>JARFYF010000052.1:31790814-31807361 GCA_030265395.1 Rhina ancylostomus
CCAGTATTTTATTTTTAGTGTGCAATATGTGAGGGACCATACTGGTTAACTTAGACAAAATTAGTAAAAATAATGTTTTTGCTGTAATATTTAAGAACACAATCAGCAGATGTGAAAACCGGTACAGTTATATTTAATGATTCATTCAGATCAGCAACAAATTTAATGTTGTTAAAATGATAATAAATCGCAGACCAGCTTCTTTAAGATAGCTTTATTAGTCACATGTACATAGAAACACACAATGAAATGCATCTTTTGCGCAAAGTGTTCTGGGGGGCAGCCCACAAGTGTCGTCACACTTTGGTGCCAACATAGCATGCCCACAACTTCCTAACCCGTACGTCTTTGGAATGCGGGTGGATACCGGAGCACCCAGAGGAAACCCACGCAGACACAGGGAGAACATACAAACTCCTTGCAGACAGTGGCCGGAATTGAACCCGGGTCGCTAGTGCTGTAAAACATTACACTAACCTCATCACTACTGTAAAGTTGGATGCTTCCTTCATTGTAAAAGTGGTTACAATGTTTTCACTTAATATATGTATTGTTTCCATATTTTTGTATTTGTTCAATATTTGGGGTCTGGGTATTAATGGCAAGGCCAGCATTTATGGCTCATTCATTATTGCCCTTGAGAACATAATGTTGAACACCATCTTGAACCACTGCAATCACCCTGGTGAAGGTACTCCAACTATTGTTGCTGGGTATGGAGTTTCAGGATTTAGACTCACAACAATGAAAATGGTAATGTATTTCCAAATTGAAAAAAGCTAGAATGCAGGTACAGCAAGTAATGTGAAAATATAACAAAATATTATTGTTCATTGTTTGAAGAATTGAATACAAATATAGGGAAGTTGTTCTTCAGTTATATAAGGCATTGGTGAATCCACAGCTAGAGTATTATTACCCATTGTTTAAGGAAGGATGTTTCAAGCAATTCAGACCGAAACGTTGACTGTTTATTTCCCTCCACAGATGCTGTCTGACCTGAGTTCCTCCAGCACTTTTTGTGTCAGGGAAGGTTTATTAGCTTAAATTGGGAAGGTTGTCTTATGACTAGAGACTGGTTAGACTAGGATTGTATCTACTTGGAGTTTTAAAAAAGTGAGAAGAAACTTGATTGAAACATATTAAATCCTAGGGAGTGTTGATGTGAAAAGGACCTTCCCTCTTGTGGGAGAATTTGGAACTCCAGATCACTATCGCCTGTGGCCATACCAGCCTGAAAACGCCCAACCTCATCTGATCTCGGAAGCTAAGCAGGCTCAGACCTGGTTAGTACTTGGATGGAAGACTGTCTGGGAATACCAGGTGCAATAGGCTTTGGCAGGCACAGAAGTGGAGCGGTTAGCATGAAGCTATTACAGCGCCAGTGACCCAAGTTCAATTCTGGCCGCTGTCTGTAAGGAATTTGTATGTTTTCCCTTTGACTGCATGGGTTTCCTCTGGGTACTCCCATTTCCTCGCACATTCCAAAGATGTACAGGTTAGGAAGTTGTGGGCATGCTATGTTGGCGCCAGAAGTGTGGTGACACCTGCAGACTGCCCCAGAACACTCTATACAAAAGATATATTTCATTGTGTGTTTTGACGTACATGTGATTAATAAAGTTGTCCTATATTTAAAAAGGAGTTTCCTATTGAAGGTAGAAATGAGGCAAAATACTTTCTCTTAGATTATTGTGACTTGTTGGATCTTCCTCAAAGTGTGGTGAAAAGTCTGAATATGTTTAAGGTTGAGTATAACCAAGGGAATGAAAGGTTACCATTGGTAGACAGGAATGCAGAGTTGAGGATACAATATGATCAGCCCTGATATCATTGAAGGACAGAGCAGGCTGAGTAGCCTATTCCTGATTCTAAGCCATATGTTTGTATACAGGCCATCCCCAGGTTACAAACACCTGACTTATGGACACCACTACGTAGGAATGAGCTCCCATAACATTATTAAATTCAAAACCCCGACATACATATTCCTATGAGTTGCAGAACTAGTTTTCACTCTCTCTCTTCACTTTCAGTAATTTCTTATCAGTCTTTTGATGCCATTCAACATAATACAGCAGAGGTACAGTTACTGTATCGAATGATTCTCATGTATTTTCTGACTTATGGACACAATCAACTTAAGCAGATTTGTTAAAACAGAATCCGTTCATTACTCAGGGAAGGTCTGTATTCGTCTTTAAAATAAGATGGAGGGGAAATGGAAACAGGCAGGTAATAGTGCTCCCATGTACTGGCTGCCCTTATCCATCTTGATGGTAGAGGTTTGGAAGTTGGAATAAAATAAACACTTAACAACAGTGCATTTTGTAGATGGTGCACAGTGCAACCATATGCGACTTTGATGGAGGGAATGGATATTTACGAGTACCAGACAAGCAGGTTGCTTTGTTTTGGATTGTGACAAACTTCTTGAGTCTTGTTGGAGCTGCACACACCCAGGCAAGTGGAGAGTATTCAATGACATTCCCAACTTGTGCCTTGTTGATAATAGAAAGGTCTTGGGGTGCCAGGAGGTGAGTCACTCACTGTAGAATCCCCAGATTCTGACCTGCTCACATAGTAACAGTATTTATGTGACTGGTCTATTTCAGGTCAGTGGTGATCCCCAGAATGTTCATAATAAGAGACTCAGTGATGATAATCTGCTTGAATGTCAAGGGTTGATAAATGTCCTAGGGCTGGGATGATTGATCTCCAAGAATCAATACTACTTTGCTTTGTACATGGTATTACTTTAAACATTGGCATATTTTTCTTTAATGCTCATTGACTTCAGTTTTACCAAAGCTCCTTGATGCTGGAGCTGAGTGGCTCTGTCAAAATCCACTGTGTGCAATGGTGAATGGATCACTGCAGAGCAAGTGATTGTTATACACTATGCTTTCAGTTGTTTCTTGATATTATGTGGAGTGAATCAAATTGGCTGAAGCCAACCTGCTACAGTGGTGATCTCAGGAGGAATCCAAGGTGTATCGACCTGTCTGCTCTTCTGACTGAACATGGTTGTAAATGCTTCAGTGTTGTCTTAAGCATTCCCATGCTGTGTCCAGCATTGGCAGCCTCACTCTCATTCAAATAACAATGGTCCCGTTGCTAATTGATCCACTTCTACATAATGTTCAACATGGATGTGTGCTGTGATCTCTGCCAGAGTGATGAGCCCATGTCTCACAGCATGGGACTTGGATCTGTGCATATGATGAGGCAATATAAGGGGATAGTTTGACATCCTGAAGATCCATGCTTTCAGTGTAACCTCCCTCCCCTCCACTCCACTCCCTTTCCCACATTTCGTTCATCCCTGGGCCAGATTTTTCTGTAGCTTCTCTGTGGCTGCTGTGGAGTTACTTTAAGTTCTCACAGCCTTCCCACAATAGACTGTGCACTGTGAAAGCATTTCTCTATAACACCAAAAAGTGGTGAACTCAATTTCTAGGCAAGGACCTACAATTCCTTATTATGTTCAAATTGTCAAATTCACTGATGTATAATTTGCAAATTCTAATATCTTCCTTTTCCTAAATAATAGGACTACACAAACCAATTCATGCAAACCAATCTAAAACTGTGAGTTGTTGAAATAAAAGCTAGTGGCTCATATAAAACTCCCCAATTCCCTGAAATACGATGACGTTAATGGCACTGTCTGAGGCACTATTACTTTTAAGTGCCTTAATCTTAGCTACAACCATTTCTACAGTACTTCTAATGAAGCAGTTTTAGCTACAAACCTATTATATAATCATAAGACAACGGCTGCATCTTCAGCTGTGAAATCTGATGCCAATTATCTTTATAAGTGCTCAGGCATATCTTTCTGTTCTTAGATAACCTGCCCTGACACATGGCTCAAAGGGACCACAGCAGTCTTTGGTTTTTCCCTTTACTTCTTGTGCAAGTAGAGAGTAATCTTGCTATCACACTAATGGCGAACTCTCCTTTTCTCTAATGTCATATTATCATTCTTATTGCTGGCTTTAATTGTGCTTGATTTTCTTTTAGTTATATTCTTGACAAAAAAATCAGGAAGAATTACTTTTGTGTTTGTCTGTTTCCTTACAAACATTTCAGGTTTGTAACTTCGACTTCATTTTTTCCAAGACATAAATGACTTCCCTATCTTTGAATGTTAATTTAAAATTAATCTACTTTTCTTTGCCTAATATATCTGGTTCAACTATTCACCCATGATTTACTATTTGCCCATCCCAAATTCAAACACTGGGCACAATAATGTTAATTAATTCAGAAATGGAAATTCAATAGTTGTTCAATAGTTACTCAAAGAAAGACTTGATAACAAAGTTATGTGTTACATCTATTAGATTTTCCTTCATGCAAATCTTTCTACACAATGAAAATGAAAATAATTATTAGGAAAAATGACAAGGAGAAAACAAATACTTTCCTCACTCTGTTTATTGTGTAGCTTAATGCAAGGACATTTTCTTAGAGATCACATGCTCCTAATTTTTATGATACAACTCAGGCATTAATATAAACATATTACACCACTGGTTTCATGTGTCTTATGATTTTTCTTATGTATTTATTGTAATTTCTGTAACTGAAATTTGGTTTATCAGACTTATGGTCCTGAGCAGCTTAATCTTTCTGGAAAACATACATGGAGCAATGATTTTATATTATTATATTTTTTTCCTTCATCTTAATCCTCTCTTTCCTTCACTTTCTTTGCTTTCTGTACATGATTTTACAATGAACTAAATATTTTAATCTATATTTCCTGATTTAGCTGCTGTGAGGGAAATTTAATCCACAAAATTGGGTGCATTTGGGTCAGAAATTTTTGGTCTTGGACCCCCAGACTAAACTGATTTCTTTGTCACAAATGGACCATGTCCCTTCTACAAATAGATGCTCCTCCAGCTCCATGAGTGATCTCCAACTCCCTAAATGGACACATTGAGCAATCTTCAGACCCCCTACATCTGCCCCTATATTTGTCAAAACACAACAGCATTCCCATTGGATCTCCTCCCCCTGGACATTCCATATCAATGTGCACCTTGGTTAATATTCTTTAAAATGGTTAATTATAGTATAAAAGTTGTGCTTTTCTTCCTCACACAATCTAGAGATACCTTGTGGAGAGTACCATGCTGAGAACTATAAACTGCCTCTCAAAAGTCGAAAAAGTTGATGTGGGCAACAGCAAGTGTTATTCACTTAGTGGGCAGGCACGGTAGTGTAGTGGTTAGCGTAATGCCTTACAGCGCCAGTGATCTAGGTTCAATTCTGGCTGCTGTCTGTAAGGAGTTTGTATGTTCTCCCCGTATCTGCGTGGGTTTCCTTCGGATGCTCCGGTTTCCTCCCACATTCCAAAGATGTACGGGTTAGGAAGTTGTGGGCATGCTAAGTTGGTGTCAGAAGCATGGCGACACTTGCATGCTGCCCCCAGAACACTCTATGCAAAAGATGCATTTCACTGTGTTTTTTCGATGTACATGTAACTAATAAAGATATCTTCAAAAAAATCCAAGGTATGGTTTTAGGATGAATTAAAGGCTAACCTGCATGATAAACTTATCCTATTTTTGTACCTTATTTAGCTTCCATCGTGGCCTCAATTTTCCCCATTGTAAATGCATTGGGCTGGATTTTTTTGGTTAAAATAAAGGTGAAACTATCATTCCACAGTGTTACTAATGTGTGGATCATATATCGATTTTGATTGGTTGCATATACACAGCTAAGTTCCAAAAATTAGAATGTTGTCATCCAAGTTAGATTCTCTTCCAGATGTCCTGCAATTAACATACTTTGCTGAGCCAGCATCAAAGTATAAATCACTGTGATAGATACCCACTGAGCTCAACAAAACAATTCTTTTAAAATCTCCATGCTAGGGTCTATCAAATAACGTCCCTAACACTGAACATTATCTTTCGCAAATGTGTAATGAAAACAGAAAATGCTGGAAACACTTGGAAGGTTAAGCAGCATCTGTGGAAAGAGAAACAGAAATAATGTTTAGATCTGAGATTCTTCAATTGACAAGGGGTCGCAGACCTGAAACATTAATTCAGTTTCTCTTTCCATGATGCTGCCTGACCTGCTGGATGTTTTTGGCTTTTACTGTTTTATTTCAGATTTCTAGCATCTGCAGTTTTTGTTTGATGATTTTCGATTTGCAATTATGTTCCTTTGGATTATGTTTATTATTAATATTTCAAAAAAACTTTTAACAAATTTTCTTCCTGTTTCTTTTTTCTTTCATAATCTTTCCCTCTCTTTGTTTTGCTTTTGTTTTTTAACCTGATTTGGCATTGAATTAACTATCTGAATTTACACTTTCTTGTTGAGATTCAGCAATGCTCTATAATAATTAGTGAGCTCATTGATGAAGGAGATACACAGGTCCTCAATCCATTGAAATGAATTTCAAAATAACAGCAATATCCAGTGCAAAATTGCACAAGATTCATAATTTTGTTTTTAAATTATTTAAATTTCTTTGCATAGTTTTTAAATGCCTTTGATCTTTAAAGGCTTTCAAGATGTTCTGGGGCAGGACCTCAGTGGTACACAGACCTCTGGACACTGCACAGATCCTGCTCCATCTCTGGGTGCTTCTCAGGTCAGAATAGTCAGCATGCTCACCCCTCCACATCAGGAAATGCTAAATCTGAGCAGGTGCTGAGGTCTCAATAGGGACTTAAAAGGCATAACACTGACAACAATGTATCTAGAGAGTGTATTAACAAAGTAAAACATTTCAACTTCATGGGAGTATAATAATAGGAAATTTGACATTAACTACATAAGACACAAAGTCAGAAAACCAAAAGACTGGGCCAAGGGCATAGGTTTTAAGGAGCATCCTAAGGGAGGGAAGAAAGGAAGAGAGGTCTAAAGCAGGTTTATAAGAAACCATTTCTTAAAAGAAAGAAGCTCTAAGGTGACAGGACCATCTATTTGAATGATTGATTCTGTCAGTTTATAGAAAAATGGTATTAAATTGTGAAGAGTATCAAGGAGTTAAGTGGCCAGAACATTATTGTGTGTCCTCAATGCACATACGCAAGTTTATTTTTAGAAGTTAGATGAGGTATGTTTCCTGTGAGGATTCAGATCATATTTCACATCAACCTGGTTCTACTCAAGCTCATATTTTCTAGCACATCAATCACATGAATAGAACTGACAATTCGCTGTTTATTTTCCTACCTTTATATCCTTTGAGATTTCTTAGGCCTGGTACCTTCTCCAGTCAAAATAAGACAGAAGACCAGTTCAACCAAGGAAGATGATAGAAACTTACTCTTGCAATGGCTGTTCATTGTATTTTCCTTTTGCCCTTGACCTCCATTTAGTCCCTCCACGATAATAAAACATATGCCAGTAACATGTCTGGCATTGATGACTTACTAGGTGGCAAATTCCAAGTTACAGCAAGAAACTATTGAGGCAGTTTCTAACTACACAACATAAAATGACAGTGACTTGGTGGCACTGCCTGTCATTTCAATGCCACAGCTACAGTATTAAATATTTTGATTAATATCTTCGTGGGTAAGCTGGAAGGAAATTTGCTGGATTTTAAAGTATTCATCCTGTTCAAATCTCTCCATGCCTCATCTCCCCCTCTACTTAGGTATCTAAGTGAGTTGTGGATTTGGAGGAGATCATGAGTTCTTCCAGTTCTGGCCATTTGAATATTCACATTTTAATTCCTTCATGAGTTGTCAAGACCATAAGCTCTGGAATTCCCTCCCCAAGCCCCCATATCTCTCACTCTCTCTCACTATTTTCATTTAAAATATTCCTTAAAACAATTTTCTTTTAACCAGGCTTTTGCTCATCTGTCCTAATATTTAGCTTGGTAATAAATATTTTGCTGATGCTCCTATGATTGCCTTGGGATATTTTATTATGTTGAATGCACTATATAAATACGAGATGTTATTGATAGAGGGAATCATCTAGCAGAGGAAGAAAAAGATAGCGTACAGTTAGACAGAGGATTAACTATTCCCATTATCCTTATTCTTCCAAGGAATTAGCTGAAGGCAAGATTGATAATCTTTGCTCGAAATTGGATTTAGAAGCAGGAAGGCTACGACAAGGATATAAGTAGCTGGAGAACCAATTGAGAATCTCCAACAGTACAGAAGAATGTCAAATTTAGCAGCTGGATTTCACTGACACCTTCCATTCGATTCCCCACCCAGCAGCCAGCCAAATAAACGGGCAGTATATTTACTGATTAGGAAAACCAGCACTCGTGACAGGAGCTTTCATGCGCAATTGGACACAATTTCTTAAAATCAGCAGGTGGGTGAGGTGCAAGTCAGAGGCTGGGTGATGGGAGAGGATTGATGGCAGAGGGGTGAGGAGGGAGATGGCAGAGGTGGTTACTGATCATGGCAAGAACTTTCTTGGGGAGCAGGGATGACCTTCTTTGATAGGCTGGGAAAGGAGCTCAGGTTCCTTATGTCCCACAGGGAATGTTATCAAAGACTGTTCTCTCCTGGAACAGCAGGTTCTGTCTCCATTATATTGCTGTTTCAGCTCAGTCTTGTGACTTAAATTATTGACACTCAGTGATTTGTATCTTTCTTATTCCCATATATCCTTTAATACTTTATTGCACCATAACCACCATGTTGAGTGGGCCAAAATAAGTACAAATAGTTCTGAGGCACTGTAGGGACTTTACACCTGAGGCCTTACATAACCTTCAATTCTAGTCTCTAGAATATTACTTATCTCCATGATTACTAAGCCAAAATATCAACCTGGTTTAATGTACTGTGTAAAAGATTAAAAGAATACTGTACCAAAACACTGGAGAAATCTCTTCTTTTCTCAGTGCCTGCCATTGAATTGTTTGCATCCTTGATTTTCTATCTCATCCAAAAGACAGCACATCCAAAAGTGCAATACTCCATTTGTACTGATATGCGCTGCCTACATTACAAAACTGACTGCACAGTTAAAGAATGTCACAGGCTATAAATAATTTTGGGATGTCCTGAAAGGCATTTCCTAAGCATCCCTTCCTTTTCTCTGGGTCCAAACTTTCCACAATCTATCAGTCATCAGCAGTCATCAGGCAAACCACCCTTATTAATTTGCTACTATTTTGTGCCAAGAGGCACCTTTGGATCCATCACACAATTTGATATTGTCAAGGTAAATACGTATTTTATGCAGAAGTGAGTATGAAGCTCTCTTGCACAGAATGGTAATATTCTAACAATTAGTTGTGGAATGACATAACAGTCAGCTTAGCAGGTTGAAAGAAGAAAATTTAATTCTTGAACTTAGCCAAACTAGTGAAATGAGATATCCAGCAGGCTTTAGGCCCTTCTGAAGAATAGTATCAGTAAAATTCAACATTTGGCCTTATGATAAGGAAAATAAGTAGAACTTGTAAAGCCAGAGAGAAAGTTCTCCAGCCACATTTTTGTTAAATGTGTGCTAATGGCAATATGACAAGCAGAAAGCAGTATTATGAAATAAAATAAAAATTACATAAAAAAGGAGTGGATCTTGGACATTCACTCAACTTTAACAGCCAAAAGATTTTGGGCCTGATTATGCTGTCTCAGGTCCCTTGCCTTGAAAAATGCCCACAGTTCACCTGTGCTCACACTTATCTAGTCCAGATATAGAGGCCTGAGTCCTGTCAGGTACTTTAGGTGAGAAATTGGCATCTGGTAGTAAGGAGGTTCTGCAGCCAAAGCACTCCAGGAATATTTGACAGGTAGCGCTGCTGAAGTAGGGAGTTTGCCAGCTCTGATTGATTTTCTGCCTGGCTTTTCTCACAGCTATATTTGCTTATTGCAGTTCTGAGGGATCAATTGAGTTGGAGGGCTGGACACAACAAGGCTTCAGAAGGCAGAAATTAAGGCCCTATCCCAAGAATGTCTGATAGGCTTCTGACAGGTTGTCATTATCAAAGGCCTATTTAATTAGTTGTGGTATTTTTCATAATTAGAAACATTTAAAATCAGTTCTAAAAGACATTAATAACTTTAAAATGTAAAATTAAAAAAGCAATATCTGAAACTACCAGGTTAATTAAAAGCATAAAGTAACAAAGAAAAATAAACAAATCATTTTCCAGCATAAGCCTTTCTAATCAATGTTGGCACTGCCATTCAAATGAATGGGGCTGTGCTAGTTGCACCAGCCATGGTGTTAAGCTGAGGTGCCAGGTATGAAATGCATGTTGCCCCTCAGGTAAGTACATTTGAGTTTCATGGCTGGTCTCAGTGGTGAGTGCAGCCGTAGAGAGGAAGCTTATATGACTTCCGAGTTTCAATGCACAAGCACAGAAGCTGACCCAAGAGGAGAACATGGCTGGTAGTTCACTGGCCAGAGATGGTTCATTTTGTCCCATTAACATTTATATAAATAAATAAAACATTAAGAATTATTTAAACACTAAGAAAAATAACATCAATTATAAATTCATAAATTAATAACATTAAGTAACAGAAAAATAATTTTAAAGTAAATGACTTTTCCCTTTCTTAAATCTTTTCCTTAAAATTTATTAAAATTAATGAAGTTAGGATTCCTAAATGCATCTGACTTGATGGAGAATTTGAATGGTGATTCACAAGCTGAACATTACATGTTCTGATCAGAAGCATAGGCAAAATAGAGGTACAATCTATCTTATTAATTCTCCTTTCATAACCAATTTTTAAAAATTGAATATTTTTGCTTATTACAAGATGCAATGTGACAATACATTAAAAAAGCAATAATTTCTAATATTTGGAGAAGATATTGCCAAATTAATGTACAATTTCTTTTATTCACCAAAAAAAATTCTTGATATATTAAGGAAACCACTAACACTTGACAGTAAGATTAACTTATTCCAAGAAAGTATTTATGATTCAAAGCTGCCATCAGCATTTCCCCTCTTATTTAATTAAAAGAAGACAATGCAGATCATACTTCAATTAAAAAAAGTCATTTTGAACCACATCGAGGAGATGTTCCCAGGTTTTATTCCCTGTGTTTGCTAAGGTAGCTGATGTCAATTGGACTGCCACTGCAGAGAAAATGGGTAGATATTAGAAGTAATCTTAGCAGCCCTGGGTTAGAGAGAATAAAAGATCAGCCATGGCTTCTGCATCTCATCTCCAGTTAATGACCTCTAATGGAAGTGTTTCAAATTTCAGATGAAGACAGAATCCAATTCGGCTGTGATGTCTCCTCCCTCCTCTTCCCCACCATAACCAAACAGTCTTTCATGTCACAAATAAAGACTGATCATTTTCTATGAGGTCCTGGAAGGCTTGAGCTCCCCATAGACATCTAATGGCAGGTTTGAGTTCAACTGTGATCTTTCACACAGTGAATTACTTAACACCAGGCACGTGGTGAAAAATGACCACCTAAACAATACACCAAAAAGCAGCTTCCCATAAAGAATTACATCTTAACATGAATTAGCCTCTTTTCAAAAGGAGAGGCTAAAATCAGCAGGTAATATACAAACGATGTTAAAATTTATGATCTTAAACTATGATTAGACCAATAATTTATGGAACAGTCAATACAGCATTAAGCAAAGGGATGAGGAAACACGAGAACTTTTGTAATGCAGTGGAATCTTTCTATGTCCTGTAGGGTGGGATGGCAGCATAAAAAGGGTTCATAAATCAAAAACTGTCTGAAACAGTTTGTCTCAACTCTTCCCTCGCTAGCAACAAGTTCTATACCATTGGATTTTTCCCTTACCAAATCCTTGATTTTATTCTCTGTAACTGCTTAAACATTCCAGAATGTTTCCTCTGTGCCTCCATAGTGCAAGTGACTGAGCTCTCAGTCATTTGAGTTGTTGTAAAATATTACCAGAATTACATCCGGCGTTAAAGCTTCTGGTGGTTTTGCACTATGCTTGCGATTCTTTTGAAAAATTGATGTGTGGGAACATATTGCTTTCATATGAGGGATCTCAGTCTATTTGTCAGCCTCTTATTTTGTGCCCTGTGAAGCTTACAGGGAAAAGGGCAATCATTCTCTCCTGCAAGATTTGGAATGCTATTTCCATGACTAGACAAATATTCTCATTATTAATCCAAATGGAATTGTCGATCACTTCAGCTTGTGGTAAAGTTTCTGCACCAAATTGTTTATTTCTCATATAAACAGTATATTGTTTATTTGAGAAAAAAATGAATTAATACTTTTCTTTGGTGTTTCTGTGTCTCTAACCCTGCATCATAACTTTCTTCCTTAAAGTAGAACATCAGTCTGACAGATGTTTCGTGACATAACAGGTGTGTATCTTCAAAGCTAAAGGGGTAATTATGGCAATTTATAAGTCTCCCCCTTTGGCTCAGTTGGTAAGTGGAATAGCTGGTATGGAACTCAGCCATTCAGACAAGGAGGGTCCCAGGTTTCAATATGTAGTCTGTGTTGAGTTAACTGGTAAGAGCCAATAGGCATGCTACAATTGCTTTTCAGTATCACTGGATCAGTTTAAGCAGAATAAGGGAGAGTATAGCTCCTGATCACTGCTTATTGGAAAGCAGTCACTTTTGGGTGCTAGATACAGGCAGAAATGGCAATGATTTTGTCCCTCTCCCCTGGCATTATCATGTAGAACTATAACTGATGGAAATGTAAAATGAGCTGAGGTGTCACTGTCATTTGTTTCCCACCATTGCACAAAGTTAATGTTCATCACTTTGAAGCAACATGAAGATCTTGGAGGTACCTGGTGCCTATAGAACTGTCTGTTGTAAGCTGCGTTGCAAAGGATAAGAAACTGAAAAAAAACCTATTTTAAAACATTGCTTTGATATAAAGGGTTCCTTAAATCATTTAATCTCACTACATAATAATTTTACTATTTAAAATGGCTATTGATGTAACTTTCTAATAGCATTTAATTTGCACGACCACATTTTGTAGCTAATTATTTATCAGACAAAAATTAATAATGTGACCCAAATTTCCTGTTTGGTAACATTTTCCTCAGCAGAAGTTTCTGTTGCATCCTCATATTATCTGCAATTTTACTTGACATGACTGGAGTGAAATGTACGGTAAAGATCCCCAGGAGTTAGGACTACAACCACTGCTTTTCTTAAAATATATTAATAAGTTGAACTTGGGTGTACAGCAAACAATTTCTACATTGGCAACAATAGAACATGAATCCACCCAAGATTTGAATTGCCATGAGCCACTTTTATCTGAGCTTTCCCCTATCTTCCCAATTCTTGCCTCCTGTCATTCTGCCTCCTGATTGATTCAAAGTACAGTTGTACCAGCTGATAGATTCACACCTCTATCTTGACGAAGTGGTCATCTGCAATCATTGAGATGAGGAAAAGGGGTTTAGGCGTGACATTCCAAAGCTGATTTGGTCTTCACTTAACATCTACACATGCATTCACTTCTGCAGTGGGGATCACTGCATGGGGTAGAAACCATGGCCCAGAAGCAATTTAGCACTTTATTACCAATCCTGGCTAGGGTCAAAACATCTTCCTGATGTGTTTTTCTTAAAATATAATTTACACATTTTAAAAGGATTAAAGACAACATATATTTCACTCGACTATTTAAGCTGTGGTCCTACAAATATTTTAAAGACTGAAACAAATTGACAAAATAAATTGCACTTTTAACAGAGAAAGGTTTTGTTTCTTCAGTAAATAACATTTGTAAATATTTAGCAATTTAATTCAAAAATGCAATACATTACAAGCCTGGGAGTTAAACTATTTCATCTGGAGTACAATAGCTCCGATTGTCTAAGGGTCATTTTAAAAATGGAAAAGGCCAATGTGGAGGTTATATCAAAGAACTGTGCATTTCTTTAATCTGGCCGTAGCCAGATACTTACAAAGTCACATGCCTCAGATGTACTTTTTTTCTCTCTCTCTTCCTGGGTCTGTTTCTTAAAGGCTTTGTGCTGCTGCCAAAAGCCACTTTGCCCAACCATCAGCAGTCAGATTAATGGGCAATCAATACCCAGTGCATTGCGGAACCATTAGCATTGCAAAAAACAGTTATTCAGCTGTCTCCTGTGACAGCTATCTCATGAAAGTCTTTCCTTCCCCTTCCCCCTCTTCTAGGAGACGATTTCTGCATCAAACAGCACTAGACAGGAATAAAACCATGCTAATGTCATTTTGCCAAGTGTGCATTAATAATACAGTTTTGGCAGATAGCCATTATTCCTACCAAGAGATGCATGATCATTATCACCGCAGACTGACATCCAGATGGTCCTGAAAGGGCCCAAATCCCTTCGCAACTTGGGCAAGGTATCCAATGTCACCCAGTCTCAGACTCAAATATGTTGCCTTAATGCTCAACTGTCACATCTCCCTTTCTGTTCTCATTCTTTAACCTTTTTTTACTCTTTTGTTCCTTTGCACATTGTCCTATGCTTCAGTCCGAAACTGTTTCCATGGAAATCACTCATTTATCTTCTAGGATGTATTGGTTTTTAAAAAGAAACTGCATAAAGGATATGAAAATGCATCACTTTGATAGCAGATGACATTTTTCTAGTATTCTTTTAATGAAAAACATTAAATCAGAGTCATGCCTGTGCAGTGTCTCTTGCCATTGCGTCTTGTGTTTCAGTTAATTCGTTACAGAACTGATGACTAGATACAGCTCATTCATCCTGTGTGCATGATCAATTTGTTATACATGCCAAACATTTAAAAAATTTTGTTGGATAATAAATTGCACCTAACTATGAGGTATATTTTGTCTTTTTAAGGGCTTAGTTAAGCAAAATCAACATTTTGTTATATTTGATTATGTTTCCTTTGTCTTCAAGAAGACATGATCTGCATTATGTGGGCCTACTGTGTACTTTATTGTGGCCATTTAGGGCTGTATTCTTCTGTTAAAAAGCTGCCAGTACTAAAACAATTAAATAGAGACTGCCTATGTATTTTTTTTAAATTGTAACCTCTTCCAGTCATCTTCTGAAGGAGATTACTCATCCTTGAGCATGATTTTAAGGGTATAATTAACCCACCAGCACCCTGTGCAATTGACCATATGAACTTATACAATGTGCTGGAAAAGCAATTCAACAATACAGGGCATCAAAGCCAAATACAATCCTCTTCTTTAGAGTGCACTTTCTAACAAGGTCACTGGAAAGTGAAATGGAACTCAAACATTTGCTGGTTCTTTCCTCTTTGGATTAAGTAAGCAGAAGTCAATTCTAGCTCTTCAACATTTGCTCTGACTATACCGCACCAGCTCAGCATGGGCCATCAGTCAGGTGATCAAGCACAATACAAAGGAGGTTGAAACTGAACAATTTAGCAGTGTTTAGCCTACTTCTTCCCAATTTTCTAAAAGAGTCTTTTATTAATTTGCGGCATTTTTCTCCATCTCCAATTATCTTTGAGGAAAGTGTGGTGAGCTGCTTTTTGAACCACTGAAGTCTGTGTGGTGGACTTATGCTTACAGTTCTGCTAGGAAGAGAACTACAGCATTTTGGCACAGTATCAATGAAAAAAGTTGTGATACATTTCCAAGTCAGTGTGGTGTGTGACTTGGAGAGGAAATTAGCTGAAGTGCCTGATGTTCTTTGGGTGGCATTGCAGAAAAAGCCTTGGCAAATTTCTGCAGTAGATTTTGAAAATGTGAACATTAGAGTCATATTATGCTTTCACAAAGAAAGAAGATGTTCAAGCTTGTGGATTGAGTGCTTATCAAGTGAACTTCCTAGTCCTTGGTGGTGTTCAAGTTCTTGAGTGTTGTACCACTCATACAGGCAAGTAGAGAGTCACCAATCATACTTTTGTGATTGTTGAAAAGCTTTGGGGAGTCAGGAAGAGAGTTACTCAGTGAATAATGCCCAGCCTCGAAATAATTAAGTTTCTGGCTACTGGTAGCTCTGGTGAAGTTGATAGTGGTGGATTGAGTGATGATAATGGCATGAATATAAGGGATAGTGGTGAGACTGGAGGGAGCCTTAGTGACTTGCTGCAGTATATTTTATGGAGAAGGCTCATACTATGGCCATATTACACCAGCAATCGAGTGAGTGAATGCTTAAGGTGGTGGATAGGGTTTCAAATGTGTGAGTTGTTTTGTGTGGGGTGGCATCACACTTGTCACTTTTGAGGTCTACTAATTGCTTCCCATTTATCAGCCCATGATTAAAGGTTTTTCTGATCTTATTGGCGGTGGGCATGGACAGTTTCTTTACTTGAGGAGCTGCAAGTGGAACTGACCTTTGCAAATATCAGCTGACTTCTGGCCTTAGGATGTTGAACAGGTTGATTGATGAAGCGGCTACAGTTATTTCAGCCTAAGACCCTTACTGCAGAATTCCAGTGGAAATGTCCTGGGGCTAAATATTTGAACTCCAACAACCACAATGACATCTTTCTGTTGTAGTAAGTGTGACCCCTGCCAGTGAAGAGCTTTCCCTCTGACTCTATGTGATTTCAATTTAGTGCCACAACTGTCTTGATATCAAAGGCAGTCATTCCCATCTCATCTCCAGAACTCATCTCTTTGGTCTATGTTTAAATTAA
>JARFYF010000052.1:31994626-32005837 GCA_030265395.1 Rhina ancylostomus
TCTTTACTGGAAAATAGAAAAGGTCAGACCAAAGGGACAGACTGTTCCTCAAGTCTCTCCATCTCAAATGCACTGAATCTCAGTTTCAACACTTAGCCTTCAGTCCACCCACTTCTGACTCTAAAAGCATCATGTTTGGAGAAATAAAGAAAACAGGATATTCTATAACTGTTGGCAGCTGAATTTAAAAATTCCCCTTCAGCATACATTTTTATTTGCTCACTTGAAACTGACTAACGGTTGTGCCCTGCAAATAAAACACCATTGGAAGATTAGCAATTAGCAGCTAGCAGTGATAAGCTAAGCACTCCCCTGATCTGAAGGTTTTTGGAAGTAATGGAGCACTAGCAGAGAGAAAAGAGAGGAAAAAGCAAGAGGATTTCCGCTAAATCTAATCAATCAGGAATGCATAATAGCTTCCATGCAGAACTGCTGACACTGGGTCACCAGCTTCTGTGACCCCTAAACACAAGACCAGCACTACAAAAAAAGATGAGAGAATCCGAGCTAATTGTCTAGCAGTGCAGTGCTTTCTTCACTTTCACCCAGCAATACAGCTTCAACCACACCCGCACATTTCATGACAATCCAGTGAAACATCTTTCATCTTCTTTATTTTAATTATTTTTCCCTTTTTCCATTAAACTCCCCCTTGCTTACCAGCAAATGTGCAGCAACAAAAAAAAATGCAATATCTAAATAAAAGCATTTCTAAACCAACATTGTATTTTAAATATTATTCACTGTGCCCATAACAGAAAAATATAAGCAGCTTATTCAGGCTTGCTGTCATCTTTTGATTTTTTTTACTTACTGAAAACGCTCTCACAGTAGCACCTCGCAGCAGAAGAGAAAGTTGCCAGTGTTGCCAGATTATTTCTACTTTGCCACCAGCTGCTCCGCACTGGATGCAGATTAAAGCACTTTTAAACTCCAGAGCCTCACCATGTGACCAGGCAATCATTTGTGATGGGCAGAATAAATTATCAGACGAGCCGTGCACCCCCTAGCCAATGTTTGGGGAAGTGTAGCTTTTCTTAAAAAAACTTACCAGTGTCTGCCAAACCTCCTAGAGCTCAGCCTCCAGACAAATGCACAGAAGATAAAATACCTTCTCTTCATCTACACATAATACAAATATGTATCTATTCTCTTGAATTTTGCTGAGAATAGTAGAGTTTTCTGATTGTGGGGTGTTGGGGGGGGCGCTTGTTGGTGCTGGTGGAAATTTAATTGATTGGGGAAGTCTTACATTTATTTCTTTCTGTGTGTGCTTTTTTGTCTTTAACCCTCTGCTTGGAGAGCAAGCTTGAAGCTAGTTTCTAAAGCACGGCAGCAAAACACACAGTACACATTAACAAATCAATACAAACAAAGGTCCTCCAGCTCTGCATAAAACATGAGGCTCTTTATCCTAATTGAGCTCTGATCCTGCCACCTCATTCAGAACGCACTATCTGCTGTCTCAGCTGACAAGTGTGGGGTGATTATGTATATGCATACACATTTATATATTTATGTACATGCCAGAAATATGGAAATGATATCTATTTTTCTTTGATTACTCCATATTCCTGCACAGCTGCTGCATTCATTTACTCAAAATATTCAAGTGATGTTTATTTGAATTGTTTTAAAATTTGGCATTCTTTTAAACATCCTTGTTCCATAGATCTTTGACCAACTTTCCTTACAAAGTTTAGCCTGTAGGTAACAATTGGCTGTATAATTATAAGAAAAGTAACTCATTTGTTAAATTTTTGCTCTGATTTAAGAGATTCAGAAAAGCAGGGTTAACTCTCATGGTTACTGGATAGGGCTAAAATAGTTGACTGATCCTTCAGTGTTATCCATTCTGCAATTCTCTGTTCCTACCATGTCATTTTATTCACAAGATATTTTTCTCAACCTCACTGGAGTTTAGCCTTAGCACTTCATGCAAGCTTCTCAAAAAATTCAAAAATCTGAAGTAGGAATTAAAAATAATTTATAGTCATTGTTTAATTTGACAGCTGAAATTAATATATCTATGGATGTTGTAAGAAGTTTCCTGGCCTCTGATTATTCCTACTATTAGAACTTCTGTCCGTAATGTTATTAGTAATGTTTTGCAGGGCATCTGACGTAGTCCAAGAGCTGAATTCTTTTCTTCCCCGATGGTGGTGAGTTCAGATCTGACAAATGAATTGCCTTTTTGCCAAGAAATCCTTTGCTTGGCTGAGGGTTTTTAATCTTCAGAATGAAACAGCCAATTTGCAAATTTAATCATTCACTAAGCAATTCAATCTAAACAGTAATAGCAGAAAACACTCAAGAAAATCGTATTTCACGCAAAAGTGATTAGCCTTCTGAAAGCGTGCTTGAAGTTTGGCAGCATTTTGTGTATTTAATGTGCTGATCATTAAAGAAATTCTCCAGCCTAAATTACTAACAGGAGAACTATTAAAACTTAAACAAGTAATTGATGCTGAGAGTGGTAGTACTTTAATGCTACTGCCAGAATTTACAATAATATGAGCCTATTTCACATCATCTGCTCTCTTTACACATGTTTGTGTTGATAGAGTCCATTCCACCCTTTTACTGTTATTCCCTCTCCTAATTGTATTGCTAACAGAAAACCCAGAAAGTATGCATTATAAGGGCTTTCCTTTACGGTTCAATGCAAAGTGCATGATGAGCTGCTGAACAAGTCATACACAATAAGGATGTTGCAGGCAGAATGACCATCCTGTGCTAACTTACCCAGACTTGGCTAGGACAGTTGGTGTCATTATCTCCAAAGTAAGGAAGAGGGAAAAAAAATTGCCTCCTTTAGTTGGATTCTTATTGAACTTTTCAACATTCCTTTTTTCACCCTGTGGACAGCTACCCTTGTTGCCATAGAAATCCAGAGTTTACGCAAATGGCCATTCTAGAACATTACAGTGAAAACCTTTAGACTATTGGACCATGGGAGGCATCACAACTCTGTCTATGTCCACATAGGTCTTTGCAGAGATCAATGGATGGTGATTCAGATTAGAAAACCTAAGTTGTACCAAACTATTCATTTGAGACAAGTGTGGAAATCTGCACAGTTTACAAGTCCATCTGTTGCCTTTGTTGAGATTGGATAGCACACCACAGAAATGGCATTAAAGCTGAGTCCATATTGCCTATTAAGCATTGTAACATACCAAACTAAAACTTTCAAGGTTGACAAGTACCAATGGATATAGATCTTTAAAAATCTTAAAGTTTGAATTGTAATCTGATTCTTGATTTCTTGAGAGCAAGAAATAATATGATAACACGGTAATGGTCACTATTCTATTATAGAGTCATAGACTTATACAGCATGGAAGGAAGGCCTTTGGTCCAACTCATCCATGACGACCAAGTTCCCTACTGAGCTAGTCCAATTTGCCTGCATTTGGCCCATATCCAAACCTATCCTAATCATGTACCTATCTAAATATCCTTTACATGTCGTAATTGTACCCATGCTTACCACTTTCTCTGGCAGCTTGTTCCATACACCCACCACGCTCTGAGTGGAAAAACACATCCCTCAGGTTCCCTTTAAATCTTTACCCTCTCACCTTAAACCTACACCCTCTTGTTTTAGTCTGTCCTACCCTGTGAAAAAGGCTGTGACCATTCATCTAATGTAAGGTCAACCCTTAGCCTCTGATGCTCTACAGTAAAAAACCCAAATCTATCCAATATGTTTTTATAATTCATGGCCTCCATTCCTGGTAACATCCTTGTGAATCTTTTCTGCACCCTTTCCAGCTTAATTACATCCTTCCAATAGCTAGGCAACCAGAACTGCACATGATGCTCCAAGTGTGGTATCACCAATGTCTTGTACAATTATAACATGACATCCCAACTCTTGTAGTCACTGCCCTGACTGATGAAGGCAAGCATGCCAAGCGCCTTTTTCACTACCCTGTCTAGCTGTGTCACCACTTACAGGGATCTATGTACTTGTACTCCTAGGTCTCTCTCTGTTCTACATCATTCTCCAGGGCGCTGTTACTTACTGTGTAAATCCTGCCCTGGGTTATTGATCTGAAGGTAGGCATGGTAGTGTAGCGGTTAGCGTAATGCTATTACAGCTCCAGTGACCTGGGTTCAATTCCTGCCCCTGTCTGTAAGGAGCTTGTGCATTCTCCCCGTGTCTGCATGACATCCCAATATCCCATGTCTGCATGGGTTTTCTCGGGATGCTGCGGTTTCCTCTCACATTCCAAAGTTAGGAAGTTGTGGGCTTGCTATTTTGGCGCTGGAAGCATGGCAACACTTGTGGGCTGCCCCCAGAACACTTCATGCAAAAGATGCATTTCACTGTGTGCTCCAATGGACATGTGTCTAATAAAGGTATCTTATCTAGGTATGATTTCAAATCCCACCATGACAGATGCAGAAATTATATTCAAGGATTTTTTTTAATGGCTATTATTATTAAATGTGACATGAAAGTACTGATATGTCATAGAAATTTGATTCACTAAGGTCCTTTAGGGAAGAAAATTTGCTGATTTACTCATTCTACCTTCTTTATGAGCCTTAACCTACCAATGAGATTCACTAATAGCCAAAGATATAATTTGGCTTGAGTAGAAATTAAGAATAGGAGGTAAGTGCTGACTGTTCCAACAACTTCCATAACCTGCGATCAAATAATTTAAATTAAATATATTAGATCTGCATTAACCAGGTAAAACTATCTGTTCTGATATTTATTTGAGTATAAATGAGACCTATGGACAGTGCATCCAGGAACAGACTGATCAATATAAAGATGGAGATTTGCTACCTTCTTAGTCTGAAACTGTCACACTCTCACCATAACAAAACCAAATTAAAGTGGAGACAGTTCATGTGCATGGATAAATCCCTCACCCAATCTGCATACAGAAATAACCCTGAGTAGTTTGCAAACCTCAAGCACGTATGGATGGATGACTGCCGCAGTCAGCTGCCACAGCTTTACTGTGCACTGGTAAAACAGCATTAGTTCAGCTCTAGGTAGGTTAAACCACTCTACTATGATGAGAGAGAAGCACGAACATGTGGTTCTGATAATGCCTGGCTTTCTGTTCTAGATATGTACTCCAGAGGAAAACAACTGGACACGAGCCTGACTGTGTCACAGCCAAATTGGTACAACTGGAGAGAAAAGGAAATGGGTTGGCTCTGAAATCCCTTTATCTGAGATCAGCTCTATGTATATTTCACCGGTGACTGGTGGTTTAAAATAATGTTGGCATTACCCAGAAGAAGAACTTAACTAAAAGCAGAGCAAAGAAAAAATTGCACTTAGATAGCACCTTATATGATCTTCGGAGACCCCAGAGTGCCTTTGAGCTAATGGTGTACTTTTGAAGTGTACTTACTGACATAAACAGGTGTGATTGATTTCATGCATTGCAGGCATGTCAAACAGTTCAGTAAAGTTCCAATTTTCTCCATGGTGCCCTCCCCAATAATTATTTCTCAGATATTATTATTAGAACAGATTATCTAGCCATTATTACAGTGCTGTTTGCAGGAGCTTGGTGAATTCAAGTTGACAGCCATGTTTCCTATATTACAATATTACAGGATTGCCCTCAGCTAAATTTTCCTAACGCTCAAATAATATATCAAAATTAACAGTCTAATACTACACATGTAAAACAGGCAGTTGAATTAGATAGAATGAGAACAACCAATGGGACAGTGTATAGAGATGAGAACAAAAAAGGAAAGTGAAATTGAAGGAATAAAGAATGACAGAAGGAAGCAGGAGGAAAATAGAGAAAATTGAAATCATCCATCAAGTTAGTGCCACTATGTTGACCTTCTGCAAGTTAAATTAACAAATTGCCACACTGACAGAAAATAATAGTTATAAATCCATTATGTGCTAGCACAAAGCATGTGATATGAAGGCACAAGTTCATGAATGAGTACAAGCATAAAACAGACATGTATTATGCTGGTCTTTCTATTCAAGAACAAAAACACTGCTAGTCGAATGTCCTTGGTAAGGTATTGTATTAATTATACATTTCCTACTTGTAAAGGAAATCTGCAGCTGAATCTTAAATAATATAGATGATTTTTTTTGGATGTTTCCCATTTAACAGGAACTGAAAATTGAGCCTTCCATGGCTACAATGAGAAGAGTTTGCCTTTTAGGTAAGAAAATGTAGAAATTTGAAAATATATGACATATTAATGGATCTGTAGGTTTTAACTAGAGACAAATATAAGGGCATCCAATCAAAGTTTGGCAGCCCACTTATAAATTAAACTACAACTTTGGTAAGAATTCTCATTTCACTGTTGACCTTACTTTACTGCTCTTAATAGTTTATACATACGAGTCATCATTATTCTTCTGTGGCTCAAGGCAAGGCCAGCAGAATACGTCATTCCTCTGAATGCCCACTATACCTAATGACTGAAAGACAAAGGAACTGGAGTGAGCAGACTGGCACATTGGAGGTAGAAGCATTGTCACAGTGCATGTTTTGAAACCAACCAAAAGCTGAACAATAGAGGATAATCAGAGGAGATGAAGAGGAGATCAGCCACACCAAACACCATAGGGTGGTTGTGGTGGACAAGAAAGGGTAGTTTGCTACCACTGAGAATTTTACTCAGTGACCTCGAAGAAATGATAGGTAGAAACTGAACTCAAAGGGGAATCATGTTGAAGGTGAGCCCAGACATTAGAGTAGAAAGAAAGTACAACAAAGAAAAAGTAGTTGTTGGATAGCAAGAAGGCTTTGAGAAGGGTTTGATTGTGGCACTTTTGAAGAGAGGTGGAGCAGAGCCTAATGATTGACCTATTAGCAAGCACTGGGATAGATGTGTTTACATAGGTAAGAGTCCAGCTGAGATAGGGTCAATAGAAAGGAAAGCAGTTTTATGGATAAGATTTGCTTCAAAGAACAGAACTGGGAAAACATGAAGGTTGGGATTAGGGAAGAGCCAATCTTTATTTCATTTTACTTTACCTAAGCAATGTTGAAGAAGGTGAAAGAATCAGTTGAAAGAAAGACTAAATACTGCTTACTGCAAAGGGATTAAATACTGCTTACTGCAATTGTTCAGCTTTAGGTTGGTTTCAAAACATACACTGTGACAATACTTCTACCTTCAGTGTGCTGGAGGGACTCAGTGAGTCAGGCAGCATCTGTAGAGGGAAATGGATAGTTAACATTTTATCTCGAGACCCTTCATCTAGATTGAACGGCTCCACCAATCACCTCCCAGCCTCTGTTGCTTTTTACACCCTTCCGTCCCCCACCTGACTCCATCTGCCAATCACCCCTCCTCAACTGGATCCACCTATCACTTACCAGCTCTTGCCCCACACCTCCCCCACACCTCTTTATACTGGCTATCTCCCCTCTACTTTTCCAGTCCAGATAAAGGGTCTTGACCTGAAATGTCGTCTGTCCATTTCCCTCTACAGATGATGCCTGACCTGTTGACATTCTCCAACAGTTTGGCTTTTGCTCCAGGTTCTATCATCTGCAGTCTCTTGCAATTCCAAATACTGCTTACAATTATAATGGCAGATTCCAAGGAGATAAACAACCTAGAAGAGGTAGAAATGGAAATGTACAAGAGCCTTGAGACAAGGAGAAAACAAAGAAAAGATTGATCAGTAAGCTGGAGGTTGTTTAAAAGGATCGAGGCAAAAAGCAGGTAAAAAATGAGTGAACACACTTAAGATGTGCAACTGGTCACACTTTAACATACACATAGACTTTCCAGCAGTGGAGACCAGAGAATATTCAAGAGTGGGAACTCTAGCTGATTTAGGAACATGAAAAATCTTGAGGCAGGGCAGGAAGTGATTGAAGATAATCTTGTCAATGATTTAAACTTTGGAGGTAGAACTATGATTTAGTTAATATTCTGGCATCCAGAGGGCTGGATTATTAATCCTGAGATGATTTAAATCTCAGTATAGACGTGGGAATTTAAAATTGAGTATGTAAATAAAAACCTGGATTTACAAAGCTAGAATCAGTAATGGCAATCACGAAACTACCAGATTACTGTAAAGACCTATGTGGTTCATTAATGTCATTTGGAAAATAATGAGTACTGTTCTTTCTGGGTCATGTGACTCTGGATCCACCAATGAGGTTGATGCTTATTCCCTCAGAAATGACCTTTCAGTCCTTAATCTGGGGTGGTTTTGAGAGAATGCTGGCCTTGTTCATAGTATCCACATTTTATAAACAGATACATTGAAAGAAAATAAGACCTTGAATATAAAACATGCTGACTGTGAAAATGAGTGAGTGGTATTGAGTGAAGGCAGAAAGACGACCAGAGAAATTTATGGCAGAGGCTTTATAAACCATTGCCTAATGTCTAGAGCAGAACATGAGATGCAGGAACCAGCCATTTGGCCCCTCAAGTTGGCTGCATTATTAAGGAAGATTGTGGCTGATTTGACCTTGACCTCAACTCATTTTCCTGCCTCTTTCCAATAGCACTTAACTGCCCTATAATATAAAACCTGTCTGCCTCAGAACTGAACATCTAGTCAGAAATTTAGTAGATTTTTCCTTCCCTAGGCAAGCATTATTCAAAATGTTTGCTATGCCAAGTTCCTAAGATAGTCAAGAATGTTCTCAAAGCTTCCTTAAAGAAGGGTAACATCCCCACTGATTCCTCTCTGCCTAAATTGGAAAAAGACCATTGCTGATAGGTTTTGAGAACCTCAAACCCTTACACTGAAGTACACAGAAACCCTGCCTAAGCAGCAGAATGAGTGCACCACATTACAAATTACCCACCCTTCTGTACTATCAGGCATCTCCTGTTCCATCTATGAAAAATTCGACGGTTCCCACATTGGCATCATGAGTTATTTCAGAAACTGTAGTGGTATTAGGTCATCCTCAATCCCAAACAAGTAATAAAGTCAGGTGAATCAGTCTTAATCCACCTTAGATCTTAGATTGTTGAATCTTAGATCTTTTTGACATTCTCTGCCAGAATTGCCTTGTTAAATTTAGTTTGCAGGACATTACTTTGTGCATTTGGCTTCTCTATTTCTTACATTATGACAATGATTATATTTCAAAAATAGCTCTTTGGCTATAAAATGTTTTGGAACACTCAAAGATATAAATGGTATTAGATTAGTGCAAGTTTTTTTTTCATAGTTTCATACTAAACAGAACAAGGATCAATCCATCACATCACTAGGGAGTCTGAGCCAATTGTCCTTAGCCAAACTATCAAAATATTTCTCTGGGGATTTTTGAGAAGAACTAGCCAATTGTTATTGACTGCGCATTTCAAGTTTATCCACATGCTAAATGGTTAGCATTCTTTTATCACCATTGTGAACAATTACTTAATGATGTATTATACACTTATATTGACCTCAGTGGATAGAAGAAATTTCACACTGGGTCCTTTGGGAAAATCATGGTCATAACATTGTTTGATTCTCACCACCAGAGGGAGACCAATGCTCTTCCTTTAAGCAATGCATTTTGGGTAGGATGACCCCAAAATGGCTGTCACTGCTATCGTTGGACTACAAACCTTTTCATAGAATCTCAGCATGTGAAATAATAATAAATATCTGTTGTTTAATGTCAAAATTCCACGGAATATTTTTGTAGTGCATGTGTAGAGAAAAACCTTGCTACGTAGATGTTATAATTCCCAAAGTGTATTGTGTGAAAGATAACTCCTTCCATCCCCAACCTTCCACACAAATACACGTCTCAGGAGATGAAAATGTATATATCTGCAAGCTCAAGATTTCTTTAGAGCATAAAATTATGGCCTGATCTTCAAAACTGAAAATTAAGAACAGTTGCGCTTTCAAACTTTATTTACTTTCCTGAAACTGCCATAAATGCCAACAAAGATCTCACGTTTACAAAATGAACTAAAATGGCATTTAATGAATATGCTTACATTCCATTAGCATTCTTACCTTTGTCTTGTTTTACCCTCCCATTGTCAGATGCAAAATATTTGCGTTGGAACCGGAGTTGGTTATCTGATCCCAGTTGGATTTTGATTTTAACAAGGTGTGAGTACTTCAAAGAGATTACACTTATGTGTCTTTACTCTGATGAATAGAAAATGGTCAAAATGGTGGTTCCTCCAGACCCTCAGCATGTTCATGTGCATGGTCAGCAGTAGTCAATATGTTCACCCAGTGGTCAGTTTGAGCTGCCAGATCCCTGCAAGTAGATTTAATCAAAAATTGCATTTCCTTGAGGAACTTTTGTTCATACAATTTTCTATCTCTCAAATCAGCTCCAGGACCTGGAGTGATAGCAGTTTCCTGTCAGCCAGCAACAGGTTCAAGAGTTTAACATATCCTATCAAATACAGGAGGGACAAACCACCAGTAATTTGCAGAAAGTTATGGGCAGTTTTGACACTGAGATCCAATTTGGAATGTTCTACTATATTAAACATATTTGTCAGTGCAAGATATTGTTGATGTTGAATATTGATCAAATTCATTTCATTTGGGCTCAAACAGTCCAAATAGTCTTAAATAATTAAAAATATGAGAAAAATGAAATTAAATACTCTTTCAAGTACCAGAAAGTAATTAAAGTAAGAAAGAATATTCACCCTCTTCATCAAGATGGATTCAGGCACAATAAACTAGATTAGAAGGTAATGTTTCTAAACTGTCCTCTAAATCTGCCACCTGCAATGCTCCCAACTGCACTCTAACATGTTCCAGATACAGAGGGCAGGTCAATTGACATTCTATTTCTGAGACTTCTCCCATGAAGCATCACAAGTCACAAATAATGACCAGGCCTCAGGAGGCAGCTCCTGTGGCTCCGCCCAAGAATGCTGTGATAGCTCTCTGCTGTAAAAGGCCTTTGAACTATTTTCAAATGTCTCTAATAATCAGAAACATTTAAAAACAGCTCATGTATTCTTAAGTAATGGAAATTATTATTTAAAATTAATTAATAACTCCAAGTACCAGAATCAGTTTAAAAAAAATAAGATAATAGAACATAGAACAGTACAGCACAATACAGGTCCTTCGGCCCACAATGTTATGCCGACCTTTAAACCTCGCCACATGGTCACCTCCACCACCACGCCAGGCAGTGCATTCCATGCCCTAACAACTCTCTGGGTGAAAAACCTTCCTCTGATATCTCCCTTGAACTTCCCACCCATTACTTTAAAGCCATGCCCTCTTGT
>JARFYF010000052.1:32413529-32424334 GCA_030265395.1 Rhina ancylostomus
AGGCATAGATAGGTCGATAGTCAGAGCCTTTTTCCCAGGGCAGAAATATAAAATACTAGAGGGCGTAGACTGAAGGTGAGAAGGTGTAAAGTTTAAAGGTCCAGAGGAAACAGACCTCTCCTTATAGCTAATACTCTCTAATTCAGGAAACATCCTGATGAACCTCTTATGCTCCCTGTCCAAAGCCTGCACATCCTTCCTGGAATGTGGTGACCAGAACTGCACACAAGACTCCAAATGTGGCTAAAACAAACCTTTATACAACTGCAACATGGCTTCCTGTATTTTATATTCAATACCCTGACTTTCTTTACCACCCTGTCTACTTCTGTTGCCACTTTTAAGGAATAACTTTGCATTCCCGTAATCAGGGGAAAATTTTTCTTTAGCTACAGTTTGCTGCTTCCCTGCCTGTTGCACACTAAAAAAATAATGATAATGAGTTTGAGAAGTTTTAACCTTCTTTGGACTGAGATTATTTCCCCAATTTCCATTCCATTAATAATTATTTTTTTAGTGTGTTTCCACCTTTTGTTCTAGAACATAGAACATTGCAGCACAGTACAGGCCCTTTGGTCCACTGTTGTACCGCCATTTTATCCTGCTCTTAATATCTATCTAACCCTTCCCTCCCACATAGCCCTCCATTTTTCTATCATTCATGTGTCTATCTAAAAGTGTCTTAAATGCCCCTTATGTATCTGCCCCCACAACCTCTGCTGGCAGTGTGTTCCACACACCCACCATTCTCTGTGTTAAAAAAACTTACGTCTGACATCTCCCTTATACCTTTCTTAAATCCCCTTAAAATTATGCCCCCTTTGTTACATAGAACATAGAACAGTACAGCACAATACAGGCCCTTTGGCCCACAATGTTGTGCTCACCTTTAAACCTCGCCCAAGACTATCTAACCCCTTCCTCCCACATATCCCTCTATTTTAAATTCCTCCACATGCTGTTCTGTCAGATTTTGTTTTTGTTTATCTCTAGGGGGTTTACTTTACAATAAACTCTCAAATTATACATGAGGGATATGGTCACAAACTTCCCATAGGTAATAAAATACTCCAATACCAACAAGGCAATGACACTGAGACTGAGGTGACATACACCAATTCACCCATTTTCTATGTACGTTTCAGCATATATGTTTCAGCTTGTAAGCCACAACCTACCAATGTTCCTCACCCCAAAAATTCCTGACCCTAGCTCTAGACTATTAATATTTCACCCTCATACCAACATAGCAAACAGGATTCACTATCCACCACAGGAAAGGGTGCTGGAGAAAGGTGCTACATTTATGAGCACTCCCTGTAATCCATGGCTAACTTTGAGTATCTGGATCTGTAGATAGTAAGTCAATGGATAACGAGGAAAGTGTATTAATACATAACCTCTGTCTTTTCCCCCAGCTCAGTCACATGGTTATAGGCTGGGGTGGGGGAGCTCGGGTCACAGTGGAAGAGCTAACTTAGGTGTTAAAACTTAAATTCAGAACTTGCATGCCTAGATTGGGTAGTCAATGACAAGCAGCATTCCCAATGAGTTCAAAGTTCATAAAATATCTTGGGTTGATCAGTGTTGCCTTCATTTGATGTTGTTTGCCTTTGCCTTTGAGTGGGCTCTTTGACTTTATGATCATTAGTAAGTCCAGTTTATAAAACATACAGGCTGCTGAGCTGCCTCCCTACTATGTAGTTGGCTGAGAAACCCTGGCTAGAAGAGGAATGATTCGGAGATAAAACTGAGTTTTTCCTGTTCTTTTCTTAACATCATTCCTGAGCTTTTGCAGAGACTTTGTGGAATCTTGCAAGATCAGTGAAGGAACCATTCCTGCTGAGAGCTCATTCCCAGTGAAGCATGGCACGCTGCTGTTAAATAGTGAGTCATAGCACTCTCTACTAGACAGCATCATGTCTGTTGGCGGTGAAGGCGTGGAGTGCAGAGGAAGGGGGACAGCTGCATGATTGAGACAAGCTAACAAGATTTTTTTGTTTCTAAAACCAAACAGAGACATAACCTTTCAGAATACTGAGATGCTTCTTTGAGGCATGAACCTGTCTGATCAGAGTAGATATGCCAGTATCTTTTCCCCAGGGTTGAAAAGCCTAATACCACAGGGCATGAATATAAGGTGAGTTGGAGCCTAAGTTCAAAGGAGATATGCAGAGCAAGATGTTTTACACAGAGAGTGGTGGGTGCCTGGCATGCGCTGCCTGGAGTGGTGGTGGAGGCAGATACAAAAGGGGTGTTCAAGAGACTCTTAGGTAGGCACATGAATGTGAGGGAAATGGTAGGATATGGACATTGTGTAGGCAGAAGGGCATAGTGTAGTTGGACATTTTATTAATAATGTAATTGGTTCAGCACAACGTTGTGGGCCAAAAGGCCTGTTCCTGTGCTGTACTGTTCTATGAAAAAGAGAGGGTGAGTCCTTAGATGATTTTCATTTACCACCTTAATGGTGAAATAATAGGTTTAGAGCAACATTACTGCTTCAGGACAGCTGTAGTTTTCTTATTTTACTAACAGTAATTTTCTAGTTTGATGTTTCTTGATTGATATGTATGGAGGAGATGTCTATCACCCTATAAGCACTGAGTCATCAGCACCACTGCCTTGTGAACATCAGGAAAAAGCCAGGATGAGAAAAGACCATTGAGTTTCCAATCCCATGCAGTATTACAGAAGTGTAAGAAGGTGGTCCTGATGACTGAACGATTGTGGGATTGGATGTTTAGTTAGGGGTCAAATATGACACCAAAGTGCTGGATGGTCTAGTTCAATCAGTGCCAAAGGAGAGTGTTGGAATCAGTGGCAATGGATCAAAATTTATGGTGGAGACCAAAGATGGTGACTTTTTGCTTCCTAATAAAGATTTTTTTTTGCCTCTCCATTACTGAATGAAGGATAAGAAGAGGAACAAATCAGAAAATAAACAATATGTCAGTTATTTTCAGGTGATTTAGGATTATAGAGAGTCATAGAATCATACGGCACAGAAACTGGGCCTTCAGTCCAGTGAGTTTACGCCGATTCTCAGTGACCCATTCACACTAAACCCACATCAATCTCATCTTTTATTCTCCCCACATTCCCATTAACTTCCACCATATTCTACTACTAGCTGCAGACTCGGGAATCAACCTACCAACCTGTACATCTTTGGGATGAGGGAGGAAGCTAGAACACCCAAAGGAAACCTATGTGATCATAGGGAGCACATGCAGACTCCACACACACAGCACCTGAGGTGAGCGTTGAACCTGGGTCGTTGGAGCTACGAGACAGTAGCTCTACTAGCTGTGCCACTGTGCAGTGCCATGTTATATAGCATATCTGTTTCTAGCATTAAAAAAAACTAAATGACAGTGTAGGCATGACAAGTATGAGAGTTTGGGTGATTGTTCCCCTGCTCCATTCTCTGTGCTCAAGTTGTGTGGCTCTAATCTGCATAATAGATGCAGAAACACAATTTCATCCGTTTGACTATGGATAATCCTGTGACCTTTCATCATATGACTACAGCAACTGCTTGGCCAATTTCTTCTTACCTTTGCAGTATTTCCCTAACTCTGGGTATAAGCATTACACCTTACTGGGAAAAAAACTTGTTTTGTGATATTTTGCTGCTGGTCATTACAAACTTGTATCACTTGTAATTTCCTTTGACAGTCTTTCTGATTGGTTGCCATTACTCCAGCAGCAAATTAGCCAAGTCCCCAGGTACATGTTCATTCAAAGATTCCATTAATGTTCCAATAAAGTTATGGCAGCTGTTCAGGAAAACCCTTAAGGAAATCCTGGATGCATAAAATGTTAAAATGAATTAACCGGGATTACCAAAAGCCACATGGTAACAGATTAAAAATAGAAAGCTTCATCTAATGAAGTTCTTCTCAATTCTGAGCACAGTTACAATGTACAAAAGGCAGCAATTGACTTGTGCACAGCAGGATCCCACAAACAGGAATATAATCATCACTTTGGCACCTATTACATCCATCCACCAGATCAAATTGAGGTTTGGTCAACATCTCATTCCAAAAGTCAGTGTCACTACAGCATGAAGATCCCTTCAACACTGCCTCATTACTACCCTGGAGTATCAGCCAAGACCTCATTTTTAGGTCTCTGGACTGAGACCTAAACACATAATCTACTGATTTAGAGGCAAGAGAGACATCTCAGAGCCCTCCACACATTTAGCCTTAGTGAATTCTTACTCTAAAATTCTAAGTTCATCTGTGAAGTCACAGTGTCACTTGGAAAACTGTGGGTTGCCAGTAGTGTCAGTTTAAAGCTACCATTTTCTATGAATGCACCCTATCTAAAGGATTCTGTAACTGAAAGAATTGGTGGAGATAGTGTTTTCCAGAAGTTTAATCTGATTTTAAGCCACCATGAAATAAAAGCTATTTTTCCTTTTAATAACTGGATAAGAGATTGGCTCTGTTTGCAGTCTGGCTTGTCATGGGAATAGTGGGATGAGAGCCTGTATGATACTAAGATGTAAGTATGAGAATAAATTGGACTTAAAACAGTAGCACCCTCAAATATGCAACACCAAAATTGCTCCTTAGAAATAAACATAATATTTTAATACCCTTTTTTAACTTGATCCTAAAGAAAAAGTGTATGCAAATATATTGAATGAGACAGATTTTTTTCCACACATCACATGCTATCCATTCCATCACTGACTCAAGAGAGTATGGGAATATAATGATTATGTTACTGTTAATAAGCTGGAGGCTTGAACTAATAATCGAGAGATTGTAAGTTCAAATCCTGTTATTTGAACTCAGTAGAAGATAACATCTGGACTCAAGATAGTGTGGTTAATATCTGTGCCCTTTATGTTGGTGGGTTTTCATGAATTGTAGCTGGTTCAGTAGTTCACTCTAAGAAAATAAACCAGGCTAAGTGGCTCCAGTCCTACATGAATATAATTCTGAACTGTTCTCTGAATTTTTGTCAGACCGCCAGCTTCTTCTTAGTAAGTAGGAATGGACAATAAATATTGTCCTTGTCCTTAATGCTCATGTCTTGAGAATGAATATAAGAAACAATCAACCTGATCTCTTTAGGTTCCACCATATGACTCTTCATTGTTGTGCTCCACAGGTACACTTTATTTCATTCGATCACTTTGACTGTTTCACTGTCTCTGTTAAATAGACATGAACTGACAAACTGCCTGCCTGTCATTAGAAATCATGAGAGTAATACTGCATATTTATTCTTCTGCCGGGAGCTTGTGAAAAAGTTAGATATGCTTTCCTCAACCTTTTTTCAGTCCTTGAAAATAATGATAATAATAATGTTAAAAGAAAGTTTTGTGCAGTGTATGCAATTAAAACTGATGCGCACCACTGGTGGATGAAGTCATCTGCCAGGAACAGAAAATTGGAAATTCACTGCTCAGTTCATTATGGGAAAGATTTTCATGATTTAGCATCCCACTGCAGAGTTGTGCGATGAGTGTGTAGGAGGATCAACAGCACGAAACCTGCATGCTATAAAAATGGAAAATTCTGTAGCCTGCAAATTACGCGTGCGGAATTCTGTTCCAGCAATTTGAATGTAGAGTTCCATTGCAATTAAGTGTCTTTGAAGAAAATGATGATAATGAATGATGATATTTCTGGCATGACTTAGTTTAGTTTATTGTCATATACACCAGAGTGCAATGAAATTCCTTGTTCATGTGAAGCTCACAGGGTAAACAGTATATTTGGTAGATGCAGCTACCAACTAAGTTGAAATATGAAAATTGATATGCAATTATTTCATAACTCTAAAGATGGTTTATAAGAGTTTTATATTTAGTTTTCATACTAAATTTAAGTTTGCTTGCTGAATTGCTGGTTGTTACGGGAAAAGGGCAGACCATTGCTGTGCACATGTCTGAGAGATACTACTGAGGCAGTTGAGGATAATAATGACATTAGTCTCACTTTCTTGCATGTACTTACACTCTCAGAGGAATGTTGATGGCTGTTGATGATGACACCAGTAAAGTTATCCATACAGTTGCAGAGGATGTACAGCTTCAGAAGCATGAATGTGAATTGAATAAAGTAAAATTCATTAGAGTGAAGTCCTGATCTCCAGAAATGGTGGTTTTGCTGACTAGGGATAGGTAATAGTGGAGGCCTTGGCCCTGAACATTTACATGGATTCTAGTTCCATCTGAAAGTGTTTTCAAATGAATTTATCTGTGATAATACATCATGAAAATTATTCTTATAGGATTAATTGTTTTCCATATGCTTTAGCTCTCTATATATCTACGCAGCACCTTCCCTCACTAAGCCTTCATTATATTTTGTCTTTAAGACAAAAAGACCTTGAATGAGGTTATAAGGTTATGAGACCACAAGATTATGTTTACTGGATACAGGACCTTTGAGAGGGAGTACTTGCCCTGCAGCAGCAATGAATGCCCCTTGTCATGGATGAGTTGAGCCTGCTCAGTACTGACCTGGGAATCTTCTTACTCTATATTGTCCAGAAGCTTAACACTTCCCATCAACCTCTGAGAATATCTTTTACCTGTCAAGGTTTCTATATTTTCTAATAAAACCCACCAGATTTGAGGATAAGAACATTGATTTTAAGTGATTGAATTCATCAAATTCCTTCCAATGGCACTTAGGGATTTTTACCAATTTACATTCCAGTAATCTGTTATCATTAGGAAACTGAATTCTTAGTAACTAAATAGGTCGAACTATATTTTGCTTAGGTTTTGGTACACCCATTTATTGTCCAGAAAATTAATGGCCGCATCTAGATAGAGCAGTAGAGATTGCGATGGATGGAATCTATTTGAATCCCTTAAATATGCCTTTCATAATCTCAGGGTATCCCAAAGCAGTTTCATAACCTTGTGAAGTACCTCTGTAATGTAGGACTGCAGTAATGTAGTGACATTATGTAATATGATGATTGCCAAATGATCTGTATTAGTGATGGAGTTTGAGGAATAAATATTGAAAATAAATGCTCATCTGAAGAATGACACTGAAGGCCAGGTATTGAAAAGGGTTATCACTATGTGCATGCTGTGTGTGTGTGTGTGTGTGTGTTTTCATGTTGTGATCTCTTGGACAGGATAGTCATGTGTTGTGCTGCTTTGCAACAACGTAATATCAGGGCACATACAGAGTACAGAACATCTTAAACACTTAAATGTAAATTGTTGTGCTATATGTAGTGTTGTGCCATATTGCTATATATAGTTTGAATCTTGGCTCATTTATGAAGATATTACAAATTTCAGTTACCAAATACTTTTCTGGAAGCACCTTCTCTACATGGGCTACAGCTGTTCAAAAACTCAACACTTTCTTCGGTCAGCTTGGTTTGGAAGATAACTGCTCACCTTTGCAGCTTTGCCCACACACTAAGAGATAAGTTAAAGAAAAGTTAGAAATAGTTAATTATATTTTTATTTGAATAAATAACTGAAAAAGTTACAATTTGATTAACTTCTGGCCTAAAATTGAAATTATGTTAGTAGTGCCAAGCATACTTTATCGTAAAGATAATGTGTTCTGCTTTGCCTCCAAAATTAATTCTAAGGCAGTCAATAAAATGAATTTCACTGGCAAAGTACAACATACTGATGCAAGAATATAGTGTGTTTAGTACCACTAACCAGCAATTAACTTCAAGGCATGCATCTGTATACACATCATTGCCCGACCTCTAGGCATTCTTCCATTTTCAGTGAATTATTATTTGTGGAAAGAGCTGCAGTATTTGGAGAATTCTATAAGAATCTGTGTTTTAGCACATCTGTTAAACTGAAACAGTGCCTCCAATCCAGCAACAGCCTGACACTTGATAAAATGGATCTATGTAGCATCTGGAATGAATCAAGAATCTGCTTCTATCAGTTTTTCTGTGGCTGTTTATTTATCTGTAAACTGTAATTCCTGCTGTGGATGCTCACACAAGCCCAAATTGAAATCTGAAGTTGGTGCAGTAGCTCCCTCTGTTCTCTGAGGCAGTTGGTAATAAACAAATCAACTATAAAAATCAGGAGGTAACAAAATGTCATCATTGTGGGTTTCAATACCTCCACAGGTAGTTATAAGAAAGATTAGCATTTAAGTAGTGCATTTCACGACCTCAGGATATCTCAAGGTGATTAAGTATTTTAGAGATAAAATACTTAACACTGTGCACCAATACAGCAGCCAGTTTGCACAAAGGAAGGTCGACAAATATCATTTGTGAAGAAGAGCTTTTAAATTTTTTTCTGCTGAGAGACAATAATGGGCTTTGACTCAGTGGAAAATGTTCCAAGTGGCAGCACTTGATTTATTTTGCAGTTAAAGCTGCCACGTAATTAGGAAAATTGTTGAGTGTATAGTTGTTTCTGTCCTCAGATGCAACAATTAAACATTCAATAGAATCCTTTTTATCTTTGTGCCACCAAATCTTCCAAACATATTTACTTACCCTATCACTGTTAGCCTGTTATTTCTTGAAGATACATACAAATATGTTTTCATTAATGATTGATCATCCATGAATATCTCACTTGTTGCTTTTGCTGAGGTGGGAGATTCTGATTCCAAACTTGTTTTCATTGAGAGAAAATCTGCTCTAAAAATGGCTTCTCTCAGAATGAAAATAGGTGAAGTAAAGCATGTTTCAAATGAGAAGAATCAAGTTAGAATTGATTGAAAAGGTAGATGAGTAAATTTAAAAATGGACAGGGGGAGAAAAGTATTATTAAAGTGCTTTCACCACACCTCACTGGAATATCTCAATGGGATTTCACATACAATGTGTATATTAAATGTGCATGAATTTATCATGCAGTCAGACACATCAACTTTATGCTCACAGCAAGAACATATCAGTAAAAATGTTCAATTTCAAGCAACAAACAATCTGCTGGGAGAACTCAGCAGGCCCAGCAAATTGTTGGTTTCTCCAGATTTCAGCATCTGCAAATCTTTTGTGTCTCCAAGAATGTTCAATTTGTTGTTTCTTCGGTGCTGATTCTGGGGATATGTTGGACAAAGTTTCTGACAAACTGCCCAACATTGCTCACAAACTGCATTTTGGTTCAATGTTTCGTCTGAGGATCAAGTGCAGCAATTAGTCTGGACAAAGCAATAAAGTCAACAAGCAAAGCAATAAGGTCAGTGAAGTAGAGGATGATTTGCAGGTAAAATGGTTATTTCAAAAGAATGTAAATTATATTTTAATTTAATCGACTAGTTCATATGGAAAAACATATTGCATTAGGTTTGAATAGATATGTTATTTCAGTGACATAGTATTTAAGTGGAAAAATAAAATTAGTGAGTCTAGAGAAACACAAACTTCCCTGAACAGTGATGTTGATCTAAAAGTTAAATTACATTTGCTCTTCTGCTCACAAGAGGTTAATATGAATATGGTCATCTTCATTAATTCTGTGACAAGAATCACAAGGTACAGTGAATGGTGTTTAATGATGTATGTGAATTATTCGCATGCAACATAACAAATGCTAATTATGTTGGATTAAACTGGATATATCAGAGTTTGTTAAAAATTAAGCACAGGATTAATAAATCACATCACGTACAAACTGCACAACTTTGCGCTTGGATGCAAAATATTTCAGTCATTAAGTTCACCTGAATAAAAGTAGCTGGTACGTGACTATATTAAGTACAAAATCACATTCAGAGGTTACTGGTGAAATAGTACAGCTAGGAGCATAAATATTTATTCCAATTTAATAATTTATCAAGCAGCTTTGTGTTAAACAGTCTCCCCTTCTCCTTCCAATTTTTATTTCTTCTCCTGGCACAACAATTTATACTAAGCTACAGTGCATTGGTCTTGGACTATCACCAGTATCTCACTAGTGCCTGTTATTCATATGATCCTGGATATTGAAAATTATTTGACAGAATGATTACAGCTGTGGACTTTACCTGATGCTAGTACACATGCACATAGTAACAATGGATAGTTTTCACATCGTGCTTTTCTCAGCCATGTAGTATTAGTTTTAAAGTATGTCTGCCAACATCTCAGTTAACTGACTTTGAATAAACCAGGGATCAAGACGGCAGAATGGTTCTGTTTTATTGCTTAGTGATGCAAAATGAAAGAAAATGTCAATCCCTGATATTGTCAAATGCTGCAAATAATGTTTTTATTGGATCCAGGGCTTTGTAAACTTATATCCAGCATGATATAATGTTGAGTCACATAGACGAGGAAGTTATGTGGTTAAACCTCTGGTCAGTGTATTTCATATTTTCATACTTCCTTACGACATAGAACAAAGCCATTTAGCTCATCTGGTCTACGGTCACAAAGCAATCCCATTCCCCACTAATTTTCCCTGCAAGTAATTTTCCCATCAACTCCTCCCAGACTGTACCACTCACCGACATATTAGGGGCCATTTACAGCGGTTAATGAACTTACCAAAGCATAAGTCTTTGGAATGTGGGAAGAAACAGAAGTACCTGAGGGAAACCTGCATTGTCACAAGGAGAATATGCACACTCTTTGTGGCCAGCACTACAGGTCAGGATTAAACCCTGGAGTACTGTCCATGCGCACTTGTCCATGTGACCAACTAGCTTGTTGTGAGTGGACCTTAATCAGCAAAGCAGTGAGAGCATTCTGTGGGTAGGGGGGTAAAATATTGCACAAGTTTACACTCTGCTGATTGCCATGACAGTATACAATGTTAAAATCTAAATATGATGACACGACAGGATTTGTCACCCAATCACCCTATAGGAGGCTGGGAGCATCAGATTCCA
>JARFYF010000052.1:32494586-32505171 GCA_030265395.1 Rhina ancylostomus
TGAAAGAATATGGTGGAGGTGGACTGAAGCTCAAGAAAAGATGTTTGTGCATTCCAGGGAATTGCTGTGGTCTACTGATGTGCTTGTACACTACTCAACAGACAGAAATTAATCTTACCTTGTGCACATCAATGGAAGATGGTTCTGAAAAGCCAAGAGGGTTTATAACCAGAATGCTGACTTCAGCAGAGAATAAGTACTCCCAGCTGAATGTAGAAGGGATGTAGAACATAGAACAGTACAGTACGGAACAGGCCCTTCAGCCCACAATGTTGTGCTGATCTAATTAAATTAGTAATCAAATCCCTTCCACCTAAATATCCATATTCTTACATTTCCCGCACATTCCTGTGCCTATCTAAGAGCCTCTTAAATGGCCCTCTTGTATCTGCCTCCACCACCACCCCAGGCAGCGCATTCCAGGCACCCACCACCCTCTGTGTTTTTAAGAAAAAAACTTGCCCCGCACAGCTCTTTTGAACTTACCCCCTATCATCTCAAATGCATGCCCTCTGGTATTAGACATTTTAACCTTGGGATAAAGATACTGGCTATCTGCTCTATCTATGCCTCTCATAATCTTATAACCTTTGTCAGATCTCCCGTCAGCCTCTGGTGCTCCAGAGAAAACAACCCAAGTTTGTCCAACCTCTCCTTATAGCGCATGCCCTCTAATTCAGGCAGCATCCTCTGCACCCTCTCCAAAGCCTACAAGGGCAGGCTCGGTAGCATAGCAGTGGAGTTTAAACCATTATATTTGGAGTGTAGTGGTGTCACAAGTACGTGCAGGGACATCATTTCACCACTTTCACAGATTACAAATCCCCGATTTCTCTGTTCCACAAAAAAGAAGCCAGTATCTGATATGATTTCTCCATGAGTTACAAGATGGGCTTTGATCCTGAGAACACATGAACATTTTATTGCTTTCAAAGCTGGGAAGTACCAAGATGTTCTCAATCATCACGGTTCCAGTGACTGCTGTTGGAGGGTCATAGAGCCGTGCCGATGATGGATCATCTGGACACTATGTCTGTGAATAGTGTGCAAATCAGACAATGGATGGTAAAGGCCCTATTCTGTCTTGAGTGGAGATCAGATGCTCTATCAACGAGAGAAGATTTTCAGCGTGATTTTGTGAAATAATATTCAACTAACTTGGGCAAGGTAGGGAAGGAGTGAAGTAAGGTACTGTACATAATTTATGACATAACATGTATACAATTTAATAGGATTAACTCATAATTTTCCCCTCCAAACACACAGGGATCATGTTACCTTAAGGATTTTATTTTGCATCACAGTTTTGCTCTTTGGCAACATCATTTTGGGCGCTCTCTGTAAGGGCTGTGTTGGCTGACTTGTGCACTCAGCAGGTTTTAAGAAAATAAATCAACTTCCTGCAGGATGAAATTCAGCCTCAATCTTTTTGTCCATTAAGTTATAACAGCTATTATATTCCTTTCTTTCCCCTGGAAAAAAAAGGTTTCTTATTCAAATCCTATTTTCAGTCTAAAGACTTAGCTCACACCTTATCCTTCTCAGTTGAATGGGATATAAACCAAAGGTTATCCTCTTGATGCTTTAACATTGTTCTGGTGGATCTGTAGCTAATGCACTCCAAGGTCCAATAAGGACTTCATTGTTTATAACTGAATCAAATTCCTCAGATGTAGTCTGACCCAAGCTGTTCACGTGAAACATCACTTGTCACTTTTCTATTTCATCACTGCATTGGTAATTTTGATTACTTACTTATTGCAGCTCATTAGCTTTTAGTGTAGTTTAACATGACCACCCAAATCCCTTTTCTCCTTCAAAGTTCCTAGTTCCTCCTTGCAATGTTCAGAATATATGTGGAATTTCCTTTCCCAGAGTTAGAATGAAAGTTAAGTTAAAGTGGGGTCTGATTCAATTGTAACAACAGCTTTCCATCTTTTGACCATGGTCATTTTTTGTAGGTGAGTATAACTTCTGTGGGATTTGAGAACTTGATTCCTGGGTGTCTATTTTTGCCGTCAGGCCTTTAAGAAGGACCAGTGAAGCAGGAGAAGTGACATTACTGCTAAAAGATGCATTTAAAGCAGTTGACAGATGTAAATTTCAGCCAATTTCCCTGCCATTTAAATATCCATTGGCTGAAAACTACCTCATCCATACCTATCTTTGCTTTACATCCTTTCATACTCTTGGATTGCAAAAAAAAAACACTGATCTCAATCTTCCTGATTTACCTCTTAAATTTAAATTGCATTTCACGAAGCACTGCCACATTTGTACTGAAAGAATGAGCAGCTTATACATATGTACTTTGATTGTCATACTTGGGGAGGGTTTATTTTGTCTCTGCTATTGTCACACATCTTCTTGACTGGACAATTAATCATTGTTCCTTCATTGGCACTGGATTCTGGAATTGTAGCTTCTAAAAGGCTATAAGTTCTGCAAATATCAGAATTTTCAAGATTGAGATCAGTAGTTTTTTTGCAAGCCAAGTGTATGAAAGGATGTAAAGCAAAGATAGGAATGGATGAGGTAGTTTTCAGCCAATGGATATTTAAATGGCAGGGAAATTGGCTGAAATTTACATCTATCAACTGCTTTAAATGCATCTTTTAGCGATAATGTCACTTCTCCCACTTCCCTGGTCCTTCTTAAAGGCCTGACTGCAAAAATGAACACTTGGCAATCAAGTTCTGAAACCCCTTGTGAGGGGAATATCAGCACGAGGGCTCTAGCAGTCAATAATATGGCCCACCACCATCTATGTGGGGTAACAGGGTTGAGCATTAATTAATGCCCTTTGAAAAATGTCAAACATTGCAATATATTGCACTGAGCTTTCCTCCATTAGATCACATGGGTTTTGGACTGCATCCAACATAACCCATTGCTTTGTATTATATCCTGGATAACGTGCTCTTTTGGAGTTAGTCCATTGAAATATAATGCCATGTTATAGTTGTGTTGGGATCTATTGTTCAGGATTACGGGTATTGTATCATTTGCCTTGGAATATATCCAGTTAAGTACATTCCTTTTTGGATTATGTCCAGTCCAATGAATTGCATAGGAATGCATTGCTCTGAAGTGTTCAGAGCAGCACATTGGCTTGGTGTGAGCCAAAATTTATTACTTAAGTATGGTATCCAGAAATCTAGTAAAATTGAAGTCTTTCAGAATTGGAATGGGAGCAGAGTATGGTGGAATGGGGAAGCTCTCCACTGGCTGGAATCATATCTGGCACAAATCTTTTGGAAGCCAGTCATTTAAACCCCAGGGCAGTACTGTAGAAGTTGTACAGGGCAGTGTCTAAGTCCTATTCATTATATGCCTTATCAGTGGGCTTCCATAATCAAGTCAAAAGTGATGATGTTCACCAATTAATGCCACTCTATTTAATTCACAAATTCTCAGGTGATCAGTAAGACCTGGACAATGTTCAGGCTTGAGAGGTATGTGTGAAATAACATTTGTTTCACTAAAGTACAAAACAATGGCCAACTGGAGCACAAGACAGTCTTATCATATCTCTGTGGCATTTCATTCTATTACCATCACCAAATTCCCACCATTAACATCCCAGCAACCAGAAACTCAAATGGACCAGCCACATAAATGGTGTGGCAACAAAAGCAGGTCAGGGAGTGGGAATCCGGGGTCCTTCTCAAAGCCCCTCCTCCATCCATAAGGTAGAAGTCGGGAATGTGATGGAATACATTCCACTTGGTTGAATGAATACAGCTCCAATAACATTTAAGAAGCTCACAGCATTCAGAGCAAAGCTGCCTTTTTTTTTTGACACCCCATAGCATTTGTTCCCTCAATAACTGGTACAGTGTGTGATCAGCATGTGCTATCTTCAAGATGTATTGTAGCAAAGCTTCAAGGCATTTTGGTCATTACTCACAAAGCCTGTGATCACTATAATCTAAATAACAGACAGCTGATGTGTGGGAATGTATGAATGGTGGTGGACACTTAAACAGCTAATTACAGGAGAAGACTCTTAAAAACACCCCCACTCTCACCAACAGCAATGCTCAGCTACCTTGCTAAGGGTAAAGCTATAGCATTCACAACTATTTTTAGCCAAAAGTACTTGGCTTCTTCCTGAGATCTTCAAGTCAATCTTCAGCCCATTCAATTCAAGCCACATGCTTTCAGAAATCAGCTGAGATCACTGGATACTGAAAATACCATGGGATTAGACAAAGTCCTCACCATTAGCACTGAAGACATGCAATCCAGCCTCTATTGAAGCTGTTCCAGTGCATTTACAATACTGGCATCTACCTGACAATATGGAAAATTGCACAGGTATGTCCTGTCCACATAAAGCAGGATAAATCCAATCCAGCTAATTACTGCCCAACTAATCTTCTCTCAATCATCAGAAAATTGAAGGAAGGTGTTGAGAACAGTGTCATCAAGTGGCACTTACTCACCAGTAACCTGCACATCAGTATACCGTTTAGGTTACATCAGGGTCACACAGCTCCAGAGCAATCCCAGCCTTCATCTAAGCATGACCAAAGAGCTGAAATCCAGAGATGAGGTGAGAATGACTACATTTGCTTTCAAGACAGTATTTGGTCCAATGAGTCCTGGTAAAAATGAGGTCAGTGTACTAACTCCAAGTATGCACATAGAGAGATGGTTGCGGTTGTTGGGTGTCAAACATCCCAGCCCCAAGACATCACTGGAAGAGTCTTCGGGTAACCATTTTCAATTCCTTCATCAATGACCTTCCTTTCATAATAAGATCAGAAGAAGAGGTGTTCACTGACAATCGCACAAAGTTCAATTCCATTTGCAAATCCTCGGCAAATGAAACAGTCCACACCTACGTGGATAAATAATAAATAAAGTTCCCATGAAATACAATGACTGCTGGCAGCTGGCCATGACTATCTAAACAACACAGGGTGGCAAGTTTCAAATGAAGAACAACTGAAACACAATATCTTTGTATTCCTCTGCACTGATATACTAGCAGGTTATTTCCAAAGATATGAAAATTCTATGTTCATTAGTTCACAAAAAAAGCATGATATACCTTTGTTATATGAGTTCTGTTTATTCATGGCAAGTCTATATTTTTCTTTTACATGATCTACTTTTTTTTCATTCTCATCTCCTGTTATCCCTCTTTCCCACCTTTTGCGATTATGGCACTAAGTGAAATGGTAACTCGCCTACACTCTCACCCATGTACTTATTCAGCCAGCAATCTTCCTGACCTCATACAATACCACAGACAATCTCAAGTATTTCTTCCCAAGCCAGCCTCATGTGTGTTCTGTCAGCAGTTGTTGACAGACAGTAATTAGGACTCATGTCTGATTTTTCCTCCTTAGCCCAAGGAGCTGTCAGGGTTAAGCCTGATAGCATGTTGAAAATCAATTGAACATGTAAAAATGTTTAATCTTCTGACACTTCAATTTTTCTTTCTCTTTGTTTTAACTTCACAGGTTCTATGAATTCTACCTTTCTACCACCTTATTGTTGAAGTGGTACCTAACAATACTACTAAAGGTCTGTTCTTAACTTTTAGCCTATAGGCCAAGACTCCCCAACCAAAAGATATACAGTACTTTCCCCTTAATATTCTGATATCTTCTGTCAAATTATCCCATAATCTTCCAAAATTCAAAGAAGACAACCTTAACGTGTTATGTAGGTCCTACACCACATCAGGAATACTATGCAAAGATTTGGTCTATTTGCCTAAACAAAATGTACACCATAGAGGGAGCACAGCAGAGTGTCACAGATTTGTTTGATATATGAGGAGAGATTAAGTGTGCATTTTCCAGACTTTAGAAAAATGGGAGGTGATATCATTGAAGCTTACAAAATACTTAAAGGGCTTCACAAGGTGGATGCAGGGAGAGTGTTTGCACTGGCTGAGTTCTCTGGTACCAGGGATCCCAGTCCCAGAATAAGGATCAGTTATTTTGGACTGAAATGAGAAGTTCCTTCACTCAGAGGATGGTGAAACTTTGGAACTCGCTCCCCCAGAAGGTAGTGGAACTTCAGTCGTTGATTCAAAACAGAGAATGATGGATTTCTGGATATAAGGGTATCAAGGGATATAGGGATAGTGCAAGAAAATGGTGCTGAAGTTGAGGCTAAGGCATGATCTTGATAAATAGTAGAGCAGGCTCAAAGGCCAAATGGCCTCCTCCTACTCCTACTTCTTATGTTCTTAAAACAATTCTTGTGTAATTCTTCCTTTTAATTTATTTCTTACAGTCCATGTACTGGTATGAGAAAACTATGCTTCAGTCTCTCCAGGGCCACTATATTCTTCCTAAGATGTGGTGCCCAGAACTTTCACAGTAGTTCAGCTGTGGTCTAGCAAGGCCTTTGAAATCTGTCAAATAACTTCTGAAATAAAAACAAAAAATGCTGGAAAAACTCAGCAGGTTAGAGAGCAACTGTGGAACAGTTAACATTTCAGGTCTGGGAATTTTTATCTGAACTGAGAAAAAGAGAAGCAAGTTAGCTTATGTAGTGGAGAAGGTGGGAGAGGGCGATGGGTGGAACAAAAGGAATTACGGTAATTTTGTTTCAGATTTCCAGCATCAGCAGTTTTTTTAATATTTATTTACTGCAGAATAACTTCTACCCTTTTTAGATTTCAAGGTCAGCAGTACTTCAGCTCTTTTCATGACATTTTAGTGGTCTGTGTACGAGCCTGCCAAATGTCTTTAGATCTCCCATACTTCCAGGTTTTTGCCAGCTTGAAAGTGTTGTCCTGGTAGCAAAGAAGATGGAGAGGAGGTTTGGTACAAGGGCCATGATGGAATTAGACAGGGTAAGTAGAGGGGAACTGCAGCCATCAACAGAGGCCAAGAAAATTTAAAGGGCAAAGAATGCAAGGGGAATGTGAGGATAAACTTTCTTTTGCAGAAATTGTGGCCATACTATGTTGACGCTGGAAGCATAGCAACACTTGCGGGCTGCCCCAAGAACATTCCATGCAAAGATGCATTTCATGATGTGTTTCGATGTACATGTGGCCAAGAAAGATATCTATCTTACAATGAGGATCTTAAGCACACAGTGTATAAGGGTGGTGGGATCAAGGACAACCAGGCTTTCAAAAGAATTGGATAGGAATATGAGGGAAAAGGATTTACAGAGTTACAAAGGAAAACTGGAAGAATGAGGGTAAATAGACTGCTTGAAACAAAGCTGGCATTGCTTCAATGGGCTAAATGGCATCCTCTAATGATATCATGATTATTTTCTATAATGATTTTAGGTCAAAAAATGGATTGATCTCACCCTTTCGGACCTTAAAATGCATTTGGCACAGTTTTGCCTATTTGCTCAATCTATTAATATCACTTTATTTATTTACATCCACAAATGGTTTATGTACTGATCTGGAACAGGGAATATTAAGTATAGTTGACACAGCATTCACTCACTGGAGTAGCAGATTAATAAACTCAGGAAAAACAAAAGACCTCCATTTCAAATAGCAGTGGGGTCAGTGCATGGGAGATTCTATGCCTCCCAAAGCATGAAGAGATTTTTGAGTTCTGAGTTTTATTCAGATGAGTAGGCTTTGACTCCAGTTAGAGATCATTGCTTCCCTTGGTGGAGCAATTAAATTCAGGGAGGCCTTGAAGGGCAGAAATGGAAAAGTGCAAATAGCTCAGAGTTGCAGGGTTGGAGAGGTAACTATGGGCCAGGTTATCAGAGGGATTTGAAAACAGGGATGAGAGTTTTAGAATCAATACAGGTTAGCAAGCTCTGGGTGATGCTTGAATAGAACTTGATGTAAACTAGGATATGAGCGGCAGAATTTGATTGACCTCATGTGTATGAAAGGCAGGACAAGAGTGACAGCAATTGCAAAAGGTTTTAGCAGCAGAGGATAGTGACCACATATAATTTATAGTTAGTGAACACCTGGTAATGACTATTTATAGTTAACTGCTTTAACCGCAGCTGCAGAACATATGGCCTTTGGAGCAGATAAAATCCCTGCTGAGGTACTGAAACAGTTTTTATCAATTACTCTGTTTTTGGGATCTGGACATTGCTGGCATTTACTGCCCATCTCTAATGGTAAGCTGCCATCATGAACCACTCCAAACCTGGCATCTAATTGATAGGCTAGCAAGCAACAGTATTTTGCATCATCCTGTATGTATCAGAGTCATGGAGAAGCTGCAGTTGGTACCCAAAGCACTGAGGAAATACCACTAATGCTAATTCTGCAAAATGTTGCAAATTGATTGGCAGGATAGGTGGATCAGTGTCAGCATTCAGTCACTGGCTGACAGTCCCAGCATCGAGGCTCTGGTCAGACTCACCCAGTTCCAATGGGCAGACCACATCACCCACATGCCCAACACCAGAGCCTCAGAATCAGCACTCTGCTCCAAGCTCCATCATGGCAGGAGATTTCCAGGACAAAGAAAAAGCACATTGTCAAAGACAGCCTAAAAAAATGGAACATCCTTACACCTATGACAGCTCAAAATATTTCTAGGAGCATCCATTTGGACTAGCTGCTGAGGTTCTCAAATCTCTATAATGGAAACATGCACAGGGCACCCACAAGTAGTGGATGGGGCACACCGCATCCCAAACACCCTCCTGCCTGCCTGTAGCAGAGTCTGCTGAGGAGTCTTCAGCCACCTCAGAACCCACAGCGCTGAAATGGAACTAAGACATCTTCCATCCCAAGGGACTACCAAAGAAGAAGAAGCAGAACAGCTATTTACAGTTAACTGGTTTAATTGCAGCTGCAGAACACATGTACTTGTGGATTATTCTTTTTTTTTAATGCCAAACTCTTATCAGATTGTATTCTAGCCTGTAAGTCACAATATTAGAATGCCCCAATGTACTTCCATGCCCAAAAAAGACCTTTGAAATGAGTCACTGCTGTGATATATGGAAACACAATAAACATTTTGTGTATAATGTTCCACAAAACAGCAGTGAGATTAATGGTCAAATCCTTTCTGTAGCAATGCTGGTTGAGGGAAATAAATTGGTCTCATTATTGGGAGCACACCCTGTTTTTCTTGATATAGCGATATGAAATATTTTACACCCACCAGAAAAGAGTCATCGAGGCCACTGTTTTGCACCTCATAATAGGCTGTGCAGACATCTCCTTGGAGTGCTCCAAAGCTTCAGTCTACATCTCGGGAATATGGTTTGAATCCACTTCACAAATGACCAGTGAGAGTTTTTTTCAGAGCCTGAATTTTTTTAGTGCTAGCAAACATAAGGTGATAATTATTGTTCTGCAAAATCCCTGATATATATCTAATTACCGAATACATCAAATGCCTGAGATCACTTAATGTATTGTCATGAGGTTTGGCAACTTTGTATGGAATTGCAAAGGGCACGAATCCATATAATACAAGCAGAAAATGCTGGAATGTTCAGCAGATCATTTAGCGGCTGTGGAGAGAGAAACAGGGTTAATGGTGCAGGTTGATGACCTTTCATCAAAACTAGGAAAAATTGGAAATCAAATATGTTCAAAGTTGCAGAGAAAGGGAAGGGGTGGAGATAACAAAGGGATATTTGTGATAGAGTGTAAAACAAGAGAGACTGAATGAGATAAAAGGTAATGGTGCCATCTGAGAGAGGGTGGTGGAAGCTTGTCTGAAGGAGAGAAGTGTGGCATGGGAACCATACATGAGATACAAAACATTGCCAATGCTGGAAATTTGAAATAAAAGAGAGTACCATACTATATACTATTTACCTATACTATGAATGATAGAGCACTAGAGAAAGTGACGGAACAGAGGGACCCAGGAGTACAAGTACATAGTTCATTGAAAACAACATCACAGGTAGACAGGATGATGAAAAAGGTGTTTGGCATGCTGGCCTTCATCAGTCAGGGCACTGAGTGTAAGAGTAGGCACATTAGGTTGCAGTTGTTCAAGTTGATAGCGAGGCTGCACTTGGACTACTGTGTATGATTTTGGTCACCCAGTTATAGGAAAGACATGGTTAAATTGGAAAAAGTGAGAAAAGATTTATGAGGATGTTGCCAGGAATAGAGGGCTTGAGTTATAGGGAGAGGTTGGCTAGGCTTGGTCTTTATTCCTTGGAATGTAGGAGAATGAGGGGCTACCTTATAGAAATGTTTAAAATTATGAGAGGTATAGATAAGGTGAATGGTAACAGTCTTTTCCCTAGGGTAGAGGAACCCAAAACTACAGGGCATAGATTTAGGATGAGAGGGGAAAGATTTAAAAAAGGACCTGAGGGCCAACGTTTTCATGCAGAGGGTGATGAATATATGGAACGAACTGCCAGAGGAAGTGTTGAGGCAGCTATGATAGCATCATTTAAGAAGCAATTGGATAGGTACATGGAGTGATGGGGCCTAGAAGGATATGGGCTGAATGCAAGAAGTCAGGACTGGCTGGGTGGGGACAGTTGTTGGCATGGACTGGTTGGGCCGAAGGGCCTATATCCATGTTGTATTGCTCTATGACTCTAGTACTAGAAATATCCAGCAGGTCAGGCAGCATCTATAGAGAGGGAGAAACAAAGCTAATATTGCAAGTTCATGACATTTTGT
>JARFYF010000052.1:32579090-32589228 GCA_030265395.1 Rhina ancylostomus
TCCTGACTCCAGTCGTGTATTGGTGTGCTGCATTTGGGTTCTCTGTGAGTTTGATCTAGATCAACATTGTGACAGAAGTAGGCATTCTTCTCTGAGTTGCATCACTGAGGACAGAAGAATCAATTTAAGGATGTTCATAAAGCACTCAGAATAGAGAAGGGGCAGCCAGGATGGCACAGCAACCTTCAATCTCTTCATCAAGAGCACATGGAAGCCCAGTGGAATGGCAGAAGGAGCACATCACCTCCCATACGATTCCCATGAAGGCTCTAATGTGTCTAGCCAGGAGAGCAGGTGCTATTTCTAAAGCTTACTTTAGATCTTGTTGAATGGTCTGGTGAGCAGACATGATGTGCTAAGCAGTCTCTTAACCTGCACTTGATTTCTCCTTTGCAGAGGAGATGGGAGATGGTATTGTGAGCACAGAATGCAATGCACCAGATTGGAAGAATCTCTGCTTTATTTGACAAGATTATTTGGGTTCCTGGAAGATTGGAAGGGATAAGGTGAAAGAACAGGTGTTGCAACTCCTGTGGTTGCATGAGAAGAGGAGTGATTGGTGGAGTGGGAAGAGCAGACCAAGGTGTCACAAAATAAATGGAATGACAAAAGGCTGGGAAGGGGAAGGTGTGTCAGCTGGCAGAACTTCTTTGAAGATGGTGGAGATCATGAAGGATGACCCACTGAATGTGAAGGTCAGTATGGTGGAAGTTGAGCACCAGGGACCTTTGTCCTTGGTGTAACTGGGAGGAGAAGTTGTGGGAAATGGTTGTGACACAGGCAAAGACACGGCCAATTATGGAAGAGGAGAAGCTGCATTTAAGGGAATAAAAAATTCCCTCTCATCCATTCTCTGAAGTATTTCCAGCATTTTTGGCTTTTGTTAATATGTAAAATTCATTTCATGTAAGAAAAACTGGAAGCAAATGCAACATACTGCAAGTACCGTGCCAACTGCTGGTCTAGCTCATGCTGAGTATATGACAGCATGCACCCTGAGGCTTCCATTTTTATGCTCTAAAGAGGATGGCACAGAGATGTGATTAACAAACTAATTTTGCTTCAGTGCTAGGTAAAAGGCCATTTCATTTTATACTATGATTACAGTTAAGCATGCTATTGGTCTGCAGTGGCGGGTGATAAATGGTTGCAAGTCATGGATGACAGATGATTCTAGTTCAACACAATGCTCAACAAAATAGATTTGCCATTTCTGTTAATGGTTTTTCAACTGCCAGCAAATCCGTCTGATGGCCACCTGCATTAGAAATCTGCATGGTGCAGATTTTTTTTACTTTGCAAATTCAAGCTTTCATCATTTTAAATGTCAATTCTTTTAGCAGTTTTAAAAATGGAAGGAGTATCAAGCAATCAGTGAATTGTGAGGCTGAAAGACCATAATAAAAAAAAGACTTAGCAAGAATAAATATTTTAAAAATAAAATGTGTCTGATATTTGTTATAATGTTGCAGAAACGGTCACAGAAAATGCAACTGAGAATACCTGCAAAATTGCTCTTTACGCATGCGCACAGGAGGAATGAGTTCCAATCTGGAACATAAAATATAGAACAGTACAGCACAGGAACAAACCCTTCATCCTATGATGCCAAATTAATCTAATCCTATCTACCTGCACATAATGCATATCCCTCTATTCACTCTGTGTACATGTGCCTGTCTAAATTCCTCTGAAACATTACTATTGTATCTGCTTCCAAATTCGCTTCCCTTGCCAATTCTCTGTGTAAAAAAAACTTGCCTCACACATCTCCTTTCAACTTTCCCCCCTCACCTTGAAGCTATGTCATCTAGTAGAGTCTAGAAAAAGACTCTGACTATCTAACCTGTCTATGCCCCTGATTATTTTATAAACTCCTATCAGGTCTCCCCTCCTTAATGCTAATACTCTCTGATCCAGGCAACATCCTGGTGAATTGCTTTTGCACCATCTCCAAAGCATCTGCATCCTTCCTGTGATGTGGCGACTGGAACTGCACACAATATTCCAAATGTGGCCAAACCAAAGTTTTATTCAGCTTCAACATGCCTTCCCAACTTTTATACACAAAAATCTGACTGATGAAGGCAAGTATGGTGTACCCCTTCTTTACCATCCTATCTATTTGTGTTGCCACTTTCAGAGAGCATCTCAAGATCCCACTTTATATCAATGCTCCTAAGGATAATATATACTTTTCCCTTCCATTTGACCTCCCAAAGTACACCTCACACTTGTCCAGATTAAATCCCATCTGCCATGTCTCCATCCATCTCCCCAAATGTTCTATATCTTGTTGTATCCTTTAACAACCTTTTTCACTGCCACAACTCCACCACTTTTTGAGTTGTCTGCAAACTTACTAATCCGCCCTCTGTATTTTCCTACAAATCATTTATATCTATCGCAAACAGTCATGCAGAACAGGTATGTCAGGAAAAAGATATAGATTAGGCTAGTCAAGGTGACTCAGTTTCATCATTTGCTGAAGCCCTTCGAATGAAGAAATTCCCAAATACTATCAGGTCAGGAGCTTCCTGATTTAAAACCAGTGATAGTGAAGGAATGTAAGTATCTTTCTAAGTCAGAATAAGAAGTAATTTGGAAATTAAAATTCATATAGTGGAGTTCCCATGCAGCTGCTTGCTAGGTGGCAAAGAATAGGGAATTAGAAACTGTCAGAGTAACCTTGGGGAATTGCATACCTGAACGCCTCATGAATCACCATCCGGGACATGCCCTCTTCTCGCAACTACCATTGGGGAGGAGGTAGAGGAGCATGAAGACCCACACTCAATGATTTGGGAACAGCTGCATGACAATATCAATGCATAGGTAAGTTGTGGTGGTGGGGTGGGGGGAGTGCCAGCTTTCTATTGGTACAAATTTCGTTCACACACGGCACAAACCCCAAGATGTAGTGAGATCACGGATGCTTGGGCCATCGCACACAGGAGCAGTGGTAAAGAGGATTGTGTGGAGGTCGGGGTGTTAAAGGAAATGGGGTGCAGGGGTGAAAGAGAAATTGGGGTAGGATCAGGGAGTGTGAGTGGTGTAACAGGGACTTGGGAGGTTTGGGATTATGGAGTGGAGGCAGGCTGGAGGTGAGATTGAGGATGGGGCAGACTGAGGAGAGTGTTGAAGGCAGGATCTGTATAAGATTTGAGAAGATCAGTCTGGGGTTGGGAATCAAGGCTTGGGCAGAGAGCCAGTTGGGACCAGTCAGAATAAAGAGTTTACAGACAAAGATGTTGGGGTTGACTGATGAGGAGCTGAGGACTGGGATGGTTCATTGCGGGACTATCAGAGTGGTGGATGGTGTTTATCGGAGGTGGTTGGAAGCCGCAAGGATTTTGGTAGTGAAGGCAGAGTAGGATTGAACAAAGAAACTGATTTAATGGAGAAATTATCAGGTAGATAACAGATGCCTCAGAATCCCTGGCATTGGACCAGAGATGGTCAGAATGCCTGTACGTGATATGTGCACAGAGCATTTGTTAGTGATAAAATGGTCATGGTTTGTGCACAAGGAGATTGCATGACCATTACAGATGGGGTGGGAGATGAAATGGATATTGATGTGACTTGTTATGGACCGCTAATGATAGTTTTAAGAGTATGTGCACAGAAAGTTCAACCTAATAGATTTAGGGTGAGAGGGGAAAGATTTAAAAAGGACCTGAGGGGCAACTTTTTCATGTAGAGGGTGGTGAGTATATGGAACAAGCTGCCAGAAGAAGTGGTAGAGGCAGGTACAATGGTATCATTTAAGAAGCACTTGGATAGGTACATGGAGGGGCAGAGCTGAGCGGGATATAGGCCGAATGCACTAAATTGGGACTAGCTTGGTGTGCAGCGTGAACTTATTGGGCCAATGGATCTGGATCCATGCTATATTGCTCTTTGACTCTTAAGTAAATGATGAAGAATCCCTGCACAAACCTGATTTGCTATTACAGAGATCTCTGCTGTTACCAGTAGAGCTCTTCATTTGGGTAAGGAGTTATGTCTTGCAGCTCAAAGTAAATTTGCTCAGAATTTTAGGTCAATTGACACCAAAGTTCTGAATGTGGATAACTAGTTTCTAATTTTCAGAAGTTTGCACTTTACATCTCCTGATAGATAAAAAGTCAATTTTTCAAAACTGAGCTTGAATCATTGGAAAAGTTTGGGTGATGTGCCAACCACAGTTGAAGTTGATTTTGGGGCCTAGTTGAACCAGAGAGAGGTAGAACCTTCTGGAAGCAGCTGTTGTTTTGTACAAGTCCTGCTCCCACAGACTTCTGAGTGTGACAATTCCTAAACTCAGACATCTCTTAAAAACCCTTGAGCTACCTCTAATTTCTACAAAAACAGTCCAATCTGTAGTGGAACAAGCCAATTGTCAGGTTTCCATTTATGCCACTTTTCTGCCAAAGAGCAGACAAGGAGGAAAGATCGACCTATTTTCATTGGAGGAAACAGGTGTATCTCAGGACATGTTGTCATACAACATCTCCATCTCCATTTCTACTTTAATGAACCTGGCAACAATACAAATGGGGTGCCCCTCACTTACTTGACTTGGTCAATCTTAACTCCTACTGAGCAAGCACTCCAAAGGACCTGGCTCCTCTCAGTACTTTATTCTAGTCGTCTTTCTGCAGCTAAGTGCATGGGCAGTGAGTATTGACGTGTTATTAGGCGACAAGAGAGCCTTACTCAAACTTCAAGACTTTCACAATAAAATCAGCTTTTGGGCTTAGCACTTCACTGATACCTCAGCTGAGGTCAGTTAATTTAGCACAAAACAAGAATTGATTGGTTTATCTTTAATTTACTGAACTATATTATAAAGGAACTTATGATCATGGATGTGTTATAATTAGGTGTCACTTTGGGTAGCAGTGATACTTCTCTTGTCATTTGTGCTGTTGTGTGTGTTTTATGGAAGTTTCTGGACTGATGCAATTGTCCACACTTTGTTCACCATGTAACTTTAGCTTGAGTAATTTAACAGATGTAGTTTTATTTTTTATTGTGGGAATGAATAGACACAGAAGACCTTCAATTTTAAACATGTTTGGAATCTCTGGTGTAGAGTATGTGGTGATGGATGAGAGCCAGGCCAAAGTAGGTGGTGATCCAGTTGGACCCCAGGAGTGTGAGACCACAGAAGCATCAACGTTGTGGCATTTAATTTCCAGATATAATCAGTGGACCTGCATTTTAGGCATATGATATGAGCAGGAAAGCATGTACCTTGTAGTGCTTTATTGTGTGGTACATTGTTTTTAAGACTGCCACTACAGTGTTCCAACATGAATATACTATTAATGTTTACCATTATGCCCTTCTATCTTGAATGTCTTGTACTATTTAATTTTGAGCAATTGTCATTCAGAAGGATAATCTGAGTTACAACTGTCACTTTGCAAAATGTCATTATTGCAATATTGGTCAATGAAAATGATATCCTGACAGATTATCCTAGCAGATTCCATCTCTGGCAACATGCATCTTAGTTTTAACTCTCAGTGAGACTTGAATATGAAGGAAGCAATGTGTAGAAAGAAGGCAAAATACATTGCTCGTTCTGATGAATTTTAACCCTAGGACATCAACCTGTCCACCTAAAACTGGTGCAACACTACAGTAAGAGGAGATTTTGGGAGAATTTTGCTGAGGTACAGGGAAGTATGGGACAAGAGTGATTATGACATTTCTTGTGAGGCCAGTGGAGCACACTTTTCCTACACAGGAAAGATTTCCACTTAATTTATGGAGCTTCTTTACCCCTCGAACTAATGTAGATGTACCTAGTGGAAAGAAATTCACCCCTGGTTATTATAATACAATTCTAGCTTCAATGTTCATAAATTTGCAATATTCATAAACTTCACTTAAACAAGGCCAATGCTATAGATTGATTATTACCACAGTGGTTACTATGTGAAGAAGACTGTTCAAGAAGTGTTAAATTTTCTGTTCAACAGTGTTAAAATTCCTAGAAATGAAACTGAAATGGTTTTGTTAAGATTTATTTTATACTGGTTGTTTAACCAGTATGTTAAACAACCAGTACACATTGTATACTTTTATTTATTTCACTTTTTAACATATGGTTATCTTTATTAACATTGTGGGTACTTGGCATGATGGATTGCTGGTTATCACATGGTCAAAAAATTGGAAGTTTGTGAAATACAAGAAAAAGTAATAGGTTGGATCCAACATTGACTAGCAAGAATGGAATGTAAAATTAAGAGAGGCCTTGGAAGAGTCAGCAGGAATAACCTGTTTCCTTGGCAGAGAGCTCAAATATTGGGAAGGCATAGATTTAAAATTTATTTAAAAGGAATTATCTTTCACCTAAATAATAGCAAGTTTCAGGAACCCTGCCCGAAAGAGAAATGGAAGTAGAAATTCATCACATTTAAAGAGTCTGAAGGTGCACCTGAAATCCCATACCATATGGGGCTACGGTCCAGGACCTGGGAATTGGGATTAATTTGAATATCTTAGTCTGCAGAACACAATGGGCAGTACACTCTTCTGTGCCTCAAATTTATGATTGTACAATGCCATCTGAGCCTTCAGGTGGTGACGCTCTGCATTTTTTCTTGAAAGGTCATCAATCTGAAATGTATGATATATTCTCTCTCTGCAGATGCTGTCTGACCTGCTGAATATTTCCAGCATTTTCTGTTTCATTCAACATTTTCTTATGCTTTCTCAGACCAGACGAGTCCGACAAACACTTGGCTGAGCTTGAAATCTACTCCAGTTACTATATTAGGTCATTTTGCAGAACTCCCAGGTACCTCAGAATTCCCAGTGCTCAGTTTAAAATACTGTTCAATATTTGCTCTTTGTAGGGTCAATTCTCTCTACAGCTAACCCAGGTCAAAGCTGTCTTTGCTAATGTAATCAGTCCAGCCTGTGGAACAGTAAACTCTATATAGTCTAAAATGTAATTGAGCTGTGAATGATAAGCTACTTCTAGAGCAACTGCGTAACAATCACAGCGTTGATTTTTGTGTGCCTTTTGAAGCTGCATTTAGTTTTTGGGTAGTGCATGTTTAAAGCTAATGCAGGGAGACTTTACTAAAAAGGTTGAGATCTCTTCACTTAACAGTTCCCTAACAGAACTGTGATTTGTATGATTAGCACACTGGATGCTGTAGAATTTAACTTGAACTGACAAGCCTCATTATTTATCACTGGTAGGAAGGTGTGTTTGAAATCAAGTCTATGCAGTGGAAGCAAGGATTTTCTGTTGGCAAGTAGAGATAGAGGATGTGCACTTCCTCTGCCTGATTGACACTGCAGCTGGGAAGTTAGAAATCAGCATTGTTCATAGCCTAAAATGCAACCCACACTCACATGCACACAGGCAGTAAAGAGTGGAAATAGACAGTAGCTGACCCCATTTTAATCCTGTCACACAGAAAAGGCCCAGGCAAAGAGGTCTCAGCTTTTGGTTAAAATGAACCAGCCAAGAATATGTGAACTAATATAATAAGGTGAAGGAGGGTCCTAGTTAACAATACCAATAACTAAGGTAGCTGTCCCACTGCTATTAACCTTCAGATATGTTTTAATTGTAGGCTTATGTGACTGGTCAAGTTGTAGAATGCTGTAGGTAGTACAGAAGACAGTTATTAACCCAAAACACTCTAGCCACACTAGCATTTTTCACTGGAACTGTCTCCTCAAATCAGTTATATCCTGTTTTCCAGAATTTTAAAAAAATTTTGCAAGTGTATATATCTTGTTTTATTTTTAAAGCATGTTACAATCACTGACATTATCACCTGCTCTCATTACTATCCTAAATTCTTCTAACTTCCTGTTTTGTTTTTCGAGTAGTAATCCGCAATCTATGCCTTCTTGTTACCAATTCAACAGTCTTTGGAAAGGGGTTTTCATTATTAACTGTCTGAAGACCTTTTGTAATTCCCTGCTCTGAGGATTTCTGTGCTCCTCTGATTCTGGCCCCTTGTGCATTCCTGTTTTTAATTGCTCCACCACTGGCAGGCATAACTTCAGCTGCCTGAGCCTTGGCTTTCCTTCTGTAAACTTTTCTACTGCTGTTCTCTATCCTATTTTAAGATTCCTGTTGAAATCTACTTCTTTAACCAAGTTTATGTGGCATTGTATCAAAGTTATGGCCATTGTTTCTCCCTGTATTTTTTTGAGCCAAATGTCTAACAAATGACTTAACCTGCAGTTTGCTTTGTTTTTGTGTCTCTGGCATCATTCTTCTTTTATGGTGCAATCAGTCTTAGCAAATGCATGGTAAATATATTTTTATCAGCTTAATTTCTGAAGATTTGCAAAGAATGGGTATGCAGTTAGTAAGATAGTAGATGATTGTTTCACCCCTGAGAGCCCAGATTAATGAGATGAACATTTCTCTTTTCCTGGCTGATCATTTATCTGAATGAATTTGGAAAGTCCCAAAGCCAGATTCTGGTAAGTTTACAGAACAAACGCTGTTCATAATTGATACAAATTGGTTGCAAATTGGCAATCTCACTGACAAAAAATGATGGCTGCTGTGGGAAATAGATTCCTCTTCTTTCTCCGGTTCTACACTGAAGGACAAACTTTGTTGGTTGCTAAGTATCTTCACGTGTTTATATATTTCCTGACTTCTATAGTTTTGCAAAATTGTAAACAGTTTGTAAAGGGATGTGTTTATGATTTTGCAAGAAATAGAGAGTAGAGGAAATTCTCCTGGCAGGTTTACAATACTGCTGCATGTAGTGACCACAGGAGATTTTACCCTATGGTTGAAGAGAACAAAGTGCAAGTCTCTGTCTATTCAGTACCCTCCAGTCCAGACAGTGAATTCTAAAAGTGTGCAATTCCTCACTTCCAGCATCCTCAGGATGAAACTGATGTAGTTTGTACTGCAATATGGTTGATAACAGATGCTAGCCTATCTTAAACCCAGTCCAGTTTTCCTTTCTGTTGATCAATGGAAAAGAAAATCAGACACAGAAGAAAAGAGTACTGATGAGTCACATAATAATCTCACACCCACTGTCCCTCTTGTAAAGGACAACAATTTGTCCAATCGTGAAATTTAAGTAACATGAAACTTTATTTTCTCACTCATGTACCAATGTTATTTGCATCAATAAGTGCAAAAACAAAAGTTTAGTATTGTTTCACATCATTATTCTCCAAAAGAAATTTGAATGAAACAAAGACACAGAGACTGCAGATGCTGGAAATCTGCAGCAGCACAAAGTGCTGAAGGAACTCAGTGCATCAGGCAGCATCTGTGGAGGGAAATGGACAGTCTACATTTCGGGCCGAGACCCTTCAAGTCAAAAAGGCAATCCAGATGAAGGGTCTCGGCCTGAAATGTCGACTGTCCGTTTTCCTCCATGGATGCTGCCTGGCCTATGGAGTTCCTCCAGTGCCTTTGAATGAAACAAATTCTGCTTTTTGGAGGCTTTCAGTAATTGATCTATAATCAGTGATCTATAACTCCATCTACAAGTTTGCAGATGATACCAACGTAGTGGGCTGTATCTCAAATAACGATGAGTTGGAATACAGGAAGGAGATGGACAGCTTAGTGACATGATGTCGTGACAACAACCTTTCCCTCAATGTCAGCACAAAAGATGGTCATTGGCTTCAGGAAGGGGTGGGGGTGGGGTGTACATACTCCTGTTTACATCAACAGTGCTGAGGTTGAGAGAGTTGACAAATTCAGGTTCCCTAGGAGTGAACATCACCAATAGCCTGTCCTGGTGCAACCATGTAGATGACACGGCCAAGAAAGCTCACCAGCGCCTCTACTTACTCAGAAGGCTAAGGAAATTTGGCACGTCACCTTTGACCTTCACCAATTTTTATCCGTGCACTATAAAAAGCATCATATCTGGATGCATCACAGCTTGGGATGGCAGCTACTCTGCCTATGACCACAAACTCCAGAGTTATGGACCCAGCTCAGCACATCAGGGAAACCAGCTTGCCCTTCGTGGACTCTGTCTACACTTCCCGCTGCCTCAGTAAAGCAGCCAGCATAATCAAAGATCCCATTCACCCCAGACATTCTCTTTTCTTCCCCCTCCATTCAGTGGTAGATACAAAAGCCTTAAAGCATGTTCCACCAGGCTCAAAGACAGCTTCT
>JARFYF010000052.1:32601535-32612078 GCA_030265395.1 Rhina ancylostomus
AGGAAAAGCTAAAGAAATACATGGCAGAGGAAAGAAGTGGGCTGGTATGACAATAGGATGAGATGACATCATGAAATTCTTTTGAGTATTGAAGGTCTTTTAGAAGTTCCTAAAATAATTTATCTTTATGTTAAATCTCTCATTGTGCAAAAACATTAGCATTGACCTTCTGGGCTAAATGAAGTGTTTCCACACTTTTGAAATCCTGTATCATGTTGTGTGCATAGGAATGTGCACTAAAACAAAGTGGAAAAAATTATAGACACCTGGATTAAAGATGTAGAGGATTGTGGAAAAAAATACTTTGATCTGTCTGGCCATTGTTACTTACTCCTGAGTGTTGTTCTCTAGGCCATGGTAAAGATACTCAGTTTTGGAACATGTACTGATCTTGTTGCTTGTAGTTAATAAAGAAACAATGCAAGAGAGGAGAGAGGATACACCATGCCTTCAGGCTCGGGTCATTCTGACAGAGTTGCTTACGTATTTACTTGGTAAGGACATAGAATTCACTGATGTATCTTAATTGTGGCTGCAGGTGTCTGTCTATTACTGAGAGTTGGGTAAGAGTGCTTAAATGAAAAGGAAGGGAGACTTCTAGGTGACGTTGTTCAAGGACAAAGGGAGTTTAGTGAGTCAGATCAGAAGTGTCCTGCTCAGGATGAAGCAAGCAGCTCTGCGATACTAGTTTGCGATCATTATTCATCAACTAATAAACCATTCTCCACTAAAGTGCCCTCTAACTGACTTGCATATTAGATATAAAAGTAGCTGGTGACTAGAAAGACAAACAAAATACACATGTTTAAGACACATGTCTCTGGTATATGCATGTTAGAATTTACACAGGAATATTTTTCTGATCTCCTGTTATGATATTAGCAGAAAACTTAAGTGATGGAAGCAGTTAATTATATTTAGAATTTCTGCCAAACTGCTAGTGTTTGGAAATGGAAGAAACACCAAGGAAATTCAGTCCCCTGTGTTTTATCACATTGTTTCTTTTTAACAATATTTGAATGTAAGGATTAGAGACAGTTTAAGAGTCAGCCCTGTTGGTGGGTCTAGAGTCACACATAGGGTAGACCAGGCAAGTCAGCAGATTTCCTTCCCTGAAGTGAATTTGTGAATGAGATGAGCTTTTACAACAATCTAATAGTCTTGTTGTCACCAGTACTGTAGCTTTTTTAAATCAATTAAGTTCCTGCCTATTTAAGATCCACAGCAGCCAGGGTGTAATTTAACCTTTGCTTCTAGATTGTTAGTTCAGACCTCTGATTGCTAGTCCAGTAATGAGTCTACTGCATTTTGTACAAATTCTTTCTCCATGATGTTCAGTTGTGGGACTATCACAACCCAGTTCAATTCTGTCCTCGTTCAATATCCACGCACAAGCATTCTCCAGCACCATTCATTGGAGAGTTATCAGAAGTGGAAGCCTCATCAGATATCATTCCTCAGTACAGGGACAATTTACCATTCCATTGTTGCTTCAGCTGAAAGCTAAATGGCAGCTGTAATGCCTCCATTACCTGGTGAAATAAATTAGGACAGAAGAGCATGGCATAGAATTTAGTCTTTATCTAAGAAGCTCCGTGTTACTCATATGTAGTAGTTACTCAGTATTTTGTACCTAATTAGTAATTGACCCCAACACTTCTTGCTGTAGTGATCCACTGAGCTTCACTTGATTTATTTATCCATTAGAGCCTGCATGTTGCATTGTCCAGGTAAAACAGCAGATTTCCTTCCCTCATTTTTGGATTTGCACATGTGGTTCCATGTGTTGCTATTTACTGCCAAGCGCCTAATATAGTGCTACGACATAGTGGTCTATGTGAACCCTGTGTTGGGAAATTAACCAGTGAATTCCCATGTTATAGATGTCCATTTAAATAAACATATAGCAGGTACTCTTGATTAACATGAATGATAGAAAAATAGGGGGCTATGTGGGTGGGAAGGGTTAGATAGATCTTAGAGCAGGATAAAATGTCAGCACAATATTGTGTGCTGAAGGACCTCTACTGTGCTGTAATGTTCTATGTTTAACATGTGGCTATCATTGAGCCCACATATTATTGATGCCTACTCCCACATTTAATATTGCTTCCCCTCTGTTCTAATAACCAGTTATATTAACCACTGACCACTGCCTGCTGCAGCTATAATTAAGTCCTACAGAGTACATTTACTATTGACCCCCCTGCATGTTTTAGGTGCCATTTACTCACCTGCTACATTTACCAGAGTCATAAGTGGTATGTTTGCCAATCAACCAACATCAGATTTTAGTCAGCCCCACATGGTGCAGTGACCAATGCATTTCATATGTTATAGTTACCCGTTAAAGCAAACTCTGCGCCATGAGACAGACATCGGGCACTTATCCATTAAGTCCAAGGATCTCTTCTAAGAACGCTATATAAGGAGAGGTTGGACAAATTAGGGTTGTTTTCTCTGGAGGTGGAGAGGCTGAGGGGAGACCTGATATAATCTTGTGCATTTCTAAGACACGTAGACAGCTGGTATCTCTTACCCAAGGTCAGAAGGTCTAATACTAGAGGGCATGCATTTAAGGTGAGAGGGGGGAAAGATCAGAGAGATATGGGGCAAGATTTTTAGAGTGGTGGGTGCTTGGAATGCACTGCCAGGGGTGGTCGTGAAGGCAGATATGATAGAGGCATTTAAGAGGTTCTTAGGCTCATGAATATGCAGAGAATGGAGGGATATGGACCACGTGCAGCCAGAAGGGATTAGGTGTCATTATCTTAATTAGTTTGGCACAACATCGTGGGATGAAGGGCCTGTTCCTTTGCTGTACCGTTCTATGTTAACACCATTTCCAAAGTGACTGGCAACTGAGGAGGGTGAAAAAGGCTGCTTTTTGACAACCCTGGCACCAGTTTATAAAAAGAGTAATGGTGTAACTAAAACCAATTTAGGAGACAGAGGGTTACCATGACGCTTTACAGCACCAGCGACCAGAGTTCAATTCCGGCCACTGCCTGTCAGGAGTTTGTATGTTCTCCCTGTATCTGCATGGGTTTCCTCCAGGTGCTCAGGTTTCCTCCCACATTCTAAAGACGTACGGGTTAGGAAGTTGTGGGCATGCTCTGGCGCCAGATGTGTGACGACACTAGCTGGCTGCCCCCAGAGCATTCTACGTTAAAGATGTATTTCACTGTGTGCTTCGATTTACATGTGACTAATAAAGAATCTTAGGAGTATGCTTTCCAAAATTCACTAATAGTTGTGAAAGAAATCAGCACGAATATGAAGCAAAATTTTCCATTCTTATATTCCTGGCACATTGATGTTAATATGAACAAACAGACAAATATATACTTCCTCAGTTTTAAAAGTGTGAGACTATAAAGCCAAATAAAAGGAAACTGTGCAGTTCTCATTAATTTTATTACCTTTACAATTAACTTCCACCCTGCTCTCAAATTTACTTGGACCATTTCTGGTGCTTCTCTCCCTTTTCTGGATCTCTCTGTCTCCATCTCAGAAGATGAACTATCCACTGAATTTACTATAAGCCCACTGACTCCTGCAGCTACTTAGACTACGCCTCTTCCTACCTTTTTTTTCTTGTAAGGATGCCATTCCGTTCTCCTAGTTTCTCTGTCTCCACCATATCTGCTCTCGGAAAGAGGCCTTCCAATCCAGGACATCTGAAATGACCTTTTATAGGAAATGTGGCTTCCCTCCTACAGTGGTTGATGGAGCCCTTACTCATTTCTTCCATTTCCTGGACTTCTGCTCCCTCCAAACAGAACAGAGGTAGAGTTCCCATGGTCCACGCCTTTCATCCTACTAGCCTCTGCATCTAGAATATCATCCTTCATTACTTCTGCCAGCTGCAATGAGATCCCACCACTAGCCACATCTTCCCTTTCCCACTCCTTTCGACCTTCTGTAGGGACCACTCTCCCCATGACTTGTTGGTCAGCTCATCCCTCCCCATCCACCCCTGCCTGACACCAGGCACTTTATCCTGCAATCGCAGGAGGTGCAATACTTGTGCCTACACCTCCTCCCTCATCACCATCCAGGGACCTAAATAGCCCTTCCAGGTGAGGGAATGATTCACGTGCACCTTTTCCAACCTCATCTTCAGTCTTTGATGCTCCCGCTGTGGCCGCCTCTACTTTGGTGAGACTAAACACAGACTAGGTAACCAGTTTGCAGAACAACTGTGCTTTCTCCGCAATGACCATCCCTAACTCCCAGTTGCATGCCATTGCAACTGCCCTTCCTATTCCCAAACTGACCTATCCGTCTAGGACCTTTTCCACTGCTAGGATGAGGCCCAATGCAAACTAGAGGAACAACACCTCATATTCTGCCTGGGTAGTCTACAACCTGGGGTATCAGCATTGAATTTTCCAATTTCAGGTAACCATTACTTCCTGTGTTTTCCCCCTTCTCTCTCTCCTTCCAGTCCACCTCTGGTCCTCCCATTTTCCAGTTTCTGCCTCCACCACCCTTCCCTCTCCCCACCTTGCTCTTTCTGCCCATCATCCCTCACCCCTTTTCAATCCGCCTATCTCCTACCAACCCTTGTCTCACCGCTCCTCCTCTCTTTATACTGGCTGCATTCCCTCTGCACTCTTATTACTGATGCAGGACCTCTACCTGAGACATCAACAATTCCTTCCCCACCCCCAAACCCCCACAGATGCTGTTTGACCTGTTGAGTTCCTCCAGCAGTTTGTTTTTTGCTCAAAGAAACCTGTAATGAATTGTGTACTTTGATATTTCCTGAAATATGACAGAAAAGTTGCCATTGCTGAGAGGTATTTCTGATTCTGAGTCAGCTTAGCTAGCAAGGAGCTAATGAAAGACAGCTGATCGAACAGTACAGAGCTCAAGATCTGAATTTGTGACTGAGGCATATCTGTTCCCCAGTGATTTGCTTTGAGTCTTTCAAGCTGTGTTGAAATCTGGCTGAAGACACTCAAAAACCAGTTTTTAAAAAAATAGTTTGTTAGGAGTAAATGAAGGAGGCCTTGAAATGGTCACTCAGTTTGAAATTGCTTGTGTTTCAGAGATTTCATTTGTTCTTTAACTCAAATAACCTTCAAGTCTGGGAATCTTACTTGTAAAGTTCCAAAGACAGAAGAAATTAAAAGGTGACCAGAAGCAAAAATGTACATTGTTGAAAGAGCTTGTGAAACCCCTGTGGATTTTCACCTCATTGAATCAAAATTACTCATTATATGGATAGCCCCAGGACAGTGTTTAGATCAAAGTTACTTTCAGTAGCATCTCCCTCAACAACTGTATGACCACCAGCTCGGAAATCTCCTACGGTTTCAATAATGGCATATTAAGTAGTGTACAATAGGGCAGATAGATATTCATATAAAAGTAAACATGCTTTCATATGAGCTGGGATGTAATAAGAAAATATACAGCCAGTAATTTCCCCACAAACCTTTCTGATCTGCTGCCAGTTTCATAAGCAGAAAGTCTCCTCGATTGTGCCTATTAGAATATGATACATTCTATACTTTCTTTTGCCCTCCCTTCCTGAATTACATTACATTTGCTATCTTTCAATGTATTAGGATTGATTTAGAGTCTAGGGAATTTTAAAAGGTGATGACTAACAGATCCACCATTCCTGCTGACACCTCTTTCAAAATGCTTGGATATAAAACATCATGTCCAGAAGGCCTGCTGACTTTTAGTCCCTTCAATTTAGTTAGAACTTGCTTTTAATATTGTCTACTTTAAGTTCACTACCCTCACTTATGCGCCAATACTTTCAGTATGCTTATAGTCTTTAACTGCAAAGACAATGTCTCAGCAATTTCCTTATTCTCCTTTGTAATTTCTCTTGTCTTTGCCTCTCAAGCACTGACACTTTTTTGTTATCCTCTTTCCTACTCATAGAAGCTCCTTAACAGGAGGAAGTAGCAGCTCATCAAGTACTGGTTTTTGAATATACTGCCTGACAGTACTTGGTTTGAGAAGACTGCTATAAACGTTAAAGAGTTGTAAAATATGTAAGTTCAGTGGGTTTTTAACCTCTAATGAAGCCAATTGCAGAGGCTACAGATTTATGCATCCAAGACGAGGATCTCAAAGGTGTATGCAGTTTATTTATAGGGTTTTCACATACTACCTCTGAAACATTCCATGCACATATTTGTAGCCCAGTGAACCGTTAGTCCCATGAGACCATCTTGAAAGTGATGAAACTTAAACTAATAATCATTGCTCATAACTAATACTGTATTAATATACTACGCTGCTTCCTATTAAAAGAAGCGTAAACAGATTTAACAAGTTTACAAGTTTAACTGAGTCACTAGTTTATGCAGTTTCTCTGATCTTTGTTACTTGTTTTGAACATGCAAATGCACCAGATGTTGTTGGAGTACCTTCCATCTCTGGATTCAATAGATTGTCTCATTTTGACTCTTGTCATAAATAATGTGTTGGTTCTTCTTGAACAATTGTGTGAATCACTTCAGGAACCTCTTTGATCTTACATTCTTCTTTACTATTCTCCTGGGTATTGTGTACTTGGAGCAGGTGGTCCATCTGGAATTTTCAGAATTTCTCACCAATCTTCACAGGTCTTTTCTAGAGCCATGTACAGAACTTTTACTATTTCTCTCATATCCCATCTTCTCATCTCTGACCCACAGAGGTCTCAATACACAAACTCTATGATGCAGACTGAATCACGTTTCTTTGCAGCTTGTGTTAAGATGTCTATTCTAAATTGGCTTTATTCCAGTTTTGTTTACAAATTGGACTGAACATCACATAACCTAAGTCTCCCATGCATCAGCATTTCCACTGAACTGCATTCTGTTGTGGAATGTGATGTTGTTCCAAAGCCTGGAAGAAATGCTGTTAATCAATGTTTCATTGTCATGTTTGATCAGCTTTCTGTGATGTTTCTTCAATGCTTGAGTACATGAATTGGGACGTTGGTGAGACTCCACCTGAAATATTGTGTGAATTCTGGTGAATAGATGTGTTTAAGCTAGAAAAGGTGCAGAAAAGATTTACATGGATGATGCCAGGAATGGACTTGACTTATAAAGAGAGACTGGATAAGTTGGGACTGTTTTCCCTGGAGCGAAGGAGGCTGAGGGATGACCATAGAGAGCTTTATAAAATCATGAGGGTCATAGATAAGGTGAATGATCGTAGTCTTTTTTTCCAGGGTAGGGGAGTCTAAAACTAGAGGACACAGGTTTAAGATGAGAAGGGAAAGATTTAAAGGGAACCTGAGGGGCAAGTTTTCCACATGGAGGTCGGTGGGTATATGGAACAAGCTTCCAGAGGAAGTGTTAACTGAAGGTACAGTCATAACGTTTAAAAGACATTTGGACAGGTTCATAGATAGGAAAGGTTTAGAGGGATATTGGCCAAACAAAGGCAAATGGGAGCAGCTCAAGAAGTACCTTAGCATGAATAAAGGACTTGTTTTTGTCCTGTATAACTCGATGACTCATGACTCTAATGTCTCTTTAACCCTGCAAATGGTTCTTTCTTCCATTGCTCCTTACATTCTTTAAACCAATATTTATACTTTCCAACATTTATACTCTCCTGAAATTCTAATTGTACCTATTGCCTTCTTGATGAAGTTCTGATGAAGAGTTTTGACCCAAAATGTTGACTATCCATTTCCCTCCATAAATACTGCCTGACCCACTGAGTTCCTCCAAGACCTTAGTGTGTGGCTCCAGATTTCCAGTGTCTGCCATCTCTTGCTGTGTTATATATTGCTGTGTCAATATTCAAATCTTTAATTTTTGAATTGCTGTGTTTTTTCTCCAACTGTTAGTGCCATATATGCTCTTTTGCAATTTTTGCCCTCCTTCATGATATGTAAAAATCTTTTCAGTGGTTTTCCACTGCAGTTGTTCCCTTTCCATTGGCACTCTGCTTGGTCATCACTACTTTGGCTTTCTTTACTCTTTTTAGCCCTGAATACTGAGATTATGTGCTGTTGCTCTCCATAATTGAAACATCTTGTGCTGACTGATTCTTATTACAATGGTAGGAGAACTTCCTGCTAATCAAGCTTTTAGTGCTCCCCACAGTTATGTCCCCTGGACTCAATGTTGTAGCTTCTACTGTTGGCCTGCACAGCAGGTGTATGCTTATATTCTGTACTGACAGAAATTCCTTTTCATTGTTCGAAATTATGTACATAGAAGAGCTATCTTGCATGTCTGTTAGTGTTTAATTACTTGGAATGAAGGTGTACATTAGTTAGTCCACATACATTCCTGTCACAGAGTATAATTCAAGAAAGTACTAAAGTTGCAATGCCAGTGTAATCACTAATTGTCTATCCTGATGTGTGATTATGGTTCCAATAATTTTTGACACTGCTGGATTGAAATGGTTTTGCAGTGCTTCTGAGAAGGTAATTGATCATAGGTATTTGTCCCTACTTCTACTAATAGAATAAAAATCATCTATTGTATGGCTTCATACCATGCATTTTTGCTACTGTTCTCCATCACCAATGTCACCCTGAAAACATCTCCATCCAATTGATCTGTGAATGGAAGTGTTCCAGCACTTTGTCATGGCCATCGACATTGCCAATGTCTGGACTTCTATTTTCAACAGTTAAAAGTTACTCAACTTTCTTTTCATTCACAAAGTTGGCAGGTGCTCCCTTTAATTCTTCATGCTCCAGTCTGGGATTCAGACCTGCTGTGATTAATTGTGAGCTTCTCAGACTCAACGAACCAATGCATCTTGTAGTCAATCATTATTCTAAACAGCTTCGTTATTACTACCCCATCCTCTTCACTCATCCAGACCACGTGTGCTCAATGGGTTCTTAATAGCAAATGAAGTCCCTATACAGAGTGTACAGACTTATACATGTGAAACACAAGGAGCTTAATTAGTATAGTTTATTCATAGAATGGGACTTTCTAAAGATGTTGTTGGAGTCAAGAGAGCCGTTAGTTCCATGACGTAGCCTTAAATGGGTGACTGCATTACAAATGCTGCACATCTGCTATCAGCACACTTGTGGAATCTGACCACACAAATTCAAATGTGACTGATCAGGCATTTCGTTGGGGACGAGCTATAACTAAGCTTGGATTCTTGGAGATTTGAAGGGAATAGGTACAAAAGCAGGTGAAGAGGCTATTGCTGGAGATGCTGTGGGTTCATTTTGACGTTCGAGTGTATACAATGAAGATGGACCTGCTGAAGCAACAATGGAGGAGAGACATTGGTCCAGGTGTCCTTGAGCTCCTGGAGTTTATTGATTAATTATGGCAGAAAATGGAACAATATTCCAAAAGTAATTTTAAACCTGATTGCATTCTATTGGGATATTGTTTGTTGGTCTGCAAGAGAAACTAGGACAGTAATATGGTCTTTTGAAGATTTCGAACTTGAAGACAAGCTGTCAACCAGTTCATACTTTGCTTCATCAACCTGTGATTTTGCTGATGAAGCTGGTTCTTTTTTGCTGTGTGTGGGGGGGGGGGGGGATCAAAAATATTTGGCAGGCACCTGAATCACAGCACCTGTTAAATTGTAATTTCTATTCTTTTTGCTTCTTCCTTGCCTGCATTGTCAAGGTGTCCAATGTGGTGTTTCAAACATTCACTAGTTTGACGAGTAACCTATAGTGCCATTGGTAAGAGGTGCTTCAGATTGATTTCTCCAGTGTGAATAGCATTGTTCACTTCATACTTTGTCCAAAACTTCCAGGGTTGTGTGGGCGAAGAGGAAAACAGTCTGTTGTAGACACTAAACCAATTGCACTGAGTTGTAAGCAGGGCCTCTGGTTGAAAACCACAGCATCCCATAGAGAAATGCCTTGCCTTGCACTGCTAGTTTTTGACAATGAAGTTACGTACCAGCACCATACTCTGAACTTCATTGTCCCTGGGAAACAAACAACAAGCTTCAAGATCTCAATGTGTGCTTAAAAAAAAAACTGGGGAGAAAGAAACAGAACCACCAGCTGAAAAGGGCGACAAAAATAATTTAATGGTTGACTGAAAATTGTTTAAAAGCAATATGAAAATTAAAGCAAAGACTACAAATTGTATCAAAGTCTATGGAAAATAATTAAAAGAAAGATGAGGAGAAATAAGATTGCATTAAAAAGACCAAGTCAGAAAGCATTGGAGGGATTAGTCTCTCCTTCTCCCTCTGACACTTTTTATATTTATTAAGAGTGTCAAAGACCAGGTAAGGTGAAAAAGATCAAAAAATGGAACATTTCAAATTAATTAAGCACATTTCAAATAAAAGCAATGGACACATTTCAGTTCCAATAACTTTGGCTCAGGAGCTCATGATCAATAAAACAGGTTCTATTAAGAAGGTCTAGAAGTTCAATGGCTATTGGCACCTGGTTAAATTGAACACAGCTCAGAATCTTCAAGGAAAAATTGGAGAAAGCAGATGAGATTTTTTTTCAATATTGTGAGAAGCGCCACAAGACCTGGTTTCTGAAATCAAAGGAATATGAAAATAAAAATGAGACATGAATTTAGAACTTAGTCAGATTTGGTCA
>JARFYF010000052.1:32889048-32900703 GCA_030265395.1 Rhina ancylostomus
CTCCGGGTGCTCTGGTTTCCTTCCACATTCCAAAGACGTATGGGTTAGGAAGTTGTGGGCGTGCTATGTTGGTGCTGGAAGTGTGGCTACACTTGTGGGCTGCCCCCAGAACACTCTATGCAAAAAAAAGATGCATTTCATGGTGTTTCAATGTTGTTGTGACTAATAACAATATCTTATCTTACTAAAACAGGTTATCTAGTCAGTATCACATTATGAGTGGAACCTCACTGTACAGAAATTGGCTGACATATATCCTACAGAACAACAAGTGACTACATTTTAAAGTACACCATTGGCTGTAAAGCACTTTCTGTTGAACATTAAGGATATTATATAAATCTACAAATGCAAGTCTTGCATTTTCAAAGACTGGAACGCTTGGAAGATTGTGGCCCAAACAGGTGTATATTTCCTCCAATATATTCTACTGAAAAATATAAGTTTAAATTATTTTTAATGATTTATTTCTGTCGATCTAGTGTTTTGTATCTGAAGTATTATAGCTTTCAAGTTCTTTCCAATAAAAATGAAAACAAAAATCCCCTGCCCTGCAAAACTTTCATTTCTATTTTTGGAAAGAACATTTGCCAGAAATTAACATCTTCATTAAATTGGTGAGCACGAGTTCCAAATTTGTAATAGATGCCCACTTAGCATAGTCAACAATTTTGAGCTTCAGTACTAATCAATCACTAACCATATCCATGACCAATAGTAGATTAAATAAACCTCTGTGGTTCCAATAATCATATCTATCATTTTAAATTATATTTTGGCATAAAATTCACAGAAAATTTTCAATAATGATCAGAAAGAACAATCCCTGGACAAAAACTGGATAAATCAGAGACTAAAATTAGGTGACGAAATGGACAATTTACTACTTTGTTTCAGACTGGGTGTATTGATGATATTGGTGATTTGGCAAGAGTAAATGTAAACTGGAATCCCATAGCGGGGTGGAAAATCCTCATTCACATTTTAATTCTGGTTAATAAAAAGGAATAATGGACTGGAGACCATTTCCAGACATAGCTAGTTGTAGCTGCTGATTAGATATTAGACATTATAAGTCATCCTTCTCATCATAAGCTATTGTAAAGATAGCTCCTTTCTATAATATTGCTAAAAAGATTGGTCCCTCAATACACAAGGATTTGTGGCACTTCTTACTATTACAACTTAAAGACCTATGAAAGTTGAACTGGTGTTCCCATTTTTTAAATGAAAATATTTAATAGGAGTAAAACTAAATGCACAAAGTAGAAACTAGAAGCAGAAAGCATCTTGAAAGATTTAAGTAAGAAAAGGTATTTTTCCCTCAGTAATCTTCATAGACCAGCAATACATCATTGCTGGGGTGGAAGCAGCTCCCAGGAATTTTCTATTCTAAAATTGCTAAAAAAAACATTAAACAGGGCTGAAATATAAGATAAAATGAATTATAGTATAATATTATATTTATAGGAAACAAACTCTTCTGGCACATGAATTCTTTGCAATTTCTGTGATTTGCATTTTTCACCTAATTCCACTGAACTCTATCACATTCAGCCCAGTGCTATTATGTATAAGAACTAACATATATTGTTATGGGATCATAGAATAATACAACATAAAAGGAGGTTATCAGCTTTTTGAAAGAACAATCCAATTATTCCCACTCCTCTGTTCTTTCTGCAAATGTTTCCTTTTCAAGTATGTGTCTTATTCCCTTTTGAAAGTTACTATTGAATCTGCTTCCACCATCCTTTCAGGCACTGTGTTCCAAATCATAATAACTCACCACGTAAAAACAATTCTCATCTCCCCTCTAGTTCTTTTGCTAATTACCTTAAGGGTATCAGAATGCTTTTTCTCCGCTGCAAACCACAGATCACGTTACTGTAGACTGAGTACAAAGGTATTGCAAACAACAATGATCACTTCACTGTGCTGCTGTCAACTGCCAGTCAACCACAGCAACTTGAGGAACGTAGAGCAAAATGGCTCTTAGACATTAAGGTGTTCTTTTAATCTTTTTACTTTTGTTGCTGATGAGCTGAGGGGAATTTTTCTCCTTTATTTCTAAATCATTAAAAAACCACTAAAAGGGAATCTACATTTTAATATGACCACAAATAAAGAGCATTAAGAGGAACCCTGAATGACAATAGATCTCCAGCTTGACTACAATCTGTTATCGAATAATCGATAGGGAAGCATTTCCCAGGTCTATAGTCAGGCACATTGGATCGCTTGGGCACAATGAATATTGGAAAATTGGGAAAATTGGACAGTCCTTAGAATCTGATTTCAGTGAGAAGAAAATTGAACCACCCGATCCTTCAATATTTGCTGCATTCAGTGGCCTTGATCTTAGTAAAGTCTCTGATTGCAGATTGTAGAGTCTTCCACTAATGGGTGGGGAGCGGGTTTGCTTGGTGTAGAGGATTTCACCACAGTGGCTCTTGAAGCTCCTGTGCTATATAACAATTACCTGAACTCCAATTACTGCCTAAAAACCTCTACAGTGTATCTCTATGATCTTAATGAGGTTAAAGAAAATATCATCAAAATGTAGAATATTTTAAAGCAGTATTACTTGTATGTTGCTGAAACACGATCTGAATGTTAGTGAGTGATTGTTTATAAGGTGGTGTAACAAGAGACAATACAAAACCTGACCTTTTTAAATAGCTCTGGGGAAGGTTACTTATTCTGTTGTGATGGTTTAGGAATCATTTGGGTGGCAGGGTCAAAATAACAAGAGTTAGAGCAGCTGAGTTTTGAAATACAGGAGTAATATTTTCTACCTGAAAGATATATGGCACAATGCAGTCCATTGTTGAGCATGGGCTGGGACTGCTGAAGCAACAGCCACTGTTCTAGTGCCTTGTCATACGAGGAAAAATTTAGAATGTGCAACATGCTTCGTGTCAAAAATATTACTACCTTTCATTTCATCATTTCCACACTACTGCTGCTTATCTCCAGACTGCAACACTTGTGTGTAGCTGCCTCTCTCATTCTAACTTCCCTCCAGCGATGTAAACTTTTGAAACTCAAACTTGTAAGGTGTCTGCCATAGAAGTTTACAGTTCAGAATAACATCCACTTTAACATCATTAAAGAATAAATTTGTATCCTAGCGATATTTCAGTGAGTTTTCCTAACTCACAACAACAAATGGTTTTGAAATCATATGCTATAATATTAATAACAAATGTACCGATAGATTAAAAGGATGAATGAAACATTTAATTTAAAGCAATTAATTTCTTTCCTAAAATAATGAAAGTTTATGTCTCAGGCTTGACTCAGTGGTAGAAAGCAGTCTTATTCCTGAGTCAGAAGAATATGGATTCATCCCACTCTGCTGAATAATGATGGGAGGTGCTTGAATTTAATATCCACATTGAGGGTCAGGAACCAGATGGATGTAAGGTAATATTAGATTGGGTAGGTCCTTTTCTATGGGCACATTCATGATGGTAAATGTCATCCATCCAATATGTCAATTTTCCATGATTCTATGACCTATAATGTACTAAGTTATTGTGTGTACTAGAGGAGAATTTTATCCTCAGTAGTTTGTACTAAACACATAACATCACTTGCTTCAGATATTCAGTTCAGTGACATTTTTGTTTAAATTCAGTAGAAAAACAGAAATGGAATGAGATGTGATCAGTTGATGTAGAAGATGTACAGGTGCCTAAAGACCCACATTCAATGATTCAGGAACAGCTTCTTCCTCTCTGCCATCAGATTTCTGAATGGTCCATGAACCCATGAACACTACCTCATTGTTCCTTTCTTTTTCTTGCACTCTTTATTTATTTTGTAATCTGTAGTTTTTTAATGTCTTTGCATTGTACTGCTGCACAACAACAAATTTCACATCATATAATAGTGATAATAAACCTGATTCTGATTCTGCCCTACCTTACACAATTGCACAAGGTTTCATATAACCCCAGTAAATGTTTGAATTGTTTTTGTGAGATCACATGGAGAATGAATGCAAATATTGCCCTATCCATTGTTAATCTTTCCACATGCCCTTTTCCCATTAGCTGCACCAAACAACCACATCAGCCAAAAATCACCATCTTACTCATGTCCCACTTAAAAGAATCCCACAAATCACAGAATCATGGAGTTATTACAGCATGAAAGGAGGCCATTTGGGCTGTTGGTGGAACAAGTTCGATGTAACAGAAATCCAGTTAGGCTCACTCTCTTGTCCTCTCTCCACAAATTCTAGCCATTCTAATATTTACTCAGCTCTCGTTTGAACTTGAATTTGCCCCTGACAGGACATTTTGGACCCAAGCCACTTGCTATTTAACAGGAATTTTTGATTGTTTTGCCAATCACCTTCATTCTATGGTCCCAGGTTCCTGACCCCCTTCACCAATGGGAATGTTTTCTCCCTGTGTACCTTGTCCATGCCATTCATTATTTTAAATATTTCCATCAGATCTCACAACCTCCTATGTCACACAAAGAATAACCTCAGCCTCTTCATTCTGTCCACGTAACTAAATCTCCTCATTGATGGAATCATTTTAGTAAATTTCTCCTCCACTGTCTGTAGAGCCTTTACATCTTTCCTGAAAATGTAACCCCAGGAATCGAACACAATACCTATGTAATATATAAAAATCAAGGTTATATTTTCACTTTGATTCTGTGTTTTACAACATTCAAAGCATAACTTAAATTTGTACTGTTGAATCAACCAACTGCATTCTAATATAGTCAATTAGGCACTTCTGAAACAGAAATATACTTTGGAGTATCTAGAGCACTGATCAAAGAGAGTTCATGAAATGAGGGTTACCAGTGAGACTGACTCACTGATATTAGATATAGTCCTTTAAGTCGGGCACATGGAAGTTTGACATTGGGGAATAAGAGGCCAAATGAATTGTGGAGTGTTGGAGTATTGGGAGGGGGCGGGCGAGATTGATCAGGGAGTATGGGGATGTGAATAAAAGATTTTAGATGCATGGGAGGTGTCGGTTCAAAGGAATATTCAAAGGAAGAAAGTCCTGAAATCTAAAATTACCAGGAGAACATATCCTTGGGATCATAAAAGTGTTGCAGAGAAATCTGCTATCATTTTAGAAAGTGTTTAAGGATCAGGGAGCTTCAACATTGTGGTTAATATGTTTGTGATCATTGAAAAAGAGATCCAGGATCTGGGAGTATTTTTGGTAAAGGAAATCTAAGGAAAGGGGCTCTTATATTTTTCATATTCCCTTACCACATTGAAGGGGGCATTTGGCCCCATCTAGTCAGCTCTTAGAGGGATCCCGTAAATCCTATTCCCTTACTCATTCTTGTAGTCCCACCCCCCCAAAAACTATCCTTTCTCAAACGCACATCAGCTCTGACCACCCACCAACACTAGGGGTAATTTACATGAGCTAATTAATCAATTATCCAGCACATATTTGCGATGTGGGAACAAATTGAAGAACTGAGGAGAAACCCACACGGTCACAGGGAGAAAGTACAAACTCCACACACGTAGCACTGGAGGTGAGGATTAAACTGGAGTCAACAGGACTTGGCATGGATTTGAAATGGAATTGGAATTGGTTTATTATCGTCACTTGTACCAAGGTACAGTGAAGAACATGCCTTGCAAACCATTCATACAGATCAATTCATTACACAGTGCATTGAGGTAGTACAAGGTACAACAATACAGAATGCAGAATAAAGTGTCACAGTTACAGAGAAAGTGCTGTCCAGGCAGACAATAAGGTGCAAGGTCTTAATGAAGTGGATTGTGCATTCAAGATTCCCTTATCATACTAGGGGACCGTACAAAAGTGTTATAACAGCGGGATAGAAGCCGTCCTTGAGCCTGGTGGTACGTGCTTTCAGGCTTTTGTACCTTCTGCCCGATGGATTGATAACCAGGTCAGTGTAAAAACAGATGGTTTGACCTGCAATTTAACCTCCAACCTCCTACTGTTACAGGAATTACTGGTTACAGTCCAAGTGCAACAGTCGCCTGTCCTTCGCCCACTCGTTTTTCTGGGCTATGGTTCCATGGTTTACCGGTACTGTGCAGAGCAGCTGACGTGCCCCGACAATGTTCTTGCGGTGAGCTGATTTGACTCCTCCTCCCACCCCTCCTCACTATCACCGTCCCCACACAGTTGCTGGTCAGTGTGACTTCTCTGTCCCTCTTACTGAGGCTCTCTCCTTCCAGTTGCTCCACAGTTTGCTCGTGGAGTCTGTAGCTCGGGGCAATGAGGAGGACATGGCCCTTGCTCTGAAGGCGATCGGGAATGCAGGGCAGCCAGAAAGCATCAAGCCCATCATGAAACTCTTACCCAGCACCAGAGCACCAGTTGCCAATGTCCCACTCAAAATCCAAGTCGATGCCATCATGGCACTGCGTAACATTCTGAAGAAAGACCCAACCAAGGTAAATACAATTCAAGGCAAATTAACAACTACTGAGGATTAGGTTGGTGTTTGCAATCTTCAGTTGATTTATTGTCTCAGTATTAATGTGAATAGAACTAGAATAAAACTTTGGGAGTGTAATGTGGTTTGATGGGCGGCACAACACGGTGGGCCGAAGGGCCTGTATTGTGCTGTATTGTTCTATGGTTCTATGGTAAAACTACTGTGTCTGCTTCTCCTCTTTAAAAGCTACCTCATTGACCAAGCTTTTGGTCATCTGCCCCAACATCTCACATAATAAAAACAGGAAATACTGAAAATATTGAACAAGTCAAGCCACATCTGTGGGAAGAGAAACAGTCAATGCTTCAGGTCAACCTGAAACGTTGGCTGTGTTTCTCTTCCCACAGATGTGGTTGAGGCAAGTACAATGACAATATTGAAAAGACATTTGGATTAGTACTTGGATAGGAGAGGATTAGAGGGATATGGGTCAAACGTGGGCAAATGGGACTGGCTTTGTGGGCACCACGGTCAGCATGGACAATTTGGGCCAAAGGGCCACGTTGTTTTACTCTATGACTCCATCAGTCGTCCTGTTGTCTTCCTGCTCCACCACTCTACTGTTATCGTTATACAGCTACGCTCATCTTCATTGAACATCATTCAGCTATAATAGAATTTTGTGCTGACCACTCTATAACAGAATCGGGCACACAATTATGCACTGAGCTTAAAAATATAAAAATTGCACACTGACATCATATAACGTGCATTTCACTATCCGTACAAAATAATGAAAAAATAGCATTTTCATCAAAAGTGGGCAGTTTAATTAACCAGATTACTGTCCAGACAGTGAAGACAATTCATCATTATATGATCAACCTTATCATGAGAGATCCATCTGTCATTCTGAAAGAGCAGCCTTGTAAACTTAATTTAGGGTATTAAAGCACAACCTACTTATCAGGAGCCCAAGGGAAAATATTAGCTTGAATTGAGTGTTTTTAAACATAAAATAAAGGTCCAAGGCACTTTAGTGGGCTAGGGAAAAATTATGTAAATTTTCTTGCACACTATAAAATACTTTTTGCTACACTTATAATAGCAATTCAGTCTCATCGGAAAATGCATACAAATTATTGAGAATCCTGTCTTGTTTTTATTTGTTTCTTTCTGAAACTGAAATAGATTTCATAATTTAACTCAGAATAAAATGTCTCCAGTACAATTTAAGTTTCTGAAACTGATATAGGTTTAAAGGATTAATTACCACCCTCTTCATCACATATTAATTTTATTAAAGTGTAATAGTTTTGAGAGACTTATTGTTCGTTTTCATTTTAATTTTCTTCTTTTTTAAAAGAAGTACTTTCAAAAAGATTGCAAGTTTGGACCACAAAGTAACAGGCGGTCAGCGTTTCACTTCTATCTCAGCTAGCCTGCCGGTGGCCAGAAATCTCTCTGCAAACGGGAGTAACTCGATTTGAAAGTTTATTTTCCCTCGTATAATATCATCGTGAGAGGATGGGATTTACCTTGTGCATCCTCCCGTGGTCTATCCTGGCTCTGTTGCTCGGCATCGGCATTGTTTGGTGTCACTCAGCCCCTCTTTCTCACCAGTCTCCTCTCATATCTGTAGAATTTTATTTATTTTAATCATTTTTTTTCTGTGTTTTGGATTATTTTATCCCTCCCTGCCAATCCAACGAGCACACTGCTTTCCCTTCGTGGCGGAGGCGAGATATTCTTCCTTCCTCCCTCGGTCACGGCTCCTCTCCCTCTGCTCAGGCGGCTACCGTTTAAGTACCTTCTGCCGCCTGTATCCATGGAAACGGGGCCTCCTCCCACGAAACGAGCCCAAGTGCCAGGGGGAGGCCCCAAGTGCCTCCCATCACCAACCCACGCAGAAAGTGACGGCCGCCTTGTTCACTCCTATTCTGCTGTGCGGCCTGTTTTCCAATGCAAGTGGGCATTTCTAGCAATAAGCAATGCTGCCAGTATGCAGGAAGCAAATAGAAAGCACGTCTGCTTAAAAATCATCAGTAACACTGCCAATCTGCAATAAACAGCCACTTCTAGTGACAGATGTTGACCCCATCAGCAACCCAATTAGTTTTAGATTAAGAAGCTGGTCATGCAAACATTGCCAGAAGGTTAGAACAGTAATAGTACTGGGAACTATGTCACAGTCTTGTTGATGCCTTCAGCAGAGGGAATGTTGAATGGCATATTACACATATCTCCAACTCTAACGGTTACATTTTGGTCTCCCTACCTCACCAGATTTAAGCACCAAAATTTAGACAGACAATCCAAGTGCCATACTCTGGAACTACTGAACTTGCATAACATGTTAAACTGAAGCCCCAAGTGGAAAAGGTTGATGCAAAAGATCCCATGGTACTATCTGACAAGCTGTGGAGTTCAAGTGGCCTGACCAATATTTAGTGTACTAATCCAGGTTTTGAGATAGTGTGCCAGCATACTTTATGGCCACTGCAGGATTCCACTTTATTAGAATATATTCCAGCAAAAACAGGAACAACACATTCCCTGCCACATTTATTGGAATTAGTAAGCAAACTTAAGTTCTGCCTGTTAATTTTGGACATGTTATCTAACTTTATGACTAAAGGCAGTCCTCTTATGATCATCTTGTTTTGGCTGCTTCTACTTTCTCCCTCTGGAGGACACAGTTTAAGTCAAAAAGCTGATCTACTTTACTGTAACAGGATTATGCCTCTATTATTGCATAGTGTATAAAAAAATTAAAACTTTAATATAAAAATATTAAAGTACATAATATTCCCAATCTCTAAAGCCTGCAAATATGCCTTGCATTAGCACACAAAAATCTTAATGTAGTCTCTCAAAATAGTTGCACTCAACATAATGAACATCATTTGCAGAAGGTTTTGTGCTTTGTAAATTACAATGTTTTACCTTGAAGCTCAAAAATAGCAAAAGCTGACACTTTGACATAAATATATAGCTTTCAAAACCTCGACATCTGAAATGCACATTAAGAATCAACACATTGTTCTATTGACATTTATTTATATATTACTGACAATTTCAATTTTAAACCAAAGGATCGATTATACACAGAATTGTGGAATGCATGGAATATAACTATTTAAACTTTACTTATAGCATCTAACAACAAAACAATTTGTACATCTCATTGAGCAAATGCAAGGGAGATAAATCAAAACAGTTGCATGACAGTCAGACATGACCAAAACTACCACCACCACCTGCATTCATAAGGGCTTTAATAGAACAGCACTATTAATACACAACGATTTTCAGGCAGTATGAGCGCAGGAAAAAGACAGTATTCAATGTGTCCCACAGGCAATGTAAAAGGCCTGTATCTTCCACACGAGCAACCAACACACTAAGATAGCTACATTGGAGACAGATGGCATTACAGTCTAATTGGCTTGAAACCCCTGTAACTGAATAAAATTCAAATGCAACAGACCCTAACTCAGGCCTGGTCCTGATAAACAGAGAGTTGAATAGCCAGTTGGAATGGAAAGCATCTGCCCTTTACATTTTAAATGACGTCACATTTTAAAAATACTGTACTTAAAACAAACAAAAGATGGATAAATGTAAACAGTCAAAATTTTAAAAGGAAAACTCACAGTGTCAGTTCAAATCCCCAGCACAAAGAACGAAACTTGGGGTAAATATTCAAATAATTGCAAAGTCTAGCTAGCCTAACAAAACTCACCAATCACATTACTGCAGCAACTCATCATAATGGAATGAAAAGTGCACCATCTGAAGCATTCTACAACTTTTGTCAAAATAGCAAATGATAGTTCTAAATTCAGAATAAGTGATCAATATACAAAAGACCTCCTGTACTCTTAAGTCAGGGAGTTGTCTCACCTATGTTCCAAACAAACTAAACAAGCAAGGTGGAGGGTCATTCCCTGCTTATACTTAACACCTGCAAGTAGCATCAGAAAAGTCTCTTGCTAAGTAAACATTTAGCCCCCTTCAAAATTCTATCATATAGCTTATCATCCCTAAAAAAAAGGTGCAGATTAGAGCACAGAGCAGCTCAAGCACAAGAAAACTGAGATTGTCATGAGAATGTTAGGGATTTAAACAACACGTTTTGAATATTTACTGGATTATCACTATTTGCAGGATGACTCAATTAACACACGAAAGCAATAAGATGTGAATTATCATTTAGGTTATTCGCAGTTTGCGAGACAGAGGAAATTAGTTTAGAACCCTTTACAGATTTGAAATAACAATGGCAAATGTCAATCACTCTCAAAATAGCTTCTTTGAAATCTTTATGAATCTCAGTTTGTGCAGGAAGTGCAACCCTGCCTGGGTTAGGAGCCCACAGGACCCTAAAGCAGGTGGTTCTGATTGTGTTCCACTTGAATGATCTCAAAATAAAAGACTAGCATAGACACAAATGTTCACCTTCTTCAAACACAACTTTCCAAGAGTTTAGACACAAATGAAAATAAATAAGTTACATAACAAAATAAAATAAAAAGCACACTAACACACAGTGAGCAGTTAATGCTTTCCAGAGTCCCTTGGGTAGAACTCAGCCAGGATACTCTGTGGGATTCGTTTTAGCATTTCCTTGGGGAAGATGCGCAATAGCTGCCAGCCGATATCCAGGGTCTCATACACAGTGCGGTTTTCATAGGCACCTGAAGAAATAAAATTACAAAATTAAAGAGAGACCTGGTGAACAGACAACACTTTCCAAGCTTTTGGATACACAGTTCAAAGGTATGAAGTTATCAGAATATATTGGTGGTGTGGTAGACAGTGAAGAAGATTATCTAAGATTACATGTACTGGGAAAGTGGCAGATGGAATTTAACTCAGACAAAGCGCAAGGTGTGTATTTTGGTAAGTTAAACCATAACAGGACTTACACAGTAAGTGGTAGGGCCACTGAGTGTTGAAGAACAGAAACCTAGGGACACAGGTACATAGTTCCCTGAAAGTGGAGACAGGTGGACAGGCTGGTGAAGAAGGCATTTGGCATACTTGCCTTCATCAGTCAGGCTATTGAGTACAGTAGTTGGAATGTCATATTGCAACTGTAAAAGTCGTAGGTAAGACTACACTTAGTGTATCGTATGCAATTCTGGTCACCAAGTTATAGGAAGGATGTCATTAAGCTTTTTAGGGCAGAAAGATTCAAGGGGATATTACCAGGACTGGAGGGCTTGACTT
>JARFYF010000052.1:32971935-32983842 GCA_030265395.1 Rhina ancylostomus
AAAGTTATTGGGCCATTGACATCTATAACAGAAGGGCAGTCCAACTGGAATTCCATTTGGGCAGCAGTGAGATAGACCTTTACAATTTTATAAGATAGCTTTCTCCAACAAGGTCAAAGACATAATCACTGGTATCCACATTGCTTTTGAGCCTCAGAACATTCACTCAATTTTGTGAAAAGGAAGGGGATACAGCTGACCTAAGTAACTGTGCCATCTGGACCAGATAACTTACCCTGGAATGCGGTCAAGGGAACTTGTTAAGGTCATTGCTGGGAAATTGGTATAATAATTGGTATAAATAATAATAATAAAAAAACAATACCAATACTAATTCCCCAGCAATGACCTTGACAAGTTCCCTTGACTGCATTCCAGAGTAAGCTATCTGGTCCAGGTGGCACAGTTACTAAGGGCAGAAATTCTTCAAGGTGTTCCTTCCATCAGATACTCACTGTCTTACTATGCTTGACAATTTCACCAACATTTCTCTGAGGGTTCCACGCATGTCGTAGCTATCAGTGAGTTGCTTGATGTCCTATGTTCTTTCCACTCAAATGTATTCTTTAGTTCATGAGTTTTCTGTTGGACCTCAGAGTTCAGATGCCTTTAGAGCTGCTTGTTTTCTTTCCAGCATTCATGGAACTGCTAATTCAGGCACACCTTGATGTGCAGTTAATTAGTTCCTGGATTTCTTGGTGTGACAAAGCTCTCATCAAATTGAGCTTTGTCACAGCAAGAAATTACCAGGCAAAGATAAGGAAAAGATTCGAGAATGTACTCAAAGTGTCCCAGAAGAAGCTTAACATCCTCATCAATTTATGTGAATATTTGTCCCTTGGCTGTATGATGTGGAAAAGTATGTAACTGAGAAGCTCAAAGCTATGCTTTGGGAGCACACAGAAATTCAATGTAAATTGAGGAACGAGTGTGTCACCTCCTGAATTCACTGCATTAAACAACTGCTGACCTAATTGTGGCAGAGTCTGTGGGTCCCAGCTTGGCCTCATCAGCAACCCCAGACCCCACAGAACCCTTGAGGGGCTGCCTACAAGAGGCATCATTGTGTACTTTAGCTGTCTCTTCAGTGGAATGGTCACTCAAATAGAAATTTCCTGAACCTGGAAGACATGGGACATGTACTGGATGCTACAGCTAATGCTGCACACTATTTTGCTCCTGTTACCATTAGACCTGCAAGGAAGATAAAATTCTCACAATGTTGCTTTGCTGAGACTTGAGAGACATTCTCAAGGACTCAGCTCAAAATCTCCTTCTAGATATCCTTCCAGATTCAGAATAAGCTGCTTTTTCAAGAGTCTTTCAGGCATTTTCCTGTGGATCACAAGTCCAAATCAATATGTAGCCTTTCCTTCAGCATCCACACATCTAAAAGCAACGCTTGGTTTCTTGACTATTTTGAACGATCTGATGCCACATAACGATAATCACTACATAATTTCCCCTGGGTGGCAGACACTCCAATTGAGCCTAAACAGGAGGAATTATATGTCCCAGATTTTGGGTTTGCAGGGCTAAAGCAGAGGAGATCAGAGAGGGTGAAACAGTTGAGTAGGGAAGATGCTCTCAGTTCTCACACTCTCTTTTTCCCATCATCATTTTTGTGTAGTGATAGATGAACAATGTTTAACAACCTCATGCTCAAAACAGGTCAGAGCTTTGAAGATGGAAAGGCCCCTTCAGGCAGGCTGCCTTTGGCTGTTTCTTCTACAGCAAGTCTGAACAAATGTGGCATATATGAAGTGAAACAAATGAGGGGGGTGTTTGGGCTGAAACAGAAACAGGAGTAGCCTACACTTGTTCCAGCATTCAATAAGCTCATGGCTGTTTATTTTTAACCTCTGTGCTACCATCCTGAATTAACCCCATATTCTTTGATTCTCTTAATATTCAAAAATCTATCAATCTTTATCTGGAATATACTCAGAGATTGAGCTTTCACAACCCTTTTGAGGAGACAGTTCCAAATATTTGCGACCCTCTGCTTGGGGAAATTTCTTCTCATCTCAGTTCTGAATACTGAGACTTATTTTGAGACTGTGACCCTTATTGTAGGCATTTCAGCCAGGGAAAATACCATCCCTGTATCTATCCTGTCAAGCCCTGTTAGAATTTTATATGTTTCAATGAGATCATCTCTCATTCCTCTAAGCTCAGGAAAGCATATACATCTCTCTTCATCAGACAAGACATTGATCCAGGAATTAATCTGGTGATCCATAGTTGCACTCCCTCTATCTCATATGTATCCTTCTTTTGGACTGAGGACCACCCGAAACACAATTTCCAGGTGTGATTTATCTGGCCATTATATAATTCTAACAAAGTGCCTTTACTCTTGAACTCTAATCCTCTTGCAATAAAAGCCTACATGCCAATTGCCCTCCCAATTACATATTGTTCCCGTGCACAAGCATAACCAAGTTCCTCTGAACATCAAACATCCAATCTTCTTTACAAACTACCATGCTTTTATATTTTTTAACCAAAGAGGAAATATTGTCTTACTCTCTTTCTTTAACCTTCCAAATTTCTTCACTAGATTTCTGCACTTCATTATTTAATTCAAAGCCTCAACTGTACTCGTATGTTCTTGATTTGCTGGGATACCAGTCTCATTCAGATTCAGGTGAAGCCCATCTCAAAGGCTCCTTTATCCCCCCGAATTGCTCCAATGACCCATGAATTGATGTCCATTTTTCCACACCAATCTTTCAGCATGTATTTAACTCTCTTATCATAATGACCCAATGACACATGGCCCAGATAATAATCCATACATTTTTACCTTTATGGTTCTGTTTTTTTAAATTTGGACCCTAGCTGGTGATGTTCCTTCAACAGAACCTTTGTTTTAGTGCTATGTATATCATTGGTTCCCACAGCCATGCCTTCCCATTCCAAGTTCTGTTCTGACCCCAAAGAGATCTCCTTTACCCTGACTCAAACCCATAGCTGTGGAGAACACTCATCATGCAGTCCCTGATCACTCCATTTCTTTGTATGCCCACAGATTGAATAGCCTCCTAAACCACAATGAGTTAGTTTGCCCAGGTTCCCTCTATTCTCTGCTCTTTCCAACAGAGAATGAAAGAATCCTATATCTACTGGACAAATGCAAGGGCTGAGGCTCCTCCAACACTACATTATGGACATCCACAGCTCCCTCATTCATCAGCACATCCCTGTGTCAGTAATTTTCCAGTAGTTTGTAGGGGAGCTGTGAGCACAGATTCCCATTTAGTGATGTCTTTAGCAGAATGGAAGTTCGTGATGGAATTTCTGATTTGGAAGAGTGAAACTTACTGCTCAAGATGGCCTATGAATAAAAGAGTCAGAGGGTAGGGTACTACGTTGTCAACCCTGGTGATGTTAATAAGCTGTTTGCAGTCTATCTTCAGTACTGGGGCAGAAGGAGTTGGCATTTCCCTGAGTCAGCATGTTATTTTTCTGCTGCCAAGGATCTAAATCAATAAAGTTGCATTTCCTTCCATCGACCCTGTGCTGATGTCTTCTAATGATGTTTGAATGTCATAATTCTCTTTAAAAAATATTGCTCATCTATGCTGTGAAGGTAAGGTGAAAAACTCAAGCACTTCTCCTTTCTTATCTGTATCCTCAGACTGCTGCTGAATGCTCCTGATGCAATCATATAAATAAGTAACAACGGAACCGTCCTGATATGACATCCAAGTTTCTTCCTTTCTCTTCTTCTCAATAATGTGCCAAGGATTGGATGTGTGAACAAGCAATGGTGGTAAGGGAATGCAGTGGTGATAATAAGGACCAGTGGTAATCAAGAGAAGTGGTGGTGATACTGGGAGATCTGAGCAAGCAGTGGCAGTCAGTGGTTGGGCGGAAATAGGGGAAAGGGTGGCAATCAGTGAATTATTCTAGTTCAAAGTACTTTTGTGGTGACTGAAAAGAGGTTACAAGAAGTTGGGTAGTGACTGGGCTGTGTGACCAAGAGAAGCATATGGTGGTCTGAAGTGTAAAGAGAGTTTGTGTAGTGTGACAGTTCTGCTGGAGGGGCAATCGATCATGAGTGATATTGTGGCAGTCATGGAGATTGGGCAGTCAGTGGTGATCAGGGTTACTATATGTGTGGAGCTGAGTGGTGATTGTAGTTAGAGCATAAATTGGGTTGATCAGGGTTTTGTGGCAAACAGTGGTAGTTGGAGTTGTGAAGAGTGGGAGAGACGGGTGGCATTTGGGAGTTGGTGATGACAGTGGAGTTTGTGGTGGTGGCAAGAGAAAGGTAGAAGGAGAAGGCAGTGGTAAATGGCTGGTGATCTGGGATGAGTGGTGAACATGGTATAGATAGTAGTGGGGGAGCAGAGTGATTGGTGAGTGTTGGTACTGTACTGGGAAGATGTTAGTTGTGGGGAGTCATGGCAAAGTGGGGCTGGCTGACAACAGGAGGAGCAGTGACAATGGATGGATCAATGGCTTTGGGGGTATAGGTGGCAATTAGGTGGAGCATGGCACTGGAGGGGTGAATAGCCATGGGCAGGATAATAATAATAGGGAGTGGGTAGTAGGTCAGGGGAGCAGTGGAAATGGAGGAATGGATAGCCTGAAGCAGCTTTTATTATTCACCTTAACGATCAAATTCTGTCTAAAGAATTATGTAAGCATTTGATAAGCTGGTTTAATGGAGTTTAGAACATTCAAGGTGACTGTAGCACTTACATCAGCATCATCAATTAATGTAGCAACTGTGCCAAATTAACCAAGGTCATCAGTCAGTCACAAATGTCCAATGTAATTTCTTTCTTCTTGATGCTTTGATTTAGAGAGACAACCTTATATTAATTCTCAGCATCGTTTAGCAGCTCTAGGGAATCAAAGAGGCATTCTTTGTCGCTGCTAATTTCTGCCCTAGTTTAGACTTATTCAATTGCATCTATTTGCCTGATCAGTTAATCTATGCATTATTAACAATGTCTTTATGCCTTAAATTTCAGAACAATTCAATTTAAAAAAGGATCTTATGCCTTCCCAAAGCACAGTTATAAATGTAACAATAATTGCTTGATTGATTCATCCTGCATTTAATCAAGAATGTCTGACAAAAGAACCTCATGTAAAATTGCAGTGTTATCCTTTATGGACCAGTCACATAACAGCTGTCAATGGTACAAAGGATCAATGATTAAAAAGAAAATCTTGCCTTCAGATCTTTTGCAATTTAGAGATCTGCAGCTTTGACAAGGAGAATCCATTTTGTTCACTCACATTTCCAATTTAATGCCATCTGTTTATAAAATTACCTGATCAATAGCTTTTTCAAAGCATTGTATCAAAATACAAGATATTTAACAGAAGTGTCTCATGCAACAAACTTCCCTGAGGTACTTTATAAAATAAATTGATTGACAACAACCAGAAATAATGTGAGCAGCATTGAAGGAAAAGTCAGAAAGACTGTGGGATATCTTTGAAGGTGGAGAGAGAAGTGACTGGGAGTGAAAAGAGATCTCACATGATGTATTTAGGTACCTTATTGTTTTAAAGCGAAAAATGCATTCAACGCAACTGTTCTATTTAAATATAATGAAATGTCCTACTGTGTTTATGGAAAAGTGCTGCTGAGAAATATGAAACATACTCAGCATCGATAACACCACTGTGAATCAGACACTTGATATTAGTGCAAGCTGCACAGTGCTATTTACAGTATAAACCAGAAGCATGTGTAACCCTGATTCATCAAGGTCTTCAGAAAAAGCATGTCATAGCCCCATGAATTGTTCATTCTGCCTGCAAGCAGACTCGTCCAGTTTTCACTTTTGGTATGTAACTCTGTTGCTAGTTTTTTTTTCTTTTGAATTGCCTTATTTCCAAAACAGAATTTACTCAGGAAGTTCTCAAGATGCAGCCCACGTTACAAATGATCTTGGCACTTCAGACTATATAAGACTTATGGCCATCATGTTGGTCTATCTTTCTCTAGCTGCAGGTTCTGGAGAATGAAGATCAGAATAAGCAAACTGAAAGTTGAGTTGTATGATTGAATGTGGCCCAGCCTTAAGCCGCAGCTAATTAATATGGAGAGGTTGGATGAAGATCAAAAAATTAAGAAGTATCAGTGTAAAATATAAATATAGGCTTAGAATTTCCATGGAGCAGGTCTAACTGCAATTTTATTGGTTTAGATAACAGAACATATTTCTTTTCAAAGAGAATCAATTACTTTGGGAATCAATAACCAAAATATATGGTAAATATGTAGAAACAGTTGTTTATGGCACATATGTTTTAAAGACTTGATTCAACTGGCTTCTTGGACTAGTTGAATTTCATTGTAATTTTCATATGTGTCAAAGTAGCACTGTCATGTCTTTTTTATGCTGTTAGGCCATTTCCAGCAATAGCAGGAATTTTTTTCCCAAGTTCTTGTATGTATAATGACACAGAAGGAGGACATTTAGCTCATTGAGTGCATGCCAACTCCCAGGGGAACATTACTTTAGTCCCATTCCTTCTCTCCTTATTTCCCTTCAAAGTATTATCTCTCACACATAACCATCATATCCCTTTTGATTTTTAGATAATTAACCTCTAAAAGATTGGAGAAAACCAGAGCACCATGAGGAAACCCACACCATCACAGAGAGAACACACAGAGTCTGCACAGACATCATCCAGAATCAGGATTTAGCACAGGTCCCTGGAGTTGTGAGGCAGTAGCAACTCATGCTGTGTTTCATATTGTCATCGGTGAATTGTTTGCCCAGATAGGTACCTTTTCTCAATTCCCCTTTAGGAAAATATAACACCAAAGAACCTTTTATCATAGACTGTATTTCCTGCTGGCTAATTCACACAGCCCTCCACCATGCACTGCCTCCTCTTCATAAATACAAACAGGAAGTGTTAGAAATGTTCAACTGGTCAATGGCAAGAGAAAACAGAGTTAACATTTTGTGTTAGTGACCTTTCATCAGAACTGGGAAGAGTTAAGAATGCAGAGAAAGGGAAATGAGGTGGCAGAAAACAAAAGGATGGGAGAGATTAATTGACAAAAGAGATAATGGTGCAAGGTAATAACAGACTCAAGGTAATAGAGGACATGTAAATGCAAAATAATTATCTGGAATTACCAAAGAACTATGGAAAGAATGCTGGAAACCAGAAACAAAAAATGATGGAAATGCATGTTTAATTCAGTGTTGAATCTGGAAAGCTGCAATATGCCTGGTCAGAAGATGTCCTCCAAAAATAGAATGCTATTTCATCTTTATTTTAAGAGACAAGAAGAATGGATTGCAAGTGAGGGGAATTAAAGCTATTAACCTCAGCGCTAAATCCACGTCCCAGTGATAAACCAAAGGCTGAGAGAGATTTAATATGACTCATGCAGCTATTTAGTGCCTTGGTAGAACAAAGAATCAGCATTCTTGCACAAATTGATTTACTTGTCTGTGTTTTATAATAGTGGGTTAGTTACATAAAATTATTGTTGCCAGTGTAATTTTAAAAAATCTTCATAACCTAATGTTGTAAAGGCGCCTTCTGATGAAGTGAGAAGATATATACTTGTATTTATATGCACCTTTCATGGGCTCGGGTCTGAAAGTGCTTTGCAGCCAATGAACCACCTTTGAGGTTTTGTCACTGATATCACATAGGAAATGCTGTAATCAATATTCATATTGGAAGCTCTCACAGATAGCAATGTGGTAACTATGAGAGAATTATTCCTATTGTAATATTATTTGAGGGTTAAATATTTTGTCAAACACCAGGGAAAATTTCTCAGCTGGATTTCCAATAGTGCTAAGTGAGTTTTACATTCACCTGAGAGGACAGGCAGAGCTAGGGAATGCTCTCCATGAGTTCCTCAGTTTCCCAGAGGTCTGTTTAATCAGTACACAATGAGTTAAAACAATTTTCAGTGAGCATGCAATTGTAAGCTGTGTACTTTGTTAAGAGATTTAAAATAAATATATTCCATAGAATAAGCAAAGCAATAAAAAAGTTGTGTAGAGGGGGCTATAACCATGGCAATAAAGTGATTTACAGATTATTATATTTTTATTGAGATCATGTTTATTATTCTGTTATCACTTACTGTGCCTTTGTATTATTACATTTTATTTATCATAGAAAAAAATGCACATAAACTTTAGTTCTGTGCAATAACACTTATACAGGAGTTGTGTGTCTCTCTAAAGACCCATTGAACTGGTCTAACTTCATGTTTATGCATATTTGTGTGTGTGTGCGTGCGTGCGTGCATGCGTGCGTGCGTGCGTGCGTGTGTGTGTGTGAGAGAGAGGGGGGGGGGAAGGAGAGATAAGGAAACACAACTTATCACAGTAAGAAAACAGGCCAAACATACAGTCAAAATCTCTCAAACTTATTTTCAAATTCAAAAGCCTCATCTCTCCCTGACTCTCTAAGCTCATTCAGATACGTAACCCTCAGAGCTCTCTGTGCTCCTCTAATTCTGACCACCAGCATATCCTTAGTTTTTCTAATGGTAGCATGCCTTCAGTTATCTAGACTAAGATTGGGTCCATGTATTTATTTTGGACAAGCATGTCAATCAATTTCAAGGTCTCCCAACTCTAGCAGCCTCCTGCTGACTCCCATAAAGGGGAAAAAGACAGTTTTTTCCATGCTACCATTTCATAGGCATGAAAGAATAACTAGAGACAAGGTTACAGAATTTGTCTTCGAGGCATTGATGGAGTGATGTGGGTGGCAGGCTGCTTTGAGATCAGGATATCCAGATGTGTGGAAGGGTGGGCACTTCCTGTGATGGTCAATGGAGTTCAATGTTATTTGAGTGCATCCAGTCTCAGGGAACAGTTTTCTGACAGGGAAGTGGTCTGGTGTTGGTTCGAGGGACTGACAGTGGTCAGGCAGAAGGAAACTGATCAGGTAAAGGGGCGCAGACAGATTATGAGGTATGAAATTTGGACACTGGGGATGTGGCGAGGTGGTGTTTACCGAGAGCTTGGTGGACCTTGACTAAACAGGAGCAATCTCTAAAGCAACACCAAAACAAAGGTAATTTATCCCCTGTAACTTGTTTGGCATTCAATGTGATTATGAATAATCTGTGGTTTAACTCCATTTGCACAGATTTTCTCTATATACCTTATTACTATCACTTAGCAAGCCCTGTTTACGTTAATCTAATTTTAAATCCGACTTAAAAATAACAATTGACTTAACATGAATTGCACTAGCAGAGAGAGAGAGAGTTCCAAATTTCTGTGTCTGAAGTGTTTCCTGACTTCATATTTGAAAGACTTGGCTCTAATTTTTAGGCAATGCTTTTAGCTGAGGCCCTCAGACTCATCTTAATATAATTAGCCATCCTGGTTCCTGGGAACATGTTGACTGCCTCTGTTAAGCCCAGTGACAGGTAGGTGGGAGATTTGTTTTAGATTTTTTATTTCATTGTATTTATTGACAACACACTGTGGACTCTGTGACTAATGACTTCGAGGGAGGGCAGCATGTATGGCTAGCAGCAAAAAGTTCATTTTGTTGACCAGTGAAGTCATGTTATTCAGTAAACAGAATTCCGTTTAAAGAATGGACGAAGAAGAACTCCTCTCAATAAAATTGCAGTTAATGAAAGATAATTGCATACAAATTATGTGGATAAAATCAACCTTGGTGACAGCAGTGTGGTCAGAAAACCAGCTTGCAAAGGGAATTACTCAGTCATCTTCACTTGGCTAACAATAACATTGTCACGATAGGCAATTTTTAAAATGATGCTTCCACTTCATCTGACCTCAAGCCACCCATTTTCAGGATAAAATGAACCAGATCTATAAATGACCACTGGCTTTCCGTGCATCAATGCCATCAGAGCAAAAGCATTTGTCACAGCATCATGACCATTAATACTAGGAAACATCTCCATCATCTATGCCAGTTCGTCCAAGGGGCAACAGAAACTTATTATACATGGCAAAAAATCCACTTAAAAACAGTATCTCCTCAATTACTGTTTCAACCTGAATTCACCAAGATAGTAAAGAATATTCTGCATAGAATGTGAAGGAGGATGAATTTTCAGCTTGTGGTGTGGTTATATGAGATATCCATGACTAAAAGATTGGCTGTAGAAGGAATAACAAAGGACAATGATTGAGTCAGAGATGGCCCAATAACAATGAGGAGCGGTCGGGAACTGGGAATGTTGGTAATGAAAGTTTCATAATTGAAACAGCAATATGAAAACATCAGTGTAATGGCAATCATCAAGGAAACCAGAGAAGGACTGGAAAAAGGTTTCATTTACCATCAGTTAGGTTTGTCCAGGAACCTTGTAGGTTCCCCTATTATCATCTTTCCAATATTTCAGTTATATTTGTTGTTGGAATACTTTTACCTGTTACTCTTTCTTACTTGTCTCTCCACAGCTCCCATCACCCTCTTATCACGACTGCCATGCATTTTCATGAGTTCTAATGTCTGAAGTAATCTATTTTGAACCAATACAAAAATGCCGGAAAAACTCAGGCAGTCAAGCAGCGTCTGTGGAAAGAGAAACCAATCAACGTTTAAGGTCAAAGTCCCTTAATCAGAACTGAGAAATAGAAAAAGCAAAATAGACTAAGTAGCAGAGAAGGTGGGACAAAGGAACAGAGGAAATATAAGTAATTGGGTGAAAAAATGGGCAGCCATTGAATGGACAATTAAGCTCCTTTGCCTGTTGTATACGGAAAGATACTCACGAAGTCTGGGGTTCACCTTCAGAACAAACTTCCTTTATTACGATGAATGATACATGAATGATAGAAAAAATAGGAGGCTCGGTGGAATCTTAAAACAGGATAAAATGTCGGCACAACATTGTGGGCCGAAGGGCCTGTACTGTGTTCTCAGCTGATATCAACAGGGGAGTCACTCATCCTGGAACAAATGCTCACTAATCTAAAGTTTCTAGTGGTTTTATACTATTTCATACCTATTACCTTTCTCCCCCCCTCCCCCTGCTCCCATGTCTACCACACATGCTCAGTGAGTACAGAGAGCAAGGCTATTAATTTAGAAAATCAAGCTTCAATGCCCAGCACACGATATGGGCTGGATGCATTACCACTTCTTCCTTATATGGACAATGATCAGCTGCCCTTCCTGAAGGTTACGGGATGGTTGTTATACAGTATCCAAGTATGAGGTTATTATGGATCACTGGAGCTAGCAACCTGTGATTGGGATTGGTCTGAACTTGCTCCAACCTGCCCCAGCTGCCTCATCATGCAGCCCTCTCCTTTGTCTCCCTATTACATCTGTGTAACGTGCTGCTAATGTTGTGAAGTCTGGATGATGTTGCACATTCTGCCTATTGGGATGTGCTGAATATGCCAGAATATAATAACACAAGAACATAAGAGAATAAGAAATAGGAATAGGAGTAGACCAACTGGCCGGTCAAGCCTGCTCCGTCACTCTAAGATCATGGTTGATCTAGCCGTGGACTCAGCACCTGCCTTTTCCCTATAATCCTACTATGCAAAAATTATCTAACTGTGTTTTAAATTTATTTAATGAGGTAGCCTCTACTGCTTCCCTGGGCAGACAATTCCACAGATTCACTATTCTCTGGGAAAAGCACTTCCTCCTCATCTCCGTCCGAAATCATCAACTTCCCCAAATCTTGAGGTGATGTCCCCTAGTTCTAGCCTCAGCTACCAGTGGAAACAACTTTCCTGCCTCTATCTTATCTATCCCTTTTGTAATTTTATGTTTCTAAAACATCCCCTCTCATTCTTCTGAATTCCAGCAAGTAATGTCCCAGGTGACTCAATCTCTCTGTCATGGTTCTGAGTTGTGGCCCTCAGTTTGGCTCCATTAATGCCTTGTTGTCCAGCACGTGGATTCCATGCTGGACTGATTAGATAACAATAC
>JARFYF010000052.1:33033686-33046138 GCA_030265395.1 Rhina ancylostomus
TCAGAGTGCTATCACCAGTCTATGGTAATGTTTGACCAGGGACAATTGTAAAAGTAAAATACTGCGATATATCAACATAACCTCTCTCATTTGACCTTAAATGGAAGCCCTCTAGCAAAATCTGTAAAATTCCTGAAATCTTTATCGAAGTTTTAATAGTCAAGCTCATAGAAATTGAAAAATATATTTGCATTGAAAAAGTCCATGCTCGATGTCTTATTGAATTCTTTCAAGAAGGAACAGAAAGATGGGAGAAAATTACTAAAGTAGGTGTGATAATCATAGGAACCTTACTGCAAAAAGCTTTCAGTAAGGTTCCAAGGTGAGGAAATTCATGATTAAAGTCAGGTTATGAAGAGTAGGAGACAACTGGCAGAATGGATTACAAACTGGCTATACAAATGAAAGCAGAGGTTCAAAGTGTTTTGTCAGACTGGTGGAAATGGTAAGGATAGGGATAGGTTCTAGCAACACCATGTTTCATAATTTACATAAAATAATTTTGACTCAGAAATCAGAAGTTTCACAATAATATCAATAATATAGATGCTGCCAGTCTTGGAGTACAGTTAATACTGAATCAGAATCAGGTTTATTATCACTGACTTATGTCATGAAATACTGAAGGGAAACGCAACAAAATACATGAATCTAAATGAGACATGGGCACAAAGAGATCTTGGGAGACAGACTGACCATTGAAGATACTAACACAAGTTAACAAATGAGAAAATGTCCAAATAAAATATGAGGTTATTGAATTCACAACTAAGCTAGTGAGAACACATGGTTTTTAAAATCATTCTAGTTTCTGATAGAGTAGACATAAAAAAGATATTTAAATTTGTGGAAGAGTCAAAAACTTGTGGCTTTATGGAGATAAGATGGTCACTAACCTATCCAATGACTTATTTAGGAGAGAACTCTTTTTTTCTTTGAACTTAGATTGTGGTTCTTGTTACCACATGGATGCTTGAAATTTGGCTACCAGTCGGGCTGAACATTTTCCTGGAGGCTTCATAATGTGGCCTCCCACCTCACATCTCCAACTGCTCCAGCTGAATAATCAGGCCGTTTTTCTATCTCCAATTTTTCCCCACTTTTTATAACATAAACAAAATAGTAAAATATTTTATAGGCCTGTAAGTTAAGAAAACAAAAAGGAAATTTAGATTGGAAAGAGGATAGGTACTATAAAATCATATGCTGCAATGGCAAAATGACAGAAGTATTCTGTTAAACTTTGGTAAGGGGAAAAGGACGTCACATTTTATTTAGAAATAAAAAAACTAAATAAAGGGATCTCAGAGTATGTAAATAAGGCTATGCTAACAAAAAAGGACTAGGATTATTGACTGCTGGCAGAGCCTGGTAAACACATTAAGGCTTTTGCATTCATGAAGGATTCCTATTGTGCAGACACTCACACTAAGTGCTGGGAGTTTAGTGTGGAACTGCTCTTGTTTTCCAGGAATTTCTGGACTAATGAAATCCCTGCTAAAGGGGAAAATAGAAAAAATCTAGAATCCAATAAAATGATATTAAATAGTCAGCATGGATTTCACAAAACCAATATCTAGCCTTGTTGAATTTTTTGAAGTAGCACAGATGATGAGCATAATCTAAAAGACACAATATTTATTTAGATTTCCAAAAGCCTTTGAAAAGTTGACATGTCATAGATTCATTTGGCCAGAAACCAAAAAGTCACAGACATGAAGCAGAACGAGTTGCCAAATGACTTTAAGATAGGGTTAACATACAAGAGTAAGAGATAGTTTTCAGAATGGCAAACAATGGTGAGTCCCTCAAGGACTCATGTAGGATCATTGTTCTTCACCATTTGTATTAATGGAAGACAGTAAATAAGGGGTGAGGTTGGAGGTGTGTAATATTCGACACTGAGAAGGACTGCAACAAATTACAGGAAAACAGTAATAAACATGCTCAATTGGCAAATTAACTGCAGTTGGTATACATGTAAACTATTAAACTTTGGCTATGGAAAACAGAGGTCACATCTTACTTGTAGATAAGAAACTAAATAAAGGGATCTCAGAGTATATTAATAAAGCTACACTTAAAAAAAGGACTGGGTAATACAATTGAACAATAGCAATGTAATGCCACATTTCAATCAAATTCTTGATTAACCACACTTAGAGTTCTGTATGCAAATCTGAGTGCCACATTGTCAAAGCTATGTAGGCCCATTTGATTGGGTGCAAAATAGATGTACAAGGATGCAATCAGGTTTGTAAGATATTAACCCATCAGGAAAGACTGAACAGACTGGATCTATTTCTGTTGCTTTCTCTTGAAAACTGAAGGCTGCAGGGTGACCTAAAAGAGATCTTTAAAATGATTACAGGTCTTGATAGAGGAGATACACAGAGAGTGTTTCCACGTGTGCGAAAGAACAAGGTAAAAAGGGGCAACAGCTTAGCTGCAGGAATGATATTTCTCTGGTTTGGGGTCTTTAGAACCAGGGGTCATGTGTTATTATGTAGCTATAATAAAAGAACTACAGTTCCCAGTAGACAATGCAAGGGGTCACATGGGGGAACAGGAAGTGGCTATAAAAAGAGAGGGAAAGCAAGCCAATCTGGTGTTGGTTAATAAAATGTTCAGATGTTAAACTCACGTGAAGTTTGTCTCTTGATGAAGAACAAACATAACAGGTCAGACTCTTAGAATAAGATCTCAATCATTTTGGACTGAAATGAGACTAGATTACTTCACCCAAAGGGAAGTGAGCCTTTGAAATTCTCCACAGAACAGGGGTGTGGAAACTCAATTACAGTATATTTAAGATGGAGATTGATGCATTTTTGCATATTAAAGGACTCAAGAGATATAGGGTTGGAAAGTGGTATGAGGTAGAATGACAAATATGATTCTATTAAATTGTGGAGAAGTTTTTGGAGGCCAAATGGCCCACTACTGTGTCTATTTCGCAATCAAAAACCATCAAAATAAAGTAGTCACCAGTAACCAATAAGGAATTCTGGAGAAATTTCTTTATTCAGAGAATAGTGCAAATATCACCACAGTTGGGATTAGTTGAAACAAGTAAGATATATGCATTATAAATTACATTATGCTATTGGAAGTTCAGGTAAGCATTTGAGAGAGAATGGAAGAAGCTTATGCTGATAGACTATAATAGAGGAAGGATTGGAGGCCTCTCCACAAGTGGAGAATGTACGTTGGTGTGGACTGAATGGCCTTTTTCTAAGCTCCATTTCAGTGCTATACTAAAAGATACAAAGTTCAAGAATATTAAAAAAACAATGATTTTACTGGCTGCTGTTCTTTGCAGTGTGAGGAATATAAATTTTAAATTGTTAGAGAAGCAAGAGCAAAAGACAGAGAGGCATTTAAGAGGAAGGCAGATAATACATGAAGGAGGAAAGAAGAATGGGATCTATTAATAGGGTGAGATGAAGTAAGTATGGTGGAAGGAGGCTCATAATCAAGCAAGAATAGTGGCGTATCCTGAATGGCCTGATACTGTGATGGAGATTCAATGTACATCTCCAGCATTAGTAAAATGACCAACAAACACATTTACCCCTTAACAATTTTAGCATGTTTCAATGTTTGAAAAGACTGTTCCCACGTCTATTTTGCCCAGTTGAACAGGATCCAAGTGAAGGCTGGTCATTCATATGCAATCCATTATTTCATCTGCAAGGTCCAATCCTTCTCTGCTCCATTTCCCTTCTTACATACTTTTCCAATTGAAATCAAGATTCATTCTACTTTCTCTTTTAATTTTCCTCTAGAAATTGAAAACCATTGAACTTGCTGCCTCTCTTCCTCTGTTGCATTCCGACACATTGATACTTTGCCTCACACTTAGGATGCATTCCCAAGAATAAGAATGCTAATGGAATTATGACATTGTATGTAGAGATATGCATTAATTACAGCAGTGTTGTGTCAAGAAGCTTATATAAATGCCTTCCTTCCCTGCTGCTGTGCTAAGAATCCAATAAGAACCTCTCCCCGACCTCCCACCCGACTGTGCACACTACTGTGCTGGGAATCTTCTGTATATTCCACCCTTGAAGAAATCTCTGGTCTGGGGAGAGTTGTGAAGCTGAACAAAGAGAAGGGGAGACACTAGTTTCCATCAGATCTATGAGGAGGTGATGAGAAAGAGATAAGGTTCCAGGAGTCTGTCAACATTGACATTCCTCTGCCAGTCACCAGCAATGGCTACCCTCACCATTCTGGCCAGGGTACAAAATGGAAGCCGATACCTCGGCACTGAGTGAGCACACTACTCACCCTGGCCTGCCCAACACTAGCCCTCACAGGCAACCAGTCCACACCAGGCCCTAAGGTGATTCTTTACTACGAGAGTTCCATCAGAAGGCAGGGATTCATGCCAAGTTCCCCACACAGCAGTGCACAGCCCAAGTGGGTGTCTTTTTTTAAAGTACTAGGTGGTATGCACCTGAGAGTATTTGGACTTTAGTAATAAGTGACAATAAATCAGTGCTCTGCTGGAGTAATCTTCAGAGTTTTAACAACAAAATCAATGACACCTAATCATTATTTATTTCCCCTGATTTATTTCCATTTACCAACCTTGATCATATTTTGGCTCTTTATCTTAGTTCCTCAATAGAAAAGAACAATTCAATTAAATATCTGCTCACTCTACTCCCTGCTGAAGCCCAGCAAATAGTTTCCAACATATAACTTCACTAAAAAAACAAATTGCTGTGTCAAACTGTTTTTTTCCTTTGTAGGTGTAAATGCAAGTCACACAAAACTGGAAAATAACACCAAAATTTTCTACACTTCTTGACACCTTCACATTAAATCTTCACTTTCACTTCTTTGGTTCTTAGTTTCAACATAGATTTTATATATTCCTTTGAGGCAGAAAAACCCAAGAAGAAAAATGGTCAATCTGACTGCATAAATTAAAGATACTGTTTAATCCAAGAAAGAAGGTTATAGCGTTGTCAGCAATAGCAGTAGATCTAAACACTGGGAGCATTTTTGGGACTCAGCTGAGGAAGACCAGAAAATTGATAATGAAAAGGAAGATGGAATATTCAGGTAATTGGTGAGAAACAAAAAAATATAGATTATAAGAACTTCTATAAGAATGTAAAAAGAAATAGGTAGTGTGCATCCTTTACAGACAAAGACAGAAGAACTTGCAAAAGGGAATAAGGAAAGGCAAGGAAATTAAACAATTGTTTTCTGTCTTTCTTTATGGAAGAAGCCAGAAGTACCAGAGCATCAAGGGGTCACTGAGAATGAAGAACTTATCGAAATTAGCATTGGAACACCATAGTCCTAGAGAAGTTGGTGAAACTCAAAGCTGATAAATCTAAGAACCAGATGATCTACACCCCAACTTTTTGAAAGAGATGGCTTTAGAGATGTTCTGGTTTTCATCTTCCAAAATTCTGTACATTCTGGAATTGTTCCTGCAGATTGGAAGGTAGAAAATGTGACCCTATTATTTCAAAGAGGAGGGAGAAAGAAAATAGGGAACTACAGAACTGTTTCCCTGACATCAATGGTAGTGAAGATGCTGCAATCCACAATGATAAATGTAGTAACACAACACCTAGAAAAAAAGATTGGGCAGTCAACATGGACGTATGAAAAAATGAAATCAAAATTGTCTAATCTATTGGAGTTCTTCAAATATTGTCATGGTTCCAAGTACTGGCTTCAATTTGGCTCCACTGATGGTGCCTTGTTGTGCAGCACATGGATTCTCTGCACGACTAATTGCATAATGACACACACCTGAGCCCCATTAGGGGCCTAGCAAAAATACTCTGGTTTCTCTAGCACTAGTTGCCAGAGTACTGGTCAATCTTTGGGTATATGGTGTCTCCTGGCTGCTTAGAGTTGGCAACTCTAATGCAGTGCTGGTTTCACTGTTCCTCTTAGGATATCCTGTTTTTGTGTTGGGCCTCCACCTCAGATCCCCGAGGCAAGATTCCTTCCAATTGCTGCCTGTTTGGTCCTGAGGAAGCATCTTGTCTCCAGTCTCATACCACAGTCTCATACCAGTGTGCTGCATTTGGGTTCTCTGCAAGCTTGCTCTTTGATCATTGTGACAAATGTGTGACTACTAAAATTGATAGTGACTAACTGGTTGATCCAGTATATTTAGATTGTTCCATGCAGGAGATTGGTAAACAAGATTAGAGTACATGAAATTGGGGGTAATACATTGGCATGGATTGGCATAGATGGATAGACAGAAAGCAAAGAGCAGGAATTTCTTAGGTTTTTCTTAGATTGGTAGTTTGTGGCTAGTGAGGTTCCATGGGGATTTGTGCTTGGACACCAGGTATTCAAGATCTATATCAATGCCTTACCTGTGGGGATTTCCAAGTTTGCTGATAATACAAAACTAGGTGGGATGGTAACCATGGAGGAGGATGTAAAGTGGGGTGGTGGATATAGGGGATATAGACAAACCAAGTGAGTGGGTGAGATCCTAGTAGATGGAATATAATGTGAGGTGATCTGCTTTGTTGCACACAGCAGAAAAGCAGAGTTTTTTATAATGGCAAGTGATTGGGAAATGTTGATGTTCAAAGGGACCTTGGTGTCCTTGTACACAAGTCATGGTAAGCTATTATTACAGGTGCAGCAAGCTAAATGATATGTTGCTCTTCATTATGAGAAGGTTTGAGTATAGAAGTAAGATTGTCTTGCTGTAATCATGGATTCTTGTTGAGGAAAATGGTGCTGAGGTAGAAGATCAGACATGATCTTAATAAATGGCATAGCAAGCCTGAAGGGCCAGATATCCTACTCCTTCGAATTCTTGTGCTACGTTTTTCATTATCTTGGCAAACCAGTTTTTTTAAACATGACCAAAATGTCAATTCTTGTGGAATTATTCATCAAACTACTCAAGTATCAAGAAGCTTTGCTTCTTACAATCTAATTTTATTAGTTATTTGATGATTCACATCAGTATACAAAAGGGAAAGAGGGATATTTTAAAAATGTAATAAAGATGAGCCTTTCAAAAACAGAAAATGCTTTGAATAGAACTTAATTTTCATTGTTGAGTAAGTTAATTGGAGATAACCAATATTTTACTGGAAATTATAACATGTGTATGACTTCTGAATGTAAAAAAGGAAAATACTGTGGATGCTTGAAATTTGAAATAAAATCAGAAAAGGCTGGAAATACACATGGAGAGGGAAAATGTTTTTGTTTGGCAGAGAATTTCCAGCAGATTAAAGCTCCTTTGCTTGCTGTTCACACACCCTCTAGGTCCACACTTAACTTGTGCTGATCCCCTACAAAAAGATTCCTTGCAGAAGCCAGCATAAGGTTATTTAGTGAGTTAGTGTGGTCCTGTGAATCATATGGCTTTCCATATCTAAATCCCATCACCTGGTAGGGACAGACAAAGTTCCACGCACAAAAATACAGACAAAAACTTTGACATATCGCTTTGCTGGCTGTCAAAACTGTCAAGATATTTTAAATATTTTTGAATGGCCCTGTTACCTTGAAGATTAAGAGCATAGAGAAACATTCAAAACTTCATTAAAGCAAACTATTAAAAGTCAAGCAAATTACTAAAAATATCAAATTATTAAAAATGTGCTTAGACACTCGGAACACTTAAGTGAATGTAAAAGGAGTTAAATTATTTTGTAATTGAAGCTGTTATTTTCCTTTGAATTGAATGAACTCCCTCCTCAAAAAAAATCCTAGCAAAGGTGCTAGTGAACTATGGGCAGTTTGCACTATTGCCAAATACTGTCAGAGAAATCCCAACAAACGCCTTTCAGGAAAATTATGTTAACTCTTTTTCTCTCTTCAGAAATGCTGCCTGACTTACTGTGTATTTCCAGTATTTTTTGTTTTTATTTCAGATTTCCAGTATCAACATTCCTGCTCATCTTAGTTAAAAATTATTCAGATTAAAATGTTTCAAACCTGGGATTCTCTCTTCTCTGCTAAGTTTCTATTGCTACAATGGTTGTTGGTCAAATATTAGTATTTACCTTTTGTATAGATGAAGATTGCTTTACTCAGTGGGAAATAAAGTCAAGTTGATGCAGCACGTATGCAGGCCCGAGGTAAAGGCTCGCAGAACAATGTAAAGAAGCCTTCATCATAGAGTCATACAGCACAGAAACAGGCCCACTAAGTACATGCCAACCTATCCAGCAGCCAGGTATCTTGGACTATAGAGAAGGCCACCAGCTGCCTCAGATGAAATCTTCCTACCATTCACTCATCTTGCTTTAACAAATACACAAAAAAATTACAGAAATTGAGGAACAATTACTATAGAACCTGTCCTTTAATTTTAATCTTTCCCATCTGTTGACATATAATCTAATGCTGTGCCTTTATGTCAAGTGATGCCGACTGATCAAAGGCAAGCTAATTAGCCTGTGTCCTTTCTGTGCTCAATAACATTTTCCTAAAGAATATAAAGTAGCTATTTAACTAAATTTCTCAAACAGAACTATCAGCCTATGTGTTAAAATGACAAAATAATGGAATGCCATGGACTCTCATAGAGAACAAAGTACATACTGTTTGATTAATAACCTATAAAAGCAAACAATGGCTCAGGCACTGTTTGCTGAAAGGAATGTTTTAGGTAAAGAGAACATGTTGCCTAACACTGGGTGTTCCCATTAAGGAGCTTCTTCTGTACAATTGGCAAATGCTTTAAGGGATATTGTACAGCATTACTGCACTAAAATAGGATAGCAGCAGGAATCTTATTCAGCTCAACTTAATATGCAAAGATCCAACTTGTGATGCTGTGTTTTTTTTGATATTGAAGTTATTTCTGAAAATGTTATGAACAGGCAGTTCACGTTGCATCGTGTTACATCAACAGTGACATCACTGACTCTTTGGTTTCTGGGAGTATGAGACTGGTTGATCCTTGAACTCTCTGTGCCATGCTGTGCAAGGGATATTGCTCTGGGTTGCATATTAACAGCAAATCTATTGATGTTGCAAGAATTACATGATTTTATTCTGTCTCAGCAGATCTCTGCTCATAAACTATAGCTTCACTATGGTAATAATTCTTGCCTGGTGGAATGATTATGAGGAAGATCCTCCCAAGTCTACAGTTCATTGCTGAATACTTCAAGGATATCTTGAGAGCGTCTATGAAATGTTCCTCCTGGTCTCCTGAAAGTGTTTTCCCTGCTTTATCTTGCCATAGTGGAATTTCATTGGCAGTTGCTAATTTGATGACATGCCTGTTTTCTCATCTGTAACTTTATCAGCAAAGTATGGGTGGTAGGAATGCCTATCCATGTATGTTTAAGTGTTTGGGACTTAATCTTGCCACCTTATTCTCATTAGTTTCCACGGTAGTGTAGCGGTTAGCATAACGCTATTACAGCACCAGTGACCCAGGATCAATTCCAGACACTGTCTGTAAGGAGTTTGTGCGTTCTCCCTGTGACTGCTTGGGTTTCCTCCGGGTGCTCTGGTTTCCTCCCACATTTCAAAGACATGCGGGTTAGGAAGTTGTGGGTATGCTATGTTGGTGCCGGAAGCGTGGCGACGCTTGTGGGCTGCCCCCAGAGCACTCTACGCAAAAGATGCATTTCACCGTGTGTTTCAACGTACATGTGATTAATAAAGATATCTTATCTTATTAAGAAGGAAAAAGTGTTAGATGTCATGGGATGCATAATGTTTGACAAATCTCCAGGGCCTGAAGAGATCTATCCCAGGATGTTATGGGAAGCAAGGGAGGAGAAAGCTGAGGCCCTGACAGAGATTTTTGCATCTTTATTTGCCACAAGCTGTCATGGTTCCAGGTACTGGCCCTCAGTTTGGCTCCTTTGATGCCTTATTGTAGAGCACATGGATTCCATGCTTGACTGTTTACATAACGACACACATCTGAGCCCCATCAGGGGCGTAGCATAAGTACCCGGGTTTCTCTAGCACTAGCTGCCAGAGCATTGGTCAACCTTTGGGTATACTTTGGTTCCTGGCTGCTTAGAGTAGTCTACTCTAGAGCAGTCCTGCATTCTCTGTTCCTCTTTGAATATCCAGTTTGTGTTGGGATTCCTCCTCAGATCTCCAAGGCAAGATTCCTTCCAGTTGCTGCCCATGTTCGGTCCTGAGGAAGCATCCTGACTCCAGTCTTGTCCCAGTGTGCCGCATTTGGGTTCTCTGTGAGCTTGCTCTTTGCTCAACATTGTGACACAGGCAACATACCAGAAGACAGGAGGATAGCTAATGCTGTTCCTTTCTTTAAGATGAGCATCAGGGATAAGCCAGGTTACTACAGGCTGGTGAGCCATACATCAGTGGCAGAGAAATTATTGAAGAAAATCCTAAAAGATATGAGCTATGTACATTCAGCGTGGCTTTGTGTGGGAGGAACCCTGTCTCACTAATTTGACTGAGATTTTTCAGAAGGTGACCAGAATGACTAATGAAAGCATGGTGTTAGATGTTGTCTGTACAGACTTCAGTAAGGCATTTGAACGGTCCCACTTGGTAGGCTGGTCCAGAAGGTTAAGGCACATGGGTTGCAAGGTAAGCTGGCTGAATGGATCCAAAATTGGCTTAGTGAGTGGAGGCAGAAGGCAGTGGTAAAAGGATCTTCTTATGATTGGCTGTCTGTGACCCATATACCACAGGGATCTGTGTTAGGACCCTTTCTGTTTGTGACATTTATTTACAACTTCGATATGAATGTAGGAGATATGATTAATAAATTTGCAGTTGACACAAAAGTTGGTTGTGTTGTGGATATCAAGAAAGATTGTCTAAGGCTATAGCAGGATATAGATCAGATGGAAAGTTGGGCAGAGCATTGGTAGATGGAAGTTAATCCCGACAAATACGTGGTGATGCATTTCAGGAAATCAAATAGCTGTACAACATATATAGTGAATGGCAGAGCACTAAAGAATGTTGATGAAGAAAGGGACCTTGTAGTCCAAGTCCATAGTTCCCTGAAATTGGCTACATAGGTAGATAGGGCAGTAAGAAAACATGGAGCATGCTTCCCTTCACAGGTCAGGTCAAAGAATATAAGTTGGGATATACAGTATGTTTCAGCTTCACAAAACACTTGTTCCACTGCACTTGAAGTCTGGTTGCCACATTATAGGAAGAAAGTAATTGCACTGCAGATAGTGCAGAGAAATCACCAGGATGTTGCTGACACTGGAGGACTTTAAAGATAAGATACCTTTATTAGTCACATACAATGAAACACACAGTGAAATACATCTTTTGCATAGAGTGTTCTGGGGGCAGCCCACAAGTGTTGCCTCATAGCATGCCCACAACTTCCTAACCCGTACGTCTTTGGAATGTGGGAGGAAACCAGACCACCCGGAGGAAACACACACAGACACAGAGAGAACGTACAAACGCCTTACAGACAGCAGCCGGAATTGAATCCAGATTGCTGGTTCTGTAAAGCGTTACACTAACTGCTACACTACTGTGCCTGCCCTTTACTTATGGCGAGTGATTGGAAATATTGGTCTTCTTTTCTCTGGAGCAAAGGAGGCTGAGAGGTATCCTGATGGAAGTATATAAAATTATAAAGAGGCATAGATAGGGTAGTCTTTCTCTCATTGTAGAGGCATCAAAAGCAAAAGGGCATAAGTTTAAGGGGAGAGGCTGGAACCTTAAAGGGGATCTGAGGATTTTTATACATAGAGAGTGTTTGATAGCTGGAAGTCACTACCAGAGGAGGTGATTGATGCAATTACAATGTTTAAGAGGCACTCAGACAGACATTATTTAAATGTCAAGGCATAAAAAGGTATGATCCTAATGCAGGTAAATGGGATTAGTGTAGGTGGGCAAAAAGGTCAGCATGGTTGTGGTGGGCCGAAGGGCCTGTTCCTCTGCTGTACAACTCTGTGACTGTGGTGCTGTTGCCACTGAATCTGCATCAGTTCTTCCCCATTGTTCCCAAAAGTATGGTGTAGGCTATTGAGGGATGGCCTGTCCAGCAACATTAGCTTCACCTCTCAAGTAACAGAGGAGGAAGACACTGACCAGACAAACAATCCTCTTAAAAAGTGCTGACTCTGCTGAGCCCTCCATAATGCCAACCAAGTGAACCTCTCCAATACTCTTGTCATCACCACCACACCAATGAATAGTCAGAAGAGTCCACATGATGCATAATATTCCCTCACATGCTGCTTTGTAGGTCCATCTTCATTTCCCTGGATGATCAAGTTAATTAAGTGCCTTGCTCATGTATTTCTGATAAGTGGAACTTCGCTTAAGGCACTCCGAGCTCCACACAAAATGTACTTTTCTCCGAGGAGCTGTTGTTCTCTGAAAGAGTAAACAGTGGCTGAGGAATGTTATGCTTTGGAACTTGTTTCATTCAGCCAAGCAACAGGAACTACTCATATCAGAAATGGTTAGTCTGCTCCTGGAGCAAGAACTTTGTCTTTGTTCCC
>JARFYF010000052.1:33206464-33216766 GCA_030265395.1 Rhina ancylostomus
GAGCACCCAGAGGAAACCCACGCAGACACGGGGAGAACGTACAAACTCCTTACAGACAGCGGCGGGAATTGAACCCGAGTCACCGGTGGTGTAACCGCTACACTACCGTGCCTGGGCTAATGACCAGACGGCACAGGTTGGAAATGACTGAACTGGAGATGATAGCAGGGGAATGGTCAGGACTGGAAAACCCTGTCAGATGGATCAGATTCAACAGCAGTTTTCAAAGGCAATTTGAACAAATTGTAGGAGAAATAACTATAGGTTGTTCGTTCCAGTCAGATTTGACGGGATAAATGGCCTCCTTGCCGATTTCCCGATAGGTGAGGCAGCAGCTACTGCATGACCTGATGTGATATTCCAAAGGGTGGAAGAGGTAGGGTGCTGGAGCTGTAGTTTACGTTTACCAGCAGTAAGATTGTAATAAGCTGCAAGCACTGAAGCCAGGGTTGAAAATGGCTCATGGGCCATTACCAGCTTTTTCAAAGGATGATTAATATTGATTAAAAAGACCAGAGGCAAGGATCTGTAACAAAGTTGGTAACAGTCTTCCTTTAACCAGAAAAAATGGATTCAAGTCCAACTCCAAAGGCTTTGAGTACAAGAGTTTTGGCTGACACTGAGTGCTGCACTGTAGCACAACATGCAGTTGTTTGAAAGAGTCTCAAACCCATGCTGCTTCCTGCTGGAAATTAGAGGGACTATTTCAACAGAGAGCAGGGGAGATATTCTTGACTCCTGGGGCCAAAGACAATCCCTTAATCCTCAATATCACTACAACCAATCAGCCATTATCCTAATTCTGCTTCCAGGCCAAGATGGCTGCAAGGTTTCCCACTTTGCAACATTTCATTGGCTGAAAAGTGTTTTGGAGTGCCCTGATCTTATGAAACGTTCTATACAAATACAAGTTTCTTTTGCCATTCTTTTCCATCGTAGATAGGGTCCAAACAATTCTTATGTCATACACCATGCCCAGTCCAGAACTTGAAGGATGAAAGCAAAGTCACCAGGAACATGCCAAGGGCCTTGATAAGATTGCATATTTTCACATGATGTAGATCCCCCTTCATTAACTTTTTAATTCGGAGGATCGGAGTTGACGACATAATATTGCTTTGTTTCTATTGAGAAATTTTGGCCCAGTTTTTTTTTGGTTTTTTTATTTTTGTTTGTTTAGTTTATATTGTTTATAATTTTTTTAATAGTTTGATTTGGGGTTTTTTCTTTCTTTTTCTTTTTATAATGTATATAATAAACCTTTTCTCTTTTCTTTTATACTCTCTTTATTAACTAAGAGATCGTTGGACTTTGTTTTTTCTATATTTTATTGTACGGTTATCTAAGATTTGAGTGATAACTAGATCTCTTTCCAAGGTATGTACAAACTTTGATGCCATATACCATTTGTATTGATTTGAAACCAATAAAAAAGATTGAAAAAGAAAGTAAAATTAAAGTGAATAGCAAAATTCACTGATCACATATCCCAACAGAGAGCTAAGCTCAGATGGAGCATGGGTCAGACAATTGGCAGTACTGTGCTATAATACAACTCCAATCAAACTTCTCTGCAACCACGTCTTGAAAGTAGGACATTTGTGAATTGTTGCATTATAGTAACAAGATAGTTATTAATTGTTTTAATTTTTCTACATTGTAAGTTTATTACATCTTTATTGCAAATGAGTCTGGACTTCTTATTATCAAGTATTATTATTAAGAGAAATAGAGCAGATGGTAACAAAATATGGAGAGTAATTGTTTTCTGACATAATAGTTTGCTTCTTGGAGTGGGAACAGTCATTCATAACAGCTCAAGCAGAGATTTGTTTCATTTAATAATGAATGTGTAAATTAGGAGTAGGAAAAGCCAGTTGGCCCAGTGAGCCCACCGAGGCATTTAATAGGATTATAGCTGATCTGATTGTACTTTCAACTCTATATTATTGTATACCTACAGTACTCTCTTGTTTATGAAGAATCTTTTTACCTCTACCTTAAAAGTATTCGAAGACACTTTTTCTACCACCTTTTAAGAAAAAGAGTTCCAAAGAAAGTTCCCACTTTTTCCAATATTTGCATGGTTTCTGTGTGGTCACATCGTAAAGAGTCAAGGTACACATTGCTTTCCTGGATGCTTAAACTTCATTTTAAGTTATAAGTATAAGCCAGGGTAGGTGATCATTTTACATTTTTTAAGGAGACTTCAAGAATATTATTGAAGTGTTTTCTTTGTCCTCCTGGAAATTGTTTGCCATGATGGAGTTTGGATTAGTGTGCTTGTTTTGAAAATCTGATGTAAGCATGCAGAGAATGTAGCTCATTCAGAGGAGTTAATCAACCTTGATCAATAATGTAGACATTGGATGTTGATAATATTTCACCTATCCTGCCAAAGGATGTGGAGAATTTTTTAAGGATAGCATTGGTGCTACCTCTCCATTGATTTGAGATACCTAATTTTTAAAGGTTGTGCATGTCTCTGAAGCATACAGGAGGACTGGGATCACTGCTTGTTGGTAAACCAGGAATTTGATGAGATTATTTCATAGAATCATACAGCACGGAAACAGGCCAGTTGTCCCAACCTATCCATGCCAACCAAGATTTCCATTTGCCTGTGTTTGGCCCATATCCCTCTAAACCTTTCCTATCTCTATATCTGTCCATGTACCTTTTAAATGTTGTTAATGTATATGACTCAACCACTTCCTCTGGCAGCTCATTCCATATATTGACCACTCTCTGGTTGGAAAAGTTGCTCCTCAGGTTCCTTTAAATCTCTCCCCTCTCACCAGAAACCTATGTCCACTAGTTCCTGATTCCCCAACTCTAGGAAAAAGACTATGCATATCCACCCTATCTACACTCCTCATAATTTTATAGACCTCTATAAGATCACCCCTCATTCTCCCATACTCCATTGAAAGAAGTCCCAACCTGCTCAACCTCTCTCCATAACTCAGTCCCTCGAGTCCCAGCAACATCCTTGTAAATCTCCTCTGCACACTTCCCAGCTTAATGGCATCTTTCCTATAGCAGGATGACCAGAACTGAACACGATATTCCAAATGCAGCCTCCAACATCTTGTACAACTGCAACATAACATCCCAACTTCTATACTCAGTGCCCTGACTGATGAAGGCCAGAATGCCAAAAGTCTTCTATACCACCCTGTCTATCTGCGATGCCACTTTGAGGGAATCATGTACCTGTACTCCAAGATACCTCTGTTCTACAACACTCCCTGGGCCTTACCGTTTTCTGCAAGTCCCACTCTCATTTGTCTTCCCAAAATGCCACACTTCACAATTATCTGAATTAAACTCCATTTGCCATTCTTCGGCCCACTTACCCAGCTGATCAAGATCCCTCTGAAAATCCTGATAACCATCTAACCATCTTCTCTGTCAACAGCACCATCTATTTTAGTGTCAACTGCAAACCGACTAACCATGCCTTGTATATTCTCATCCAAATCGTTGATATGGGTGACAAAGAGCAATGGGCCTAGCACTGAGCCCTAGGGAATACCACTAATCACAGGCCTCCTGTCTGAAAAGCTACTTTCCACCATCACTTTCTGTTTCCTACCATCAAGCCAATTCTGTATCCAATTAGCTAGCTCTCTCGAGATCCCATGCAATCTAACTTTCCATAATAGCCTACCATGCAAAACCTTATCAAAGGCCTTAATGAAGTCCATATAGACCACATCTACTACCCTTCCCTCATTGATCTTCTTGGTTACTTCTTCAAAAAAACTCAGATTCGTGAGACATGGTCTCCCATGCACAAAACCTTGCTAACTATCCCTAATCAACCCCTCTCCAAACATTTGTATATCTTATCCCTCAGAAACCCCTCTAGTAACTTAACTACCACAGATGTTAGGCTTACTGGTCTATAGTTCCCAGTTTTTTCTTTGCAGCCCTTCTTAAATAATGGCACAAGATAAAATATTGAGGCCAGTCTTCAAACACTTATTTGCATAGTTGGACAAAGTCTATGCTGGCACACTGGAGATAATAGTGAATTTCTAATCAACATGTGTCTTCATTAAGAAGCAACTCCCAAGGTGTGGATAATGATCTACAATATCCTGGATCTCATTGTGGACCTTGATTTCAAGGGATTGCGGAGGAGTCAATGCTGTGTTGCAAGCATGTATTGCTAGAGCACCTTTCCATTATGGATATTTAATGCAAGTTTCATCATTCATGCGTTTCAGTGAAGGTCTACAAAGGCTTGGAGTATGGCCTCCAGATATGTTTATACAGAAGAATCTTCTGTGTACCATAAATCAATAACAAAGAATAGGGTGATCTTGGTTCTGGAGTGAAGACTGAATATTTTTCCTTTACCCGTATAGATTAAATCCAGTCAAGTGGAAAGGTCATTGCAGCTAAGTATTGCACTAAGGAAGATAGGGAAGATGGATGGAGCAATGACACTACCTAGCTTGTGCACCAGGGCTTCAATCCAACTTTCACTACATTGAAATCCAGTATATGCTGACCCCACTAGTTAGGATCATGGTTTTCACGTCAGTGTGTAAGAGATGTAGAACAGTACCAATTTTGGAGTAGAATCAAATTTCAGGATTCTCCATATCTTTCTTGGGTTGAAGGCTTTTGCCGTGTCACAAAATGCAAAGCAGTTGGCGAAACTGAAATGAAATTGCTAAGGGGGATTAGTTTCATTGATACTCAGGCCATGGATTGCTAAAAATTGGAGTCAGAATAATTCTTCAGCCTTATCTATTGCTTCCAGGTTGGAGTATGCGTGCTGGTTCCATATTTGTGTGAGCCAGAGGTTCATGAATCTTTCTCTACACATCTCTCCATTGTATCACCTCTATCAAGAGACATGAAGATAGTCACCTTTAATAGCAATCAGAGCACTTCCACCATCTGATCAGCCTCATTGAAATTCCTATCTCCACTTCTGTTATTAAACATTGTACGAATACTATTATTTCCCCAATCTCCCTGTCCTTTCTAAACATGGTTGAGGGTGTTGATAAAACATCCTAAAGGAATATCCTTCAGCTTAAGGAAAATTAACATAATGAGAATTGCAGTATATGGCAAAGATTAAACATCTGTAACAGTTTAGTTGTTGAAATATAAATTTAATATTTAAATCATATTTTTAAAAAGTAAATAGTTTTCCATCAGTAAGGACCAACGTATGCTCCAGGTTTCTATGAAATACTATTTAAAATATATAAAAAGATATTACTTACTTGTTCAGTAAGATCTAGTTGATCAGCAGGTTTGATTAGATTTGTCTTTCCTAAATTCCAGTCATCTCCATCTCCCATCTCAGTTGTATCATCATCATCCTATATAAAAAAAACTACTTACTTTTCTGAGAAATGCTGATGTAATTTTTAGACAATACAACCTCTAAAATACATGTCATCACATGTGTCATACTTCATGTCTTTAATACAAAAACAATTTGCATTTATGTCATCTTTCTCATCAAAAATCTTTCCAAGTAACTACATTGGAATGTAATAAAAAACAGACGGCCAGTAACAAACTGAGAAATTAGAAGACTTGACTGAAGACAAAGTAGCACATTTTAAAGAGTATTTTAAAAGAGTCTAAACTTGAACCAGAGCAGCTAGAGCCTTGACAGCCTGGACAAAAAGCCATATTAGCCACTTGCATAGGACAAATGAGCCACAATGGCTGCTAGGATACCGGGCACAGGCACAATACACTCTCTGTGGCTGCAAAGCAGCTGGTCGTTGAGGGAGAGATTTTATGCAATGAATATGCTTAAGTATTGTATGCCAATATGGGGCAATGTGTAGCAACTTGGGAAGCAGATCAGGCAGACACAACCAAGCTTATTCTATTTCATTCTGATAAGGAAATGAAATTCAAGTGAAAGAAGCCTTAACTTCCCAGATCCAACAATATGCAGGGCTATCCAGGCCTTTGTAAAGCAAAGATATCTTGTATCTCAGTCTTCCAAAATAAATTCACATCACAGAGATGCTCCATGAAGCCCTACTGGAAATATAGCCCAATACATGGCAACCCCCTCCTCCTTCTCTTCCTTCTTGTTGGAGTTATCCCTAAGAATATAAGAAAAACAACTAACAGTAGGCCACTTGAACTCTGCAGTTTGTTTCATCATTCAGTAAAATCACTTAATGTCCGAACTATCACTCTTAGCCTTGAATATACTCAATGACTAAACATCCACAGATCTTTAGGTAGACTCATAATCCTCTGATCAAAGAAATTTCCTTTCATCTTGGTCTGAAATGATCATCCCTTATCTTCAGTCTAAATGTGGACTCTCATTTTCAATGAGATACCCTCTCATTTTTCTAAAATGAAGTGGATATTAGCACATCACACTGAATCTCTCTTCATAAAATAACACTCTCATCTCAGGAATTTAATAATGAACCAATGTGAAACTACCTATGACAAGATTGCCCACAGCTTTACAGGATTGGTCCCATCAAAAGCTCCTCTCCTTTAATTCCCTTGTAATAAAGCCACCTTACCATTTAACTTGCTGATTGCTTGCTCCATTTTTACTGCTCCTGTAGTCCCCCTGCACCAAGGGCAACTACCAGATCACACAAGGTTGCACCCACATCATGTTAATGAGTAAGGATTTAACATGAGCAAAATTCACTTCTAGCAGTGTAAGCTAAACAATTGAGAGTTAAATAACAAACAAAAATGTTCCAGATCCTAGGCAAGCAACCTGAAATGATAAAATTCACCAATATCTGCATCCTGAATGATCCTAGTTGGTAGCATCACAACTTCCTGGGTGATTCTAAGATGAAACAAAGCAAGCCAGCCCAAAATTGTCCTTTAATGACTGAGAAACAGTTGCAGAACAACTAAATTCCTGTGCCTTTACTTTTTACAGGTCATCTCTACTTCCTATTTTAAATCAACTTCTTATCTAGTCCTCAGTTCAATAGTACATTACAGTGCTGCCACTATTATTCGGAAATACTAAAGTTATTAGCTATTTATACTAATGGTATCAAAGTGTTCATTTTCAAATCAACTGAAAATCAAATTAAATCTACTTACCTTTTTGTACTTTTTTGATATCGCCTTAGCAGTTGGAGTTTGAGGCTGGATGTTCATCTATTTGGAAGATAAATTATTAATTCAAAATTAAGCAATTTAATAGTATAAATATTTATCAAATCTATTTCAATGTTTACATACAATAATGGATCAACATGTCCAATATGTCCATAATTATCAGCTTATGTATCCATACATTACTTCCTCCTCAAGCTTTTCCAATTTACAGAAACTCATCTAACCCTCCCTGCCTAGTGCAGTATCCAAACAATAAAAACCTGTTAATAAAACAAAGACATAAAATAAATTGTAAATATTGATTTCTGTTAACGCTGAAGATGAGCTCCCAGTTAGATTTGTTTTGAATGCTACTGTCTCAGTTATCAAGATATTATACATTATATATTGTTTAGGAATCATCCTTCAGTATTACCATCAACCACTTTAAACATACACTGTTTTCCACCCTCATACTTTATAAACAGTGCTGCTATCCACAAAATGCACTTTGTCACCTTCCCAAGGTCTTTGGATGTCAATATGCTATAATTGGATTATGTAAGATTATGTGCTGTTGACAAGCTCTTATTTCTCATGAGGATCTTGCTGCACCTTTTTAGACAGAAAATGTAAAATATTTGGTCAGATACCTGGAGAACAACTTTTGGAATTGTGTACTTAGAACAGAGAACAGTACAAGCCCTTTGGCCCATGATGCCTGTTTCGACCATGCCAATCTAGATAATCGCATCTGCCTGCACAAGGTGGGTATCTACATAAGAACATAAGAAGTAGGAGCAGGAGTAGGCCATCTGGCCCACTGAGCATGCTCCACCATTCAATGAGATCATGGCTGATCTGGCCATGGACTCAGATCCACCTACCTGCTTTTCCCCCATAACCCTTAATTCCCCTACTATGCAAAAATCTATCTAATTGTGTCTTAAATATATTTAATGAGGTAGCCTCTACTGCTTCCTTGGGCAGAGAATTCCACAGATTCACTACTCTCTGGGAAAAGCACTTCCTCCTCATCTCCATCCTAAATCTACTCCCCCAAATCTTGAAGCTATGTCCCCTAGTTCTAGTCTCACCTACCAGTGGAAACTACTTTCCTGCCTCTATCTTATTTGTTTCTATAAGATCCCCTTTCATTCTTCTGAATTCCAGTGAGTATAGTCTCAGGCGACTCAATCTCTCCCTAGAGGCTAACCCCCTCATTTCCACAATCAACCTGATGAAGCTGCTCTGCACAGCCTCCAAAGCCAGTATATCTTTTCTCAAGTAAGCAGACTAGAACTGCACATAGTACTCCAAGTGTGGTCTCGCCAATACCCTGTACAGTTGCAGCATACTCTCCCTGCTCTTATGTTCAATCCTTCTAGCAATGAAGGCCAATGTTCCATTTGCCTTCTTGATAGCCTTTTGCACCTGCAAACCAGCCTTTTGCAATTCATGCACCAGCACTCCCAAGTCCCTCTGCACAATAGCATGCTGCAATCTCTCTATTCCCTGCCTGTTCATATGCCTGTCCAAATGCTTCTTCAACGTTACTATCATATTGGCTTCCACCACCTTCTCCAGCAGTGGATTTCATGCACCTACTATTCTCTGTGTAAAAGACTTGCCTCGTAAATCTGTGAACTTTCCCCCTCTCATCTTAAGGCTATGTCCTCTAGTACTTGACATTTCCACCCTGGGGAAAAGGCTCTAACTATCTACACTATTTATGCTTCTCATAATTTTATATATTTCTATCAGGTCACCTCTCATCCTTCGATGCTTCAGAGAAAACAATCCGAGTTTGTTCAACCTCTCCTTATAGCTTATACTCTCCAATCCAGGCACAATCCTGGTGAACCTCTTCTGCACTCTCTCCAAGCCTCCACATACTTCCTGTAAGAAATGGTAGGCAGGGTAGTGAGGGCAGGCACAGTTGTGTACAGGGCAGGCATGGTTGTGTACCAGTTAGTGTAATGCTATTACTGTGCCAGTGATCTGGGTTCAATTCCAGCCATTGTCTGTAAGGAGTTTGTATGTTCTCCCCATGTCTGCGTGGGTTCCTCCGAGTGCTCCAGTTTCCTCCCACATTCTAAAAACGTCCAGGTTAGGAAATTGTGGGCATGCTGTGTTGGCGCTGGAAGCGTGGTAACACTTGTGGGCTGCCCCCAGAACACTCTACACAAAAGATGTATTTCACTCTGTTTCGATGTACATGTGACTAATAAAGATATCTTAAATATAGGATTAATGGAATTGATGGTAATGTACTAACATGGTGGGAGAGCTGATTAACAAAAAGTGGGAATAAACAGGTTGTTCTCAGTTTGGCAGGTTGTGACCAGTGAGTACCACAGAGATCAGTGTTAAGGCCCTAACCATTCACAACCAAAACGTAAGTGAGGGGACCAAATGCAACATTTCTAAATTTGTTCATGATATGAAACTGAGTACAAATGTGATAGTGACAGGGGATGCAATGGCAGTTCGGGGTACATAGAGAGAAACTGAATGAATGGGCATAAAAACAGGGCAGGTGGAGTACAATGTGGAAAAATGCGATGTTATCCACTTTGGTGGGGAAAAATTGAAATGCTGACTATTTTGTGAAGAAGTAAGAGATTTGAAAATTTTGGATTTCAAGGAGTCCTCAGTCCTCTTCTACTTAGATAGTCACATAGGGTTGAAGCCACCTCGCAAAACCTATAACATCCAGGTGCAGCATGTAGTTAGGAAACCACATGGTCTGTTGGCCTTTATTGTAAGAAGATTTGAGTACGAGAGTAAACAGGTCTTATTGTTATTATATGGAGTCATGGTGAGGCCACACCTGTGAATAATATTCTTTTACTTACTTACTTGAAGGATATTCTTCCTATAGGAGTTAGAGAGAGTGCAACAAAAACTGGTTCTAGGGATGGCAAATCTGTCATATGAGGAAAGATTGAATGGGCTAGGCTGTTAGAAGAAGGAAAAGCAATCTCATTAACACATACAAGATACTTAGAGGCTCAAAAGGGCAGATGTGGGGAGAATGTTTCTCCTTGCTAAAGAACTAAGGGTCATAGGGGTAGGTCATTTAGGACCAAAATACAGTAAGCAGAAATTTCATCACTCAGAGGGTATTAAATCTTTGGAATTCTCCATCCCCAACATTTGTGGAGGGTCAGTCATTAATTCCATAGAGAGGCATAGATAGGGTAAATAGTCAAAACC
>JARFYF010000052.1:33227863-33240304 GCA_030265395.1 Rhina ancylostomus
GTGTTTAACAAACTTTGTCAAATATCTCCAGATGTCTTTTCTGCTATTTCTTCTAGTTCATACTGTCTTTTGTTCTTCCTATCAAAATATAATACTTTACATTTCTCAACCTCAGTATAATTAAATATGGGAAGTTTGGAAATGCTCAATAGATCAGATAGTATATATGGAGAGAGAAATCATTAATATGTCTCATCAGTCACCTGAAATGTTAACTCTGTTTCTTTCAATGTTTTTCACCACAAATGCTGCCTGACCTGCTGAGTATTCCAAGCACTTTGTTTTATTTCTGATTTCCACCATTTGCAGTATTTGTTTTTCACTTAGTGCAATTAGACTTTACCTTCCACACCAGTTAGCTACAGTTGGAAGTATGAATTAAAACTTAAAAGTACTTTGGTTTCGATAAGATCACCCCTCATTCTTCTAAGCTCCAGTGAGTATAGGCCCAACCTGCTCAAGCTTTCTTCATATTTCAACTCCTTTACAGGAATTATCCTGGTTCTCTGCACTGTCTCCAATATAAGCAGATCACTTCTTACATATTGAGACCAAAACTGAGCATGGTACTCTTGGTACAAAATCAAATGTTTGTCCAAACTTAGTACTTTTACATTCTTACCCCTTGCATAATAAAGGCCAACATTCCATTACTTGTTGTACCTAACTTTGCTAACTTTTCTTGTTTCTCAACATAATTGATCTCCTGGATCCCTTTGTGTCACAACATTTTGTAGTCTTGCTATGTTTAGATCATTTTGTTTTTCCATTCTTTCTTCCAAAGTACATCACCTCCATTCTTTCTTCCAAATTAGACCACCTCACATTTTCTCACTTTGTACTCCCTCTGACAACTTCTTGCCCACTCGCTTAACCTACCTTTGCATTGTATCCCACTTACTACTCTCAAATATCTTTTGTCAGCCGCAAATTTGTTTACGTTATACTCATTTGCTTCATCCAAGTCATCAGTTCAAGCCCCCAGCATTAATCCCTGTGGAAAAATTATCTATTTATCCCATCTGTGTTTTCTGTTAGTTGGTTAGCTACTTAGCTAGCCATGCTAGTGTTTTATCTTATTTTGTGGGGTAACCTTTTATGTAGCACCCAACTTGCTAATTCCCCTTTATTTGTTTGTTGTATCCTCGAAGAACTCTAACTGATTTGTGAAACATGATTTCCTGCTCATAAAGCCATGTTGACTTTGTTTCATCATCTTATAGTTTTTCTGATGGTTCTGCTATTAGCTTAATAATATATTCCAGCATTTTCTCAACTTGCCTTTAGTTTCTTGCTTTCCTTTTCCCTTTATGAATAGAGGCATTACAAATGCAGTTTTCCAGTCCAGAGAATTTTGATAGGTTGCAATACACAGCTTCCTCACCTCTGAAGACCCCGGAATGCAGGCAACCATGGTTATGGATAATTCTAGTCCTTTAGTCCTATTAATTTTTCTACTTTTTGTTCTAGTATTAGAGATTATTTAAATTCTTCCCTCCACTTAGCCTCTTTCTTATCCATTATTCTTGGGGACGTTTTTGGTTCCTCTGCAGTGAAGATCAATCCAAAATATTTAGAATGAGTGTCATTTTCCATTTTCCTATTATTATTTATCTATTCTCATTCTCCAAGGGATCAATACTTACTGCAGGTACTGTTCCTTTTTAGAAACCTATAGAAGTGCTTATTGTCTGTTTATTTACCAATGTACTCTCATATTCTTCCTCTTGACATTTTGTTCTTGTTATCCTCTGCTGCTCTCTAGAAGTATTCAAAACCTATGGCTTAACTCAACAACATTTGAATACCTTTTTCAATTCAATACCATCTTTGCCTAGATAGTCCATTCTTCTCATAGAGCATTTCTTCCACACTGGAATATATATTCGAGATCTACGAAATACCTTAAGTGTCGACCATTGCTGATCTACTCTTTTACCCTGTAATCTATTTTCTGAGTCCACCTCAGCCAATTCTGTCCTCATAACCACTGTAATTTATTTAAATTTAGAACATCAGTTTCAGAGCCATACTTCTCATCCTTAAACTAATTTTGACATTTCATGATTGCCATCTGAATCGCTAAATTAGGACATAATCTTGTATGCCACATCTAAACCCTAGAGTGCAACAGCAGCATTTAGTGCTGCTGCCTCAGAGCTACGAGGACAGGGAGTCAATCCTGATCTTGGATATTTTACGTGTGAAGTTTGCATGGTCTCTCTTTAACTGCAATGAGCTTCCTCTGGGTGCTCTTGTTTCCTCCACATCTCAAAGACTTTTTAGGTAAATCGGTTACTCTATACTACACCTTGGTGTAGGTGAATGGCAGAGGAATCAAAGGGGAGTTCGTGGGTGTGTGTGAAAGAGAATAAGTTGCAGGGAAATAAGGAAAGAGGGAATAAGACAAATAGGCTTGCTCCACTGGGAGTTGGTCTCCTACGTCACTATAAGTGTAAGAAAGATGCATATAATCTTTGTATTGAAGGATTGAGAAATTCAGTTTAATGTAATTCTCAAGTAGTTAGTTTCCCAACTGTAAGTATCATTTTTTTTATGAAATGAATATTTTGAATTCTTGGTTATTTATTCAGAAAGGAATGAATTTTTTGAAACACACAAAGTAAACTGTGTATAATTAAGGTGATTGTTAATTATTATATAATAGTTTAGAACAGACTTAAATTGGGCTGAGATCAGTACAGTCAAAATTTGACCAGAGTATTAATTTACACTGGCCTTATTGGTAATTGTGTTTCAATTACCAATTCAGTACTGTAATGGCAATTGCCAGCAAGAAACATAGCCTGGAGAGTTTTCTCCAACAAATGCTTAATTTATATATGATCAATTCCCTTTTGTTAATTGTTCAGTTTTTGATCTGGATGCTTCAAATGTAGTTTTTCCTTTTCCGTAATGTCTTGCAAGGAGCAAAAAAACAATACTTTCACAGTAAGAATGGACTAACATTTCTGTGGTGCTTCATTATACCCTCAAGAAGTCATTAAGAATTCCAGAACTTGTTACTTTCTTTGCAAGGATGATTACCATTGTGCAGACAAGCATGGCGACTGGATCCCATGAATAGCAAATGCAATAAATGACCTGTTAATTTATTTTAGCAGTATTACTTTGAGAGATAAATGATAGCTATGGCACAGTGAGGATTTTCCAGTTCTTTGAATGCTGCCATAAATTCTTTGTCCATCTGCTGGACAGATCGAATTAATGCTGGTAAAATGGAGGAATAATTTATGTGATGTGTACAGGATGGTTTTAATAGATTAATATGTTGAAGAAAAGAGCAGTTTTAGACCTTATTTTGTGCAATGAGAAAGTTTTAATTGATCTTGTTGTAAAGGGGCCTTTAGGGAAGAGTGGCCATAAAATGGTAAGATTTTGCATCAAGTTTGAAAGTGATGTAGTTCAGTTTGAAAGTGATGTAGTTCAGTTTGAAAGTGATGTAGTTCAGTTTGAAATCTAAACAAATGAAACTGAAGATATGAGGAGAGAGTTGATTGGGGAAAATATATTGGAAGGAATGACCATAAACGCAGTGGCTAGTATTTTTTTAAAAAAGTATAATCTGCAGAAGACAAAATATATTGTGTATAGTTTTGGTCTCCTTTCCTTTTTTTAATATAAAAAGTGTATACTTTTCACCAGCTCTAGGCATGGCAGGTTTGCCGTTTGAGAAGGCCTGTATTCTCTAGAATTTAGAAGAATCAGAGGTGATCTCATTGAAACTTTTAGAAAATTCTTACAGGGCTCAACAGACTAATGCCCAGGATGATATTTCCCCTAGCTGATGAATGTAGAACCAAGGGGTCAGAATAAGTGGTAGGTCATTTAGGGGACTGAGATGAGAAATTCCTTCACACAGAATGGTGAATCTTTGAGATTTTCTATCCCAGAGGGCTGAGGAGGCATAATCATAGATTTCTGGGGATCACAGATATGGGTTAGTGCAGGAAAATGGGGTTGACTTGGATCAACCATGATCTTGATGAATGGTTGGTCTAAGGGCCAAATTGCTGCCTTCTCTTATTTCATATGTTTTCATGATCAGTTGTACACTTCATATTAATATCTCATTTATAGCACATTATGGTTCAGTGTTTCTAACAATGCAGCATTCACTCAGGGCTACAATGGTTTGACATTGTTGTGGTTAAACTCTGGATTAAGAATAAGAATGGTGCAAGCTGAGCAAAACTAACAGAATTAAAATAGATCTGAGAACTTCTTAAAGAGGAGTAAACCACCATTTCAATATAACCATTTCTAAGGAGATCATGGTTTTTGAAAAAGTACATGCTGTTCTAGGAAAGGAATTCATTTACAGTTTGGATTTCTGAGTCACTTTATCGAACCATGATATTCTTCAAATAAGTGGTCACGGATGATGAAATTCAGAAAAAAACTGTAGGTAATTTAGTCTGATTTTTGAAAGCAAGTAGTTAGTTATTGGATTTTATTTTTGCACTAGTCTTTCAAAGTTTTTTTTCCCCTGGGAGCCCATACGTACCTTTTGATAAATCCTTTTTAAGTACAATACTAGATCACATCTAGCTTCACTGTAGTTTGCATAAATAATTATCCTGCTCATCTTTAACAGTTTTGACTCACCACTGAAATAAATTTTCAACCTGGAGTTTTTAACTCCTTCAGTTTTTCCTTAATGTTTTTTTTTAACCTGGCTGCCCTCCGTTACCTTGACTATTTTCAATGTGCGAATTTCTGTAATAGTAAGCCGATTGGCCATGAGGACACTTTAATAATTTAATTTGGTCATCTGATTATCAGTGTCCACTGGAACACTGTCCAGAAGGGCTCACTGAAATTGGAAAACTAATCATTTGCGACTTATCTCCCTTCTGATCTCAAGACTAGTTGATCTGTTTTCGTGGTATTTTGCAAGGAAAATGCTTGCCATGTTATATTAAGTTTTCCAGCTCTGTGAATGCTGCTATTGGCTCATTGGCATTCTTTACCTGTTGCCAAATCTGAAATGACCAAACCCAAATCAATTTGGGATGGAAACTGATTTATTGGGTTGTATGACTCAGCTGTATAGTGGCATTTGGGGCGCTTCTGCCAGCACTTAATTCACAACAATCCTCTCTTCCAGCACTAATGTTTTTCCAGGACAGACGTATACATATTTCTTCCCTATTAATGTCCAAAATCGTTGGTCATTGAGTTTTTTCAGCTGCCGAAAATGCACATGATGTATCATAAATCATTTTCAAATGCATCTTTCAGTATTCTATTGGAAAATGATGTTTCAATATGCTAATATTTAAATACCATGACATGTTTTTGAGCAGCATTCCAGATAACTACCTAGATTAGTGCTTGTGTTTTATTTGGGTTATTCCAAGAGTTTGGAGGAATGATCTTAAGCATTTATTTTTGTTACAAATATCATGTAGGATTTTTTTCTTTGAAGTATATTTGATTGGCAAAAGTATTTTGGTGGGTAAAATACAATTAGAGTTTTAAGAATCATTGAGCTGCAGGTATTTATCAATTAATTTGATGCATGCATTGTATTTCATATTTCAATCGTTTTTGCTATATTTTGCTTGGGTTTTGAACAGGCAAGAGCCTAGTTTGCTTTATAGCAATACAAGGTCTGCATGAAATATTTAATTGCACTAAACATGGAAAACACCTGGGATTGAAGCTCTATAATGTAACAGATATTGCTGGAAATGGGGGGTTGTGAGGAGAGAAAAGAACATGCTGTGTGATGTATTCTCTTTTGAGATACCTTGTATAAGATTGCAATGATAATTGTAAGTTTGTTATTTAGAAAATAAATGATGCAACCACCAATGTTGATTTACCCCCCAATTTGGATGCTGGAAAGCTAATGGAAAACCAAATACAGGCAATCCCCACGTTCCGGCCTTTCAGGTTATGAAAATTTGCCCTTATGGAATTCGTGAATCGCTACTCAAAAATTTGAGGTACAGAATTTATGCGGGGGGAAAATAAATAAGAATTGGCAAAATTTCTTTTGCATTTTGTATTTTATTTTTATTCACTCAGTTCTATGGGTCAACAAGATTTGGATATGACATCAACACATTGATTGGGTTGGCAGTCCCTCCTTTGCCTCACCATTTCCTGTCCAAGGACATGTGAACAGATGTCTCAGAGTGCAGTGCTATCGTGCTCTTCATCTGTGAGGCAATTTCTCTGATGCACTGCAATATGGGGAGCTGCAGTAGCCATGGCAAGCTCATTAACTCCTCAGCGTTTACTCCACTTCTACTAAGTCACTGCTTTAACCCACTAATCCCCTGAATTCCCCCTATACCACCTTTCTCCCATGAACCCCAATCTTCAAATCCCATTCCTTTCCCACTTCTTAAACCCTATCCTATTCCATGAGCCTTGGGCATCAGAAAGTGCCTTACAGATGAAGAGCTAGGTAGTGCTACACTGAGATGTCTGTTCACAGGTCCTCTGAGTCTAATGTTGGCCTCGGCAGTTAGATTGGTCACTTTGTCATCGCCGATTAAGATGGATTAATATAAGAGGAAAACATCCCATAGGAGCACATCTCCACTTGTAATATAGGATTCAATGGGAAAAGGGGTCTTGCATTTACAGAAAATCGCGATTCGGGTAATTTTCTAGGAAAGTAACCCTTCCGTCATGTGGGGGGTCACCCGTGATAACTTTATCACTGGTGAGTGGATATAATTTCATCCAAGTAGCAGAAAGTAACATTGTTCTCCATTGGATACATATGTGGCTGTGTGTGTTGGCACATGTGCACACACTCTCACACAGCTCAGGTGCATGCCGTTACTCAGTGCTATCTCCTCGTACTCATGCACTCTTCCCAAACGCTCTCATCCTTGATTTTCCCCACTCCTGAATCTCCATTCCTTCAGACCTTACTCCCCAAACCCACTGACTGTCTTCCATCCTCCCTCAGTCCCTCTCCCATCCTTACTCCCTCTTCCACTTCTCTTTCACACTTTATCATTTGCCCCCTCCTCCTTTGTCTTCTCCAGACAAGATCCCCTCGCCTCCCAATCTTTTATTCCTTTGACAATCTGCTCTTTCAAATTCATACTACACCTCCCCTGCACCAATAGTTTTCAATTGGTCACTTGTTGTTACCTGAATCTGGCATAGCATCTTCTCACCAGGTCTTAAGGAGAAGTTGCTATGTTTGTGACCTGCAGTCTAATGAGTATTCCTTCCAAGCCTCTGTATGTGTTAATGCCTGTGCAGAGGAGCCCATTTTTCATGTCTTGAATCCCTTGTCATTAGACCAAGGGCTTGCTCCATCAAGCCCATGTGTGCCCTGTGTTCTAGTGTGCTTTGACGTTGCCACCTTGAGATGGCCAGCTCAAAGAATGAGGCTGCAGGGATACTTTCTGGAAGGGCAGACAAAAACGGAATGCCTTCTTTATGGGGTGGGTTTCTCTGTCAAGAATGAACTAGTCTGGCATTACAGTGACTCCTACCAAGGGATGTGAATATCTCATGACCCTATGGATTACTCTAATGCAGAACCAGCACACTGCAGTCATCAGCAAGGGTTGAGAATTTGTACAAGGTATAAAGGTTAGTATATTATAGGTTGTGAGCCTTAAGATGTGAATTATAGGTCACTTAAAATGGCTGTACTTTGCCCTAAGGTGGGACTGCTTAAAATGGCTGTGCTTTGCTTTGAATGTTTTTCCCATGCATTAGCTAGTTCTCTGCAACCTTGGGATGCGATAAGTACCAGCACAATAGGTTCTTTGCTTAGCAAAGTGGCACAATTGGTCCTTGGCTCAGCAGGCTTGCTAGACCCTGAAATCACACTGAGAAACTTTGTTTCTGTAAGGATAAACAGTAGAACCAAATGGCCTAGAGAAATTAAGAAACTATTGTCTCAACAGCAGTATTTTTTTTAAGTGATTCCTTGTCTGTAACCAATTACCATGTAAGAAATAAGTGCTATGTTGCCTGACTAATGCGTGATCATTCCATATATGGTAATCTCTTCTTTCTCTGAAATACTATAAGAATGTATGTGAATTGATGTATCACAGAGACCACCTAGACCGGGACACAGGTACCTGGCTTGGTGCTCTCTCCTGATACTTTATTATCAAGTAATAAAGAGATTGAACGAGAACAGTGGTCTTTTGAGTCTTCCCTCTGACAGAATTCAGCAGGGTCCTCCTCAACCACCACCTATCAGTGACTGCAGCATGGATCCTATTCATCAAGAGGCACTACGGTTATGATCACTGTGTGACAATTCCAAGAAAAATGTAGAAAAAAGCATTAACAACTATACGTGAACTCCTTTGACCTTAGAAAAGCTTTCTGACTTCAGTTGTGAGGGTCTGTGCAGAATCCTTTTCAACTTCACCTGCCCTCAAAAATTCATCTCCATTTTCTGTCTGCTACATGATGACGTGCAGCAATGATTCTAACCAATGTGGTCAGTAGAGACCCAATCCCAATGCACACGGAACAAGTAAGGCTCTGCCACCTTTCTTGTTGTAATATTGTACCTCACTTTTTGCAGGCTTCCTGCTGGAGTTTAATCTGCAAGACAGTTGGGAATCTGTTCAATTATCAACTGCCCTTCAGAACAGGCCACTCATACCTTGGTTATTGAACTGTAGTGTGCAAGTAAGACTTGTGTTTTGTTCATGTTGCAAAGCTGAGCTCCAAGTCATCATTGACTCCTTCACTGAAGTGTATGACAGCATGGGCCTTGCACAAAACAAAGATCCTCCACCAATCTGTTTCAGCAGAACAACAACACCTTCAATAAGGAAAGTTCATGACAAATTTCTGGAATATGTGGATCTTGTCAACTACTTCTCAGACACCAGGGATGCAATTCAGCATCACCTTTGAATGTCTGAAGAAAAGATTTTGAAAATCAATATCTCAAACCTAATGCAGAGCTCATGATTTGCTTGATAAGTGACCCCAGGTCTTCCTCCATGCATCAGAGACATGAATTAGCTACAGGCACCTGAAACTGGAGAGAAGTTACCAATGCTGCCTTTGCATAATTATCCAAATCCACTGGCAGAATAACAGCATCATCACCTTGGCCAATTTCACCATCAATGAGACTTAGTTACACTTGACCAGCTCTAGTTAGCCAGTCGTATTGTTCAGATGCATGATAGCGGATTCCTGAAATGAACTTTCTACTCTGAACTCTATTACAGCAATAGATTACCGTGAGAATATGGAAAATACTTCAATGTTCTCAGTCACCATGGGAGGAAAAATTATATAAGCTTCTCATTAACTCATGGGAATCCTTATTCCCATCAGTGTGTAAGATAGAGAAAATGCATTTGGGATAGCATTGAGAAATCTCTGAGAATACATGGAAGTCCAGTGAAGATGGTAACGGGCACATCATTACCCAATTTACCCATCCACCTGAAGCAAATTCTGCAGACCCTATATTGATTTCGTCAGCACCTCAGAAGCAATGGAATTGAAGCTGAAGCAATGTATCCTCTATTTTGAAAGACTGTCCAAGAAGAACTGCTACTTTGTGCTGTAAGAGGTTTTGATATCCATTAAGTGATCCAAAGCAATCTGGAATACAGAAACATTTTAAGCCTTTTACTTTGGTCTGGTATAAATTTTCTTGGATGTGTTGTTGAATACTATTTTTTATTAGGATCTGTACTGGCAATTATAATGTGTAGGTCCGACCTTGGAATAGCATTTCAGTCACTGGGTGATGTTTGTTATTGTGCATTGTATTCTTCAAGCCTCATCTACTCCAGGTGAAAGCTCAGCATAAACTTGCAATGTCTCCCTGAGGGAAGCAGACTAACAACTGATGCACAGAATTAGTGCGGCTAAAAGTTATTGCACCCTTTTAATTATTAGATATAATTTAACTAATGCAGCCCCAATTACAGGTACTATTTTATAAGAAACAGGCTTTTGAGCTCACAATCTAATCTTGTATTGCAAGCAAGTTTGACTTTTGGTGTACATGAGAATGATTTCACTGAAATACTGACATGAGCCTGCCACTACAAGTTAAGAACATTTGAAAGAAAAGTACCAGTAATATCTCACATAGACCCTCAGGCCTGCTCCGTTATTTACTAAGTTTATGGCTGCTCTAATCTTTGCTCTCAATTCTATTTTTCTTCTCAATCCTAAAACCCTTGATTCAAAATGAGTTGTACTATCTTTGGCACTTAATAAGCTTTGTCCCTGGCACTGTTGGAAATTCAGTGATTAAAATACTTCAGCTCGTAACTTTAGCTGTGGCGCCTGATGAATGGAATTAGATGCCAGTTGACTACATCTGCTGCATTAGAATGCATAAATTTACTGTAACTGAAAGGGCATTTTGTCCTTGAATGTACACCTGGTCTGTGACTATACCCAGTTCATCTTAATGGTCATGGTGAAGTTTCCAGGCAGTGATCAAACTATTTTCATTTTGTTTAATTCTAGAAGTTTTGTTATCTTTAAGTCATCACAGCAAATCGAAGAGTGGCTGCTGGGAGACTAGAGTGTCCTGTCTCCATCCAGCTCTTAATTTTAATGCACAGCCCAAGCAAGACATTACCTTGAATTTCAGATGAATCAGACTGCAATTTGCAACCACGTTGGGGAGACCACTGAGAGTCTTCCAATAATACCCCCACTGACTTGAATGTTGTGGAAGAGTCATGCATTGTGGAGTGTGGTTGGTCTTTAAAAAAAAATGTTGTGGTGTGTTGCATTACTTGTTAGCTGTTGTGAAATGAGGAGGAGCAGGATAAAGGGGTTGGTGGGGGGAGAACTTGGGAAGCTTCGTCCTTTTGACTAATTGGAGAACAGCTGATCAGTCTACAGATTTGGTGACTGCGATCACAATTTGCCTTGCCTTGCCTTGCCATGTCATTGAGTCAGATTTGGAGCTAACTTCCCACTTTCTCTACGATCTCTTGGACATTAGCTTTACTGACCATTCTGCCAAATGGGATCTTGTCAAAAGCTAAAATCATGGACTAAATGCTACTCATTCCTCCTTGTTACCTTGGACAATACAATTGTGAATAAATTTGTATTGACTTGAATAATTTTTTTAATAATAATTACTATTCAGTCAGAATCTCTTACAGTAATTTTATATAAGCTCCCAAGTTTATAATTGCATTATGCTTTTTAGTGAACGTGGAATCGTACAGCATGGAAACAGGAAACAGGTAATTTGCCCAACCTGTCCATATCTTCTGTATTAATCCCATCGCCTAGCACTTGGTCCCTGGCCTTCAATGTCTGGGCAATTCAAGTTTTGTAAATGACGATATCATATATGACCCTTGAATTGTTCTGTGGTATTAAGTACGGCACCAAAAGTAATTTGCTTTTTCTGTTAGTAGTACATTTTCTGAGCCAGTTAACTGATAAAGATAAGTGGTTTCCTATTAAGTTTATTGAAAATGAAAGGAGGGTCTATGTTTATGTAGCATCTTGCATGTCGCATTCAGAATGCCCTAAAGCAATTTACAACCAATGAAGATGTTGCCATTGTAAGATAAGAAATGCTACAGATAATTTCCTAAAAGCAGCAATGATGAAGTGTTTGAAGAAATATTTGTCCACGATATTAGAACAACTATTCTGCTCTTTGACTGTGATTCTGTAATGACCAAACTAGAACTTGTGCAAGAATGCAATTATGAACAGTGCTTAGAAAAGTTCACCATTTTCAATGTTACAAGTTGTAGTGGTATGTGCATGTGCACACAACTCAATTTTGCATGCAACATTATGAAGCAGTTTTACCTACTTGCTCGCATTTTAGGAAACTGCACATCTTGTATCCTGCCGCCACCTCCCATGTTAGATGTGTTAGGAAAGACTGGCCTTAACTATACTGTTAAGGACAGATTTTATTGTATCTTTTGATGCTCTATTCAAATGTAGACCATAGCTGAAATAACCCTATTTTGCAATCTGACAGCAAATGAGTTTAGCAATTAAAGTGATCCCATCAGTCACAATGTCTCATTGGTTTCCTTTGCCAAGGGTGTTAGCTGCTTGGATGAACACTGGAGACCATTTATGAAATTTCTGCCAGGCAACAGTCTTTAGACTGAAACTCCTCAGAATGAATAATTTGATCTGTTTGACAAAAAAAAATAAAAAGGTTTTTTTTTTGTCATTTGTGACAAAGAATATCATCCCTCTGGCTCAGTTGAAGTCCAGCGAGTGAAGCGACCTATGTTTACCAGGTTTATGCCTACACAGTGAGAATGAAAATATCAATGTAAATTGTGAAAAATCCAATTGAAGGGTAAAGCAAGTGACAGGACCTGGTTAAAGAAGGATAATGCTGTCTTTAGCAAATCAGTCTTGTAAAATGCTTATGCAGACAAAATTACATAGCAAAATTTGCTGCACATAAGCTGAATAGGTCTAATTTGCTCT
>JARFYF010000052.1:33307804-33324367 GCA_030265395.1 Rhina ancylostomus
TTTTTGGAATGTAGGAGGAAACCGGAACACCCACAGGAAACCCATGCAGACACAGGGAGAACGTACAAACTCCTTACAGACAGCAGCTGGAATCGAACACAGGTCGCTGGTGCTGTAATAGCGTTAGGTTAACCATTACGCTACCATGCTGCCCCCTTTATGAGTAATGTTAGTAACATTAGTAATGTTACTGTTATCCTTTGCTATTTGCATGCTATTACTGTATGCCCTTTCCTCTGGCGTGTATAGCACTTTGCCTTCTTAAAGAAATAAGCACAGAAGAAATGGCCGATGTTATGTTTATTGCGAGATCTCACACCTTTTGTCCTCACTCTTTCTGGAAGACTTCCTTTTGCTACTGGCTTTCACATGGATGAAATTATTTGGCATTTTTTGCTGCTTTTCCATTGAGGTTGCAATCTTGCAAGCCAGTTCAAATATAAGGCTCTTCATGCCTAACAACTTAGCCTGGACCTATACAAAAGACAGAGGTATTTGAAAGGGTGGGTAACATCTTGTTCATAGAAGTAGGTTTTAAAGGGAGTCCATAAGGGATGAGTAAGACGTGAAGAGGCAGAGAGATTTAGAGAAGGAATACCAGAGCATAGGACCTTGATAGATGAGGGCACATCAGAGTCATTCATAGTGAATGTACTCAGACTCAACACATTCTTCATGTAGTTTCAGAACAGCTACAAATGTTCTACTTAAATAGGATGCATAAGTATTTTGCTACCTGCATAGGATGGATTTAGCGGCTGCCTGTGTAGGAATGGCTGGTGAGAACCCCTTAGGGAATTGTCAACTTCCACAATGTTTTATGTTTCTCTGCTGTAGCACCAGGTAGATTCTTCACTATCCTCACCTGATCATTATAACCAATTTGGACAGTACATTGGATGTCCGAAATTCATCTCTGATTAATAACTCTAAACTTGCTATATAATTGAAATTTGCCTCCATTGATTTCAATCTAATGGAATTTCTGAAGCAGTACCTTTAGCGCCACCAAGTGGGAATGAATATCTATGCAAAATTGTACAAGAGGGAATAAAACATATTTACAATAACAACAATAATGCTACTTCACAAAATAAATAAAATTAAAGAAACTGCTATTAAAATTGTAGAAGAGAACATCAATCTGGCAGTTTAAGTGTTTAAAATCAGTTTCTTTAAAAATCTGAAAATAAACAAACAGCAGTAAAAATGACCAAGGATCACTGAATCACAGAATCACAGAAAGGTGTATGGAACAAGGCCATTCTGCCCATTACATTCATGCTAGCTTCATGTGAGGGTATTCCAGTTAGTTCAACTCTCATTGCCCCGGCCTCTCCCCAAAACCCTGCAAATACTTCCCCTTTAAGTACTTACCCAGTTTAATTTTGAATCTCACAATTGAATATGCTTAAACTAATCCACATGACCATCCCAATTCCTTCCACTCCACAGGCAGTCCATTCAATATTCTAACTAAATGAAATGTAAAAAATATTCTCTCATATAACATTTGGTTCGATTGCCAATCACTTTCATTCCATATCCTCTAGTTCATGATCCCTCCACTAATAGAAAATTTTTCTCTCTGTCTAGAAACTTCACAATTTTAAATGTATCTATCAGATCTCCTCCCAATCTCCTCTGTTCCAAGTCCTAGATTCTCCAGTCTATTCTTACAACAAAAATCTCTCACCACTGGGATTATTTCAGTTGATATTATCTGTACACATCCTAAGCCTTCACACCCTTTCTGAAGGGTGGTGCCCAGAACTGTATACAAAACTCCAGAAGTGTTTATCAAAATTCTTTTCGACTTCCTCACTCCTGAACTTGATGCCTCTTTTAAAAGATCATTGTAAAATACTCGCTTTGGGAAAGGAAACCTGCCACTTTACCTAATCTGCAACTCCCTTTCAGGGGGGCAGTTAAGACTCAAACATGGTAGGTCTGGGGTCATATATAGAGTATGGATTGCAGATTACCTTCCCTGAAGGACTTTAGTAGAGAACTGAGTTTTAATGGCATTATACTCACTATTACCATACATTGTCAGGTATTCATTGTCATCCAAAATTTGGTCAGTTATATAAACTAGCTGGCTTTATAATATTGCAAGCCAGCTACTAAATTATTGATGTAGAAAGCTCACTGCTGCCTTCTCACTGGAACTAGAGAGAGGTAATAAATGCCAGCATGCCAATGAAATTGGGAGGTGTTTTTTTAAGAACTAGCTCCTTAAGTAAATATAAAGGCCTTTGTAAAGAAATGATGGATCACTTGTGGATTATTAATTCACAAAGTTTGTCTTAATGTTTTTCTCTTTTGATTTTATGTATCCATCCCAGGGAGTTATTAAAATACATATTTGAGAAACTTTCAACATCTGCATTCTTTTTTCCCTTAGAGCACTGCAACAGATAGTGCATGAAAAACTGCAGGGATTGCATTCCATGTGTTAGGAGTAGAAATGTGACAAACTTACTGCACAATTTCCACAGAACGTATAAGGTTTTATTTTATCCATAACACTCAATTAGATTAATGCAACATATTTGGGAAAATAAAGGAAGTGAAAGAACCACATTTGAAAGCAGTTCATATGGGAAATAGGGAAAGAGTTCACTAAACAGCTTTATTTAAACGAGCATCCCAGAGCTGTATTGAGGAAATACAGATGATACTTCCAAAACAATTGAGAATATTCCATTTGGGCAAATGTAATTTTTTTACTCCTAATTAATTTGTATTAAAAATATAGCCTTTATTTTTCGTTTGCAAATTATTTTAGGTAAAGGAATACAAGTGCTGGAATTTGGAACAAAAACAGAAATGCTGGGAGAACTTGGCCAGTCAAGCAGCATGATGATGGAGGTTAACTGTCCATTCAATAGCCGTCCATTATTTCACCCTATTACTGACTTTTCCCTTGTTCCACATGTTGCCCTTCTCCACCCTCTCTGTTACTTAGATTCACTTGTTTTCTCTGTCAGTTCCGATGAAGGGTCTTTGACCTGAAATGTTCACTCATTTTTCTTTCTACAGATGCTGCTTGACCCGCTGATTTCTTCCAGTATTTCTGTCTTTGTTTTATTTTGATAAAAACTTATACTATTTGACCTTTTCTCAATGACAGACATTGCAATTCATCCATAAATCCTATTTCTAACCATTCAGCTGGTGGAGAAACTGCATGCATCATTTAATGCTGCTATACCACCTGCTGGGTTAATTCCTTCACAAAAGCCTTGATATAAATCTTGTGTTTAATTTAACGTGACCTTTCCCAGCAAATGAATATTAAAATGTTGCTGCTTCTATTCTCAAATAACTTGAGGCATACTCTTTTTCTCTGCATGACCACCATGTGCTAAGCTCTTAAAATGTCAGCTGTTGCAGTCAACCTAGGATTTTAATGTTGATTTGTTGTGCATGTCTTTGGGTGTGTAATGGCCAGCTCAGAAAATACAGTGTCTTGGCATTACAAAGCTGACTTTTAAAGTTCTTCAGCAAGAAGCAGTCCTTGAACTCAGGTTTTCTCCTGTTGAACAGATCCAGTTACCAAAAACGAAAGTTATGGCTGGGGCTAGTGCAATACATTTTTCTGCTGATGAATATGTAGCATGTGATGTATGAGGTTATACTGGCTACACGATGTTCTGATACACATATAAACTACTGAACTCCAAGCACAAAGTTGGAATTCAATTGTAGAAAAGCAATTTTGCCTGCATCACTACTGATCCCATAACAGCTATTTGTGCGAGACCCATTTTTCTGCTCTCTCCATGTGCGTTTTCCTATTTTTTTCTTCATGAGTTTTATTTTCAAAATAAATCGCTCTTAACTGTTATATTTTGACTTGTGTTCAATGGCCACTTGTGCCAATGCTTTTTAAATTCTAACATGTATTTGAAAAATAAGTACTACCTGCAGGAATGAGACTTCCCTCTCCCCCACTGGGCCTGTTACCTTCCCTGGACCTATTCATAGCTCCATGCCGGGTCTTTACAATCCCCCCTGACCTCCCCCTCTCTGAGGCTGAGCGGTCTGTTCTCAACAAAGGCCTCAACTTCGTACCTCTACGCCCCCACCTCAATGAATTCCAAGCCCGGCATGACGCCAAGCTCTTTTACCGCTGCTTTTGCCACCACGCTTTCTTCTTCAGTAAGAAGTCCTCTCCCCCTTCTGATGACTGGATCTTCCACCTCCAGCTCTCTTCTTCCACCTGGACTCCCCCACCAGGCCTGTTGCCTTCCCTGGACCAGCATCTGCAGTCCTTTGTTTCTCTGAGACAGTACTACTTCAGTTGTTCACTTTGTGGGTCCCTGAGGTTGACGGATATAACAGGCACTTAGAGCTCACCATTAAAAAGATTCTTGTGCCTTTAGATATCAGCCTTTATTTCCTGCAGTGAGTTTAATTTGGACATATTACACAACTTCAACAATTTTTGAGAGGTTGATGATGAATTTCCAACATTGACGAGTGCGTGGAGAAGCAGTGCCAAATGTCCAGCAGTTTATGGCAGTTCACAACTCCCAACTTATCTATACCCTGTGTTATTCATGCACTAATAAGGTGGTAGTAAAACAATGCTACACCAACACAATTACACCATTCAGTGACAGTCCAATCTGAATATGGGTTTACCACTGGAACTTATGACTGACATGGTACAGTATAGTAACAACTTTAGTGAGAGGGAATCCTGCTGAGGACCCCATCATCTCAAAAGGCTCATCATATTGAGAAATCAGTGTGCACTGAAGGTAATAAATGCTATGGGTCTCAGCAGAGTCCCAGCTATGATTCTCCAGAACCAGTAGTGGTTAGCATAACACTATTACAGCGCCAGTGACCCAGGTTCAATTCCGGCTGCTGTCTGTAAGGAGTTTGTACATTTTCCCCTTGTCTGTGTGGGTTTCCTCCAGGTGCTCTGGTTTCCTCTCACATTCTAAAGATGTATGGGTTAGGAAGTTGTGGGCATGCTACACTGGCACCAGAAGCGTGGCGACACTTGTGGGCTGTCCCCAGAACACTCGAGGCAAAAGATGCATTTCACTGTGTGTTTCGATGAGACATGAGACTAATAAAAATATCTTATCTATATCTAGACATACTTGTTTCTGACCCAGGATATCATTGCAGGAGTTCCTTAGGGCAGTGTGATAGACTAACCAGCACTATAATGAAGTAGTTTTTATTCATTTATCCAGTGGATGAACCCAATATGCTTATGACTGTGTGACCAGATTTAGCTCTAACTCCATCTACACGCTCACAGATGACACCACTGTAGTGCACTGGATCTCAAACAACAATGAGATGGAGTACAGGAAGGAGATAGAGAACCTATAGCATGGTGTCAAGACAGCAACTGTCCCTTAATGTCAACAGAACAAAAGAGCTGGGCATTGATTTCAGGAAACAGGACAGAGTATATGCCCCTTTCTGTATCAATGGTGCTGAGGTGGAGATGGTTGAGAACTTCGTTCCTAAATGTAAATATCATCAACAATTTGTCCTGGTCCAACCATGTAGATGCTATGGCCAAGAAAGCACATCAGCACCTCAGAAGGCCTAAGGAAATTTGTCATGTCCCCAATGAGCCTCACCAATTTTTACAGATGCACCAGAGAAAGCATCCTATCCAGATGCATCAAAGCTTGGCATGGCAACTACTCTGCTCTGCCCAAGATGGCAAGAAATTGCAGAGAGTTATGAACACAGCCCAATCTTTCATGAAAACTGACCTGCCCTCAATTGACTCTGTTTACACTTCCCGCTTCCTCAGGAAAGCAGCCAACATAATAAAAGACCCCTCCCACCCTGGTCATTCTCTCTTCTCCCCCCTTCCATTAGGCAGAAGGTACAAAAGCTTGAAAACTCATAAATTCAGTGTCAAGGACAGATTCTGTCCCACTGTTATAAGAATCTTGAACCGAACTATTATATGATAAAGATGAGCTCTTGATCTCACAATCTGCCTACGTGCACTGCACTTCCTCTGTCACTGTAACATTATATTCTGCATTCTATTATTTCTTTCCTTTTCTGCGACCTCTATGTACTTGTGTTTGGAATACTCTGCTTGGATGGCATGCAAACAAAGGCTTTTCACTGTGTCTTGATACATGTGACAATAATAAATCAATTACCAATTACCAATGAATGACATTTACTGTCCATGCCTAATTGTTCCTTGGACAGAATGGCTTTCCAAGCCACGTCAGAGGGAGTTAAGAATCAACCAGACTTGGAGGGTCTTGACTCCCATGAAAGGTATGGATGACAGATTTCCTTCTCTGAAGGATATTAGTAGAGAATTGGGTTCTGACATTACACTCACCATTACCTTGCATTACATGGTATATATCGTCATACAAAAGCTGGCCTAGCTTGATTTTAATGTTACAAATGTATACATTTCTTAGAAGTTATATTTAGCAGCAAGAGTATGATAGAATTTGAACTTTTGTATCCAAATTAATAGTTTAAGGTTCTGTACATAAGCTCAGTACATTAATTATTGTGTTACTATAACCAATACATATGTTCCCTGCTGAGGCACAAGAAATTCTGCAGATGCTGGAATCTGGAGTAATACACAAAAAGTGCTGAGTTCCTCCTGCACTTTTTCTGTATTGCTTATCTACCCTGCTATGTCCGAAAGTGAAAAAAATAGGACAAATCCATCCAAATATATACTGTGATATCAGGTCATTCTTATTTAACTGCAAAATGATGAATAGTTTCATCAACAGTGCTATCAAATGGAATTTTCACATCACTGATCTATTCACTAACCCATTTGGGTTCTGACTAGTCAGCTCCACATCTCACTACACTTTGGTTTTAAGCTAGTTAAAAAAGCTGAAATCTAGGGATGAGGTGAGTGATTGTTCTGGACAATAGGGCAATATTTAATCAAATGTGGCCCTAAGGAACCCTGCAAAATTTGGTCAAAAGGAATTAGTGGAAGATGATGGATGAAACTCACCAGGGTCTGAATCATAACCCAGCATAAATAGAAAGGGTTCTGATGATTGGTCTCGACCCAAAATGTCAACTGTGCCTCTGCCTTCATAGGTGCTGCCTGACCCACTGAGTTCTTCCAGCAGCTTGTTTCTTTTACTGAAAGCAATGGGATCGTGGATCCTACACTGTGTAACCTGGGAATTTTGGGACTTGTGTGATTGATTACAAATGTATGGCAGTCTTGGACTTGCTGCCATATGGATGGGTAAATGTCGATGTTTCCACTTAGGAATATTCACTACTTTCACAGGACATTCACAAGCTGTTACCAACAAAAACCCAGGCCAATAATTTGATCTCCATTATGTTTTAGAAAACTGCAGCATGAGACATTGCTAGCATAAGAACTTGCTCCTCAATGACCCATTTTAATATTTCTAACTCTTTTACTTTCTTTCTATTTGAAGTGCCTGAAGAACAAATAACGAAGAAGTGGATTCATTTCCCTCTGCATGTATTCTGCACTCATCTTGCTGACAATGTATTTGTTTCATTGTGCAACTCTGCCTCTGAATGTTAATAGCTGCATAAGTCATTTTTATTATTATTATTCATTCACGGAATTTGTGTTTGACTGACAAGGTCTGCACCTTCCTCACATGGAGTGTGATGGCTGATGGCCAGTATTTATTGCTCAACCCCAATTGCCTCTTAGATAGGCACAGATTCACAGAGAGATATAACACAGAAACAGGCTGGTCTGCCCACTGAGTCTCCACCTGCCATCAACCACCCATTTACTCTAATCCTACATTAATCCATTTTTAATTCTCCTCACAGTTTCATCAACTCCTCCCAGATTCTACCACTCACCTAAACATTCGGGTCAATTTACAGTGGCCAATTAACCTGCCAACCTGCACATCTTTGGAACATGGGAGGAAGCCAGAGCACCCGAAGGAAACCCATGCAGTCACAGGACGAACGTACAAGTTCCACACAGAAGACACCAGAATTGATCCCAGTTCTCTGGTGCTGTGAGGCAGCAGCTCTACTAGTTGCTGGCTTGGGGAAACACCTTTTTGAACCACTGTCCTCAGTGTGGTTAAGGAATTCCCATGATACTGTCAGATAAGAAGCTTCAGAATTTGACCAAGGAATGATATATTGCAAAGTCAAGCATAATTATTGTACATGGTTGATGTATGAGATTGTTGCTGGTATTAGTTTTCACTAATGTTATAGAATTGTTTTCTGTTCTCATTCAGTATTGCTTGTGCTTTGTTGAATTCTCCATTCTTTATTTGTGGATTTTTTTGTCACATTCTTATTAATGATTCTTTTAGTGAACTAATTATACATGTCTTTTCTGCTAGAAATCTTTGCTTCTGAGTTAGGCGATCAAGTTCCCTCACAGAGACATGAACACTGCTATGTAACCACCTCTCCAAAGCAGTTATGCTTCCAAACTGAACTTGGGTGCTATCTCCAAGCGCTAGCCAAAATTTATTCCTCACTCAACAACACTGAAACAGAGTATCTGATCATTATCATTTTGCTGTTTGTGAGAGCATGTTGTGTGCAAAATGGCTGCCCTATTTTCTCCAGAAACACACTATCCATACTTCATAACTACAGGTCTTCCTCAATTACCATTCAGTTTATGAATCTTCACAACAAAGGTTTTATTTAATTTTCACTTAACGAAGGTTTTGTTCACAACAACAAAGGGCAGGGAACATATTTGGAAGCTGTCTTTTTAAACACAGATCATTAAAAACCAGTAACATGTAACAGTCTTTCTGATCGGGTTAAAGGGAATGAATCTGTGAAATCAATAAGCTATTTAAAATGCAAAAAAAAACCGGGTTAAGCACCTGTGCTCTTCCATCTGGCAATAATGACCATTGGATGAATATCTCAAAAGTGGGTTGCTTTTGATTTACAGCATCCTCACAGGGAGGAGATTGACTACCCACTGACTTTCTTTTCACCATCCACAGCAACTGGTATCCCCCACAAAAGTTAAGAGTTTACTGTATCTTTGATTATATGAAATTTCACGTAACAAACAGTTCTTTAAGAACCTAACCCCTATTTTTACCCTGGGGAAAGAACTGTAGTTATTTGACTGAAAAGCTCTCTGCAATGTTCTGAAGCCATGGGAGATGATCTCTTATTCTAACATTTGCTAGCTTTGCATTCTCAATTAGTATCATGTCCATTCTCTTTCATGTGAATTCTCAAATCATTTAAAAACTTTTATTCTGCAGCTGGGGGATTTGTAAAAATTCTGCCAGATGCAGTAATAAGACTCTTCCTTAAATTTTCCATGACAAATTTGTCTGTGAACTTTCGTTCAATAGAGGCAGGAGTTTACTTCAAACATGTTATCTTCGAAGGACTTGCTTTCCTGATGTCGTGTACAAGTTCATTTTCGAGTCTGTGAAGGATATCATGGTGCATTTGTTAATGAAAAATACTTTGACATTTGGCCTTGTTTCATGGGTTGCTTTAGCTTTCTGTTACAGTTATTTCATCAGGTAGACTTTTGGGATTTTGTCTTGCTATGACACTTTTATTTTCCAGCTTATTTTTCTATAGATGTTCAGGTTGTTTTTCATTTACATTGCCAGGGATAAAACACATAAATTAACATGTCCACATTGTGCCATCTAGTGGTCCAATGGGTACATACGTAGAAAAAAAAGATGTGCCAAAAAGAGTAACAACATTGAACTGTAGATAAACTGCACTGTGATAAAGAACATATGAAAATAGGAACAGAAGTAAGTCACTCAGCTTCACAAGCCTGCACCTTAGTTTTAAATGACTGCTCCCTAATCTTGTAACCATATCCTCTTGTTTGAGATTCTCCCACTAGTAGAAACATCTTGACAAGATCTTTGTTCTCAATGTGTGGATCATGCCTACAAGACAGACACCAAAAATAGGGAATGGGAAAGCTGCTGATTTTTTTAAAAAGTGGGAGATTAGAAAGTGTTGGTATTCGGGTGGATTTGGGTATTCCTTAAGCAACAATCCTAGAGAATTATCATGCACGTACAGGAAGCAATTCAGAAAGCAAATGTTAGCTTTATTTCATGGGGCTTGGACTTTTATAGTAAAGAAGTCTTTTTTTTTCAATTATATTGATTTATTCTGAAATCACACCTTGGTTACTATATAAGATTTCAGTCTTCTTATCTACAGATGTATGCATATGCTTTGGAATGAACACAAAAAACGTTTACTGGATTGATTTCTGGAATGAGTAAACTATTGTGCGAGAAAATATCGAGTAGAGTACTCCTACGTTGTCTGGGGTTTGGAATAAAGACAGGCAATGTCATAAAGTGTTTAACGTTCTTAGGGGACTAGACAATAGATTTTGAAAGGCCATTTCTCCTGGCTGAAATGTCTAGGAGGAGGATTCATAATCTCAAGATAGGGACTTGTCCATTTAAGTCTGGGATAAGAAGAAATATTTTCTGAGAACGTTATGAATCTTTAGAATTCCTTACTCCAGAGGATTGTAAATGCTCGTTAGAAGAATAATTTCAAGATTCAGTCTGAAACATTTTTAGCTACTCATGGAGTCAAGAGATTTGAGAACTGTGAAAAAAAGTTTCACATATTTAATCATGATCTTACAGAATGGGAGAGCAGGCCTAAGGAAAAGTGTTTAAAGTGTATTTGAGGCGACTAACCTGAAATAATTTAAAGTGTGCAACTTTTACTGTATATAATAATGGACTCATTTTAATTAGTATGCTACTTGTCCCTTTGTCCAATCTCCAACCACTATGATCATTGTATAACATTTGCCCTTGGTAGAATACGTTTAATCTTTTTGTATCGAAAAGAATTGTGGTCATTCTTCCAACTAAATTCATAAAGTGGAAAATGTTCTCAGGTTTGATTACATTCTATGAACCTATTAGTTCCAAGATCTGCAGAGCTTTTAAACCAGACACAGTAGAAACTTGTTACGAGACTGAAGATAGAGGTAAGAGGAGATCAGTCACTACTGGTACTAATACATAATCACCTATATGATTGGGAAGGTTGGGAGGAGTGTGGCAGAACATGTGAGAGAACAAATACTACTCCTATTCCTGTTTGTGGAGTTTAATCAGGAGATGTGGAATCACTTTTGCTGTAGAAGATTCAGCAGTATCCACTGGTGGGTGAATAATTATAACCCAGAGGACAAAAGTGGAACATGTTGACAAGCCTCTTACTCAAGGAACACCAGCCAAATATAATTCTCAGCTCTATCTGTAGTACTCCAGCCCAAATACTGTAATGCAGCATGTGTTACTTATACAAAATATAAACAGCCACTATTAGAATAGAGCAACAGCTTTGGACACTTTTGGAAATGATCCAAAATGGTTGCAGGAAGAATGGCCTTCTCTTTCTGCCATTTCTTTTGCCCTTAGGTCAAAATTGACTATCATTCTCAGATGCACTGAGGGCAAGAAATAGCACTGGATTCACAAGTAGACCTAGATCAAGTAGATATGCTCACTTCCCTAAAAGGCATTTGGGGATTTAATACAAGTTCATAAATTACAAGGTTTATTTAATTCATTTTTGCTTAGTAAGATTTGAACTCGCAATTGCTGGATCAGTGGTCGAATACCATTGCTGCTAGTCAACCATATAAATATTTTTATTTCTCCTGCAAAGATTCTTATCTCTGTTTGGTCTTCCAATTTTACCTCTCCAAGCAATGTGTTGAATCCAGAAATAGTAAGTGTTGGAATTACAAACAGAGCAAAAATCTTACCTTGTTAACCCTTGAGTTATTTGACTATAATCTTATCCTGAGAGCAAATTTCCAAGCCTTAACCTCTAATGTAGCTTCTACGCACTGACATCTTAGGTGCCAAGAATTTTACTCTGCTCACAGTTCCACCACCAGTCTCAATATTCATAAAACGTCACTTGCCTCTTCACCTCCAGTAATTACTTCACTGCAGTTCACTCCACTGCCTTTTCTTTGTCCTCACATACTTTCTAATCTCACTGTTCTTGTAACCTCACCTCCTCACACCATATTCTTGGCACAGCAGTACTGACAGTAACACATCTCACTATATATAATGTTTTAATGACCTACTTCAGCACTGATTGAATTCGCACTCTCATTCGAGGGATCGTATCATGAGCTCGAAGTCAGACACAAATGTATATCAACTGCAGTACCTCTGTCAACTCTCATCAAAAAACATGACCAGCTGTTATTCACTTTTAATAAATTCATTCTGGTTGTTCTTTATCTACCAATGCTTTTGAGAATGGGAATTAAATTTATGCTTGGTCATTGCAATGATATGGATTTATGCTGAGATCACACCTGACTGATCGGCCTATAGTTACTACGTTTACCATTCTTCCATTTCTTTCAACTGGAATGTAATATTTGTTGTGCTCCAGCCCATCCCAGTACCACCGATGAGCACTTATTATATCCTCACTATTGCTTTTCCCAATAACCATGTCTGCATTCCACCTGAACCAAGTGACTTCTTAACTTTGAGGCTGCCAACATATTAGGGCAAATCTCCAACAATGCTAATGCCAGGACTTTCCCACATATCCCTGTGAAGGTCTCAGTTTCCAGTTCTGAGTTTGGTCTAAATTAGAAGCAACATTTTCTACACTTCCATCCTTGCAGCCTGCTGCCCCTTGGCTGATCCAGTGGACTCCACGTGGATTCCTCTAGAGCAGCATAGTCTTCTGCAGATTTCCCAACTCTCAGGCTGGGAAACCTGTCCCTGAACCTGCATGGTGCTAAACCTGATGCAGGCACAGCAGTTCACTATAAAAATGAATGGGAGGCATCAACCCCAAGAAAATAAAAAGTCAAAATACCTTTATAATTTTTTTCAGTTAGGTCTAATGATTCATTTGATTTTTAGAATACAAGTGTTTTTTATCTTTGTGAATGTAAACTAAAATATTAGTTTCTTTATCAGTTGTATTTTATGTGTCCCAAGGGTAACTCTAAGATTGTGAGTATTAAAAGCAGTTCGTGTTCATTGGCCCTAATCACACTGACAACTATGATAGCTCATGGGCTGGGTTTGGGGTGAAGACTTGCAGATTTTTAACAGAGAAGCAGAAAATGCTGGAAACACTCACTAGGTCAGGCAACATCTATGGAAAGAAAAATAACGTTAACATTTCAGGTCAAAGACCTTCATCAGAACAGAGTGCCAAAACTGATCTGTGAATACAGTTAGCTGCCACCTGTGCTGCCCCTAGCCACACTGACGTGTTGGAAGACAAATTCCTGGCAATTTTGGGACAATAAAAGGTCTAACCCATTAGTCAAAAGTGGAATACTACAGGTACTGGTAATCTAAAATAAGAACAGAAAGTGATGTGAGTATTTTTCAAGTCAGTCAGCAGATGTGGAAAGAGAATTAGAGTCAATGTTTCACACTGATGAACATTCAATGTATAAACATTCAATCTATAAAATAACTAGAGATAAGATATCTTTATTAGTCACATGTACACTGAAACACAGACTGAAATGCATCTTTTGCATAGAATGTTCTGGGAGCAGCCCACAAGTGTCTCCACACTTCCGGCACCAACATAGCATGCCCACAACTTCCAAAGCCATACGTCTTTGGAATGTGGGAGGAAACTGGAGCACCTGGAGGAAATCCACGCAGACACAGGGAGAACGTACAAACTCCTTCCAGACAGCAACCGGAATTGAACCTGGGTCCAGGGGTTTATAAGCAAAGTGGAATGGAAAATTGGGGTAAGGAGGAAGAAACAAAGGATGAGACCTGAGAAAGAGTGGAGATGAATGATACAAGAGACTAAATTATGATTAGAAGTATACCTGCTGCTACATTCAACAAGATCATGGCTGAATTTAAATAAGGGTCGAATTGTGAAACAATAAATCAAAAGGGATGATGTCAATAAGACAGGGAGGCCATGAGAGAAGCAAGGAAAGAATTGATACATCCAGGGAAGGTGACAAGATTGGATCTAAATTTATTGGACCAGATGCTGATGTTGAAAAGCTGTTAACCTGTTGTCATGGATAAATCCTTAGAATAGCTTTGCTGAACAGCATAGCTTCCTGTCTGCTTGTTACAGAAGTTGCTGGGCAATTTTCTCAATGAATTGATCTGACAACAGTTGGTTAAAAAAAGGTAGTTTTCACTCATTCACATAACGTTAACATGTGTTAATATTAAAGCAAAGACTTAACAGTGCTAAACAGATTTTGAGTTATATTAGCCTTTCTAGCAATGGGCATACATCAGCTGACTCCAGCTAGCACTTGCTTCCTTCTCATGAGGCCAAAAGGGAGAGTTCCAGTCAATATGGACCTTTATCCAATCTTAATTCAAGAGGTAAAGCTCCTCCTTACTTGGATTTTCCTGGAAAAGCTTCAAAATGCTTTTGTTCCCAACTACATAAAAAATTATTTTCTTTTATTATTTACTAAAAAATCACTGAAATGTTAAATCATTGAAATACACATTTGTTCCCCTCAGATTGATCTGATAAAAACATAATGCCTTCATGATTTTTATCAATAATTTTGTTATTAATTTGTAAAAATGTGCTATTTTGTTCAGCAACCTTTGCTGTCCGTAAAATCAATTCTTATCTGTCTGTTGCTAAGAGCACTTACATTCTCACAGCCTTCAATTCACGTGTCTCAGCTTTTATCAGTGTGAGCCCACATCATACCTTTCCACTGCTTCCCATTTTGTGGCAGCAAGATTCTACCTTCCAGGCATATTCTAATAGCCTCTGATTGATCATTTATTTATCTAATCATCTTCAACTGATCTACCTGCTTACTGTTTCTTTTCAAATGCTTCCAAAACCTACTGAGTACACCTATCATTACTAATGCTGGCTGTCTAATGCTGGCTGTCTTTTCAACAACATCTGTGAAATAATCATGAGGTAAGGATGAGTAGAAGTATTTAGTCCGATGTTCTATCATGGACCATCTGTCCCCATTTCATCAATATCTTTGTCAATAATTTAATTATGCTGCAAATTTCATAATTATTGAAGCAAGCATTCAAGCTATTTTTTGTATGTCATCATATAAAATGCCACATTTATCTCCAATAATTATTATTCCTAGCTTTGCAGGCGATCTTACCAAAATAATCACAGAGTCTGGAGATTTTAGCTTATCTCTCCATCTATCAATGTCTCAGGTTGTGGTCAGACTATCAAATGCATTTACCATAAAAGTTCATGGCTAAAGAGGACAAAAACCATCCCACAGAATCACAGAGTTGCACACCACAGAAATGGGCCTTTGGGTCACATCTATGCTGACCCACTTGCCCATCTACACTAATCCCACTGTCCATTTAAGGACCATATCCTTCTATGCCTTACTTTTTTAGGTATCTTTCTAAATTACTCTTAAATATAGCAATTGTATCTGATTCCACCGCCTCCCTGGCAGCACATTCCAGATATAAGCACGGTTAGTGTAACACTATTACAGCACCAGCAACCTGGGTTCAATTCCAGCCACTGTCTGTAAGGCGTTTGTACATTCTCCGGTGACTGTGTGAGTTTCCTCCAGGTGCTCTGGTTTCCTCCCACATTCCAAAAACGTATGGGCTAGGAAGTTGTGAGCATGCTATGTTGGCGCCGGAAGTGTGGCGACCCTTGTGGGCTGCCCCCAGAACACTCTTATGCAAAAGATGCATTTCACTGTGTGTTTTGATGTACATGTGACTAATAAATATATCTTAAGATATCTTAAGCCACTCTCAGTATTAAAAAAGCACCTTTCAGATCCCCTTTAAAACCCCTACCTCTCATCTTAAAACTATGCCTTTTTGTTTTTGAGACCTCCTACCATGGGAAAAAAGATTTTGATTATCTATCCTATCTGTGTCCCTGATTATCTTATATACTTCTATCAGGTCACCCCTCAGCTTCCTTTGTTCCAGGGAAAACAAGCTCAGCCTTTCCAATCTCTCCTCATAGGTAAAAACCTCCAATCCAGGCAACATCCCTGTGAATATCCTCTGCAATCACATCCTTTCTACAATGCAGTGACCAGAACTGAACACAATACTCCAAGTGTAGCCTAACCAGTGTTTTATAAAGTTGCAACATAACATCTCTACTCTTATATGTCCTGACCTATGAAGGCAAGTATACTATATGCCCACCTTATCCACCTTAATGCCACGTTATAAACTTGTGTTGCCACATTCATAAAACTATGGGTTTGGATCCCTCACTCTATATGTTCATCAACATTCCTGGTGCCCTATCATGTCCTACCACTATTTGACTTCTCTTAATACATCACCTCACACTTGTCGGGATTAAACTCCATCTGCCAATGCTCCACCCAACTTTCCATCTGATCTACATCCTGCTGTAGCATTTGACAACCTTCTCTGCTATCCACAACACCACCAATTTTTCCACATATAGATTATTACTTTGGTCCCTAGCAAACCCTCTTGCTCCTGATATACTTATAGAATGACTAAGGATTCTCCTTAATCTTACCTGTCAAGGATATTTCATGATCTTTTTTTACCT
>JARFYF010000052.1:33346842-33358011 GCA_030265395.1 Rhina ancylostomus
ATAACCGCCACCCTCTGTGTGGAAAAACTTGCCCCTCAGATCGTCTTTAAATTCCTCTCCTCCCACCTTTATACATGCCCTCTGGTTTTAGACTCTCCTACCCTGGGGGGGGAAGGCTGTTTTGGTCTGAGCATCAAATGAAGAATGTCCTTGCTACAGGAGGAGTTCACCAGACTGATTCCTGGGATTGTAGGACTATTGTATGAAAAGAGATTGGGTCAAGTAAGCTTATATTTGCTTGAGTTAAGAATGAAAGGAAGTCTCTTCAAATTTTCAAAATTCTGTACTGGACAGACCACACAGGAAGGATGTTCCCAATGGTGGAGGTGCCAGGACCAGGGTTTATAGGTCAAGGATAAGGAGCAAGTCATTTAACACTGAGATGAGGAAAAAGTTCTGCATGATGAACCTGTGGAATTCTCTATCTCAGAAGTTGGTTGAAGCTGATTTCATTAAATACATTCAAGGAGGAATTGAATGTTGCTCTTTGGGGCTTGAGGGATATGGGGAGAAAGTAGGAACAGTAATATTGACGAGGAGACATGATTATTGAATGGTAGAGTAGGCTCAAAGGGCCGAGTGGTCTACTCTTATTTTCTGTGTTCAGGGGTGGGGCTAATGGGGTATATGTGTGTTTACAATGTACTTTATGTGGGATTACATAGAACAATTGTGTGCTTCTTTTGCAGGAAATATGCACACTGGTCCTTGCTAGCCATCTGATGGGTGACCAGCTAACTGTTTTAAACTGGTTGGGATTTGCAATGTGCCTGTCTGGAATCTCATTACATGTGGCACTTAAAGTCATTTATTCAGAAGGTACAGCTGTTTCTTCTTGGATTAAAAAAAGTTTTGCTTCAGTAGTGTGAACATAAGTAGTTACCTTTTGTGTTTTCCTCTCATAGACAGTAAACACTCCTCATCCTCCTCTTTTCCCATGATTGGGGAGCCAAGTTTTGTTTTTATTTTCCACAGACACCAAAACTTACCTTCACCTCAAGTTTCAGGATGTTGGGTGTGTTAACTGGCTCTGGTACAAGACAGGTTTTGTCTCATTTAATTTTGTAAGTGCAGTTATATGTTGCTGCTGCAGGGTGCCTCTCTTTTAAATTAACTATTTCTTGGTAAACTTCTGAAATGTTCTCCCTTTCAGAATAACCCAAATCAGGACACCCTTCTTTAAACTTATTGATCTCATCATCCTCAGCCAATCTCGGATCTTTTTCCCACCAAATATCTTGTGACATAAAAGTTGGCCATATAATCTGCCAATCTTCACATCCTTGACGTGGGAGTAAACTGGAGCACTGGGAAGAAACCATGCAGTCAGAGGGAAAGCATGTAAACTACACACAGACAGCACCAGAGGAGAGGATTGAACCTGGGTAGCTGGAGCTCTAAGGCAGCAGCTCTACTAGCTGCACCACTGTACCTTCCAAGGCTTTTTGTTTCTTTCAAAGTTTGTTTGGACAGACACATTTTTTAGATCAGATGCTTCAGATTTGAAAATAAGCATTACATTTATGCTGCATGATAGATAAAAATAATATCAAAGTAATAGCTCAGGGCAAAGCAAACCATAACCTCACAGAAGAGTTGTGTTCCCAATTTCATTGTTCATGCATTGTCTCATATATAAATTACCTTCTATATCTTTCTCAGATTCATCCAAAGACAAAAGGATGGATAAACTCCATGATATGGCTTTGACTGACATTGATACAGAGTTACTCCTAAGAAATGGACAGGCAAATGAGGAGAGTGAAGAAGAGGATGTCAGACATCAGTGATGACTTCTTGGATCTACATTGTCAACCATCCTTGGGCTCTGCCTCTCATGTTGTACATTTGCTGTGCAAGGATGTGCCTGTAATAGCTTTAAACCTTGTCTTTGTAATCCAGTCAATGATTGGGAACTAGTTAGATGGGCATCATTTGCACTGAGAATGCGCATCCCTCTGACCAAGAGCAGCAATTGAGGTAACAGTGAAAATATCAAATACATTAAGGTTGTTATAGTTTTCCATCCTTTTAAGCTGTGGTGAAATGTACCTACTATTCAGTTATGGATTTGGATCTTCAAGTTCAGGTCTTTGGAGAATATTTTCAGCAGTACAACTATGGGTGAAAGTACTGCCAGTTGGGATCTGTGGATGGTGGGCATAGCAGCCTGTGGTGGAAGATGTATTGTGCTGCACTCTTTCCTGTAGTCCAGTTGATACTAATGTATTGAATAAGGTAGGTGACAATGCTGGCTTGAATTAAAATGTTTCTATTTGATCAGTTGTCAAAAAAAAGAAAGGACACTGATTAATGTAGGTGTGAAATTGAGGTATAAATCTTGATATCATGTGGGTATAAGCCTCAGTTGAATTGGCCCTTCGTTTGAGTTTGTTACTATTTCTCAAAAATGTACCATTTTACTTGGAGGGAATGAAACGTGAACACTCTATCCAAAATATGTACCAAAAGAGGAAAAAGAAACATACCCACTACAGGATCTGACTCTCAATCCATCATGATTAGAAACAAGTGAAATAATAGTTATCTGCAGAAAATTACAGTTGATGTTTTGGGGTGCAAGTGATTAGTAACCTGGTGCAATGTGCAGTTTTAAGATTGCGTTTTCCTGTTGTTCCACATTAAAGCCTTGTCCATGGCACATGGGAAAAAATGTCTAGAGGTCGCTGTAGTCTTCCGATTAATTACACAGCTCCTCAAATATCTGACCTATTCTCCCTGGAAAAATTCCATCCTACTTTCCTTCACTTTGGTAGTGGCAGTAACATAATGAGTCTGAGAGTCTTAAATGATCTCCACCATGTATCATCTGTCATTCCCTAACCAGTCAAGCAAGTACAAGGTATCAGGACTACTACTGAAGATCTTTTAAATCTTTCCTTCTCAGACTCTTTTTCTGCCTGATCTACATTCCTGCTTTTCTCCCTTTTTTATTACTGGTTCTTTCACCCACTGATTTTTTTCTTCCCTCCTCCCCTCCACATCTGAAAAGTTGCCATCAATTCAATCACACCCCTTGCCCTGCCACATGAGCCAGGCCTTCACTTGTGGCTTTGTCATAATTATAAGAATCCTTCACCACAAGTAATAAAACAAGAGTTCCATTTGTAGTGCATAATAGCTATTTTGTTCCTTAGAATTGTTCTTCATTCAGCACCCCTGCCCCCAATTAACCACTGCCCAACCCCACCCTTGCCTCCAGATGTACTGGGCATTATCTGCCAATTGGATAATTGTGTGCTTTTATGAACTAGATACTACTTGCCATTTTTTATTTTTTTGCAGGCATCACTTTTGTTCCTCTGGTTTACTATTTCTCTTAAACTGAGTCGGCTACTGACTGCAATGTAGCTTCATGCATTTCTCCTTGTATGTATTGCAGAGTACTGCAGCTACAATTGCATGCAAAAGTTTGGGCACCCCTGGTCAAAATTTCTGTTACTGTGAATAGCTAAGTGAGTAAAAGATGACTTGATTTCCAAAAGGCATAAAGTTAAAGGTGACACGTTTCTTTAATATTTTAAGCAGGATTACCTTTTTATTTCCATCTTTTACAGTTTCAAAATAACGGAAAAGGCCCGAAGCAAAAGTTTGGGCACCCTACATGATCAGTACTTAGTAACGCCCCCTTTGGCAATATCACAGCTTGTAAACTCTTTCTGCAGACAGCTAAGAGTCTTTCAATTCTTGTTTGGGGGAATTTCATCCATTCTTCCTTGCGAAAGGCTTCTAGTTCTGTCAGATGCTTGGGCCGTGTTGCATGCATTGCTCTTTAGAGGTCTATCCACAGATTTTTGATAATGTTTAAGTCAGGGGACTGAGGGCCTTGGCAAAACCTTCAGCTTGTGCCTCTTGAGGTAGTCCATTGTGGATTTTGAGGTGCGTTTAGGATCGTTATCCTGTTTTTTTAGAGATGGTGTGATGTTTGCTTCCAGAATTTGCTAGTATTTAATTGAATTCATTCTTCCCTTTACCAGTGAAATGTTCCCCATGCCACTGGCTGCAACACAAGCCCAAAGCATGATCAATCCACCCCCGTGCTTAACAGTTGGAGACTGTAATGAAATTCTACACCCTTTTTTCTCTAAACATACCTTTGCGCATTGTAGCCAAAAAGTTCTATTTTAACTTCATCAGTCCACAGGACTTGTTTCCAAAATGCATCGGGCTTGTTTAGATGTTCCTTTGCAAACTTCTGACACTGAATTTTGTGGTGAGGATGCAGGAAAGGTTTTCTTCTGATGACTCTTCCATGAAGGTCATATTTGTGCAGGTGTCACTGCACAGTAGAACAGTGCACCACCACTCCAGAGTCTGCTAAATCTTCCTGAAGGTCTTTTGCAGTCAAACAGGGGTTTTGATTTGCCTTTCTAGCAATCCTATGAGCAGTTCTCTGGGAAAGTTTTCTTGGTCTTCCAGACCTCAACTTGACCTCCACTGTTCCAGTTAACTGCCATTTCTTAATTACATTACAAACTGAGGAAACGTCTCCCTTGAAAATGCTTTGCTATCTTCTTAGCCTTCCCCTGTTTTGTGGGCATCATTTATTTTAACTTTGAGTGCTAGGCAGCTGCTTAGAGGAGCCCATGGCTGCTGATTGTTGGGACACGGTTTGAGGAGTCAGGGTATTTATAAAGCTTTGAAATTTGCATCACCTGGCCTTTCCTAATGGTGACTGTGAACAAGCCATAGCCCTAACAAGCTAATGAAGGTCTGAGACCTTGGTAAAAGTTATCAGAGAGCTCAGATCTCTTGGGGTGCCCAAACCTTTGCATGCCACTGTATATATAAAAATAAAAAGTTGATCTTACTGAAATGTATAAGATCCTGAAGGGGGCTGACAGGGTGGATGGTGAGAGGATGCTTTCTCTTGTGGAGGTATAGTTTGAGAATAAGCTATTACCCACTCTGCCATAGAGGCAGAGGAATTTCTCCTCTCTGAGGGTCTTCATGCCCAGTGTTAATGGTGAAAGAAACAGTTCATCTCTCAATCCATCAAGCACCACGTGCCTCACATATGTTTTAAAATCTTGCTTTGGCCTTATCTGATGCCTCTGAACCCATTGGGCTAGAGTTGATGGAATTAATCCTTAATGCCAAGAGACTCTCCAAGAGGGAAAGAAATCTGTCTTCCTACTTGAATTTCTGATCAAGTTTTGTCTTTGTGTAGCCTCAACACTGAAGTATTACAATGTTCCCAATAGCCTACAGTCCAGACATGTGTTCCACCCTAATGTAGCTGGAAGCATCAGTCCATCTAGAAATATCCCTGTGCAGATTCTAGTGGTGAACCATACCAGACTTGACCATGATAATTTAGCTATTGAATTTCTTGTCTTTGCATCAGGCAATTACATGAACAATATTGCACTTGTGAGATGCTTAGTGAGTGATATATTAAGTAACCATGTGAGTCAATGATAAAGGAAGTCTAGGACATGTGGGGCAAGGGGATAAATAGAGTGGATGCTTAATCATTTCTACTTTTTGGGTTTGAATTTCTTATTTAAAAATGTTTATGCATTTGTGGTTGGGTGTTTGAAGTTAGAATTGAACCAATAATAGAAGAAGAAACTGAAGAAATGAGTGTCAGCAGAAACAGCAGCATCTATCTTATCAAGAATTAAATATGATACTTCAGGGATAATAAAGACATTTTTATGCATTGCTTTCCTTAAGCAATCTAAAAAAAGATCCAATTCTGAAGGAAAATACATCAGAGAAAGGTAGAATAGAACGACTATTAAAGTCTATTTATATTAGATGTGTTATAATAGAGGTAACAAAAATTCTAGGGCATATAGGACAAGGGCATGCCAGTTTAGAGCTGAAAATAATGTCATTTCCAACACGCATGTAATGGCTTTTGCCAAACAAAATGCATCCATTGCTGCCTCCGTTTGCTTTAGCAGATGTGCTTATTTGTTGAAGTATCATGTCAAAAATGATATCTAGCCAATAATATAAAAGATTGCAAAAGTTTTTAGATGCGTAAAGGGTAAGAGAGGGGTAAGAGAGAGGCAAGAATGGACATTGAACTGCCGCAGAAGTAGTAATGGGGAATAAAGAAATGGAGGAGAAAATGAATAGGTACTTTGTATCAGTCTTCACCAGTAATGTGCCAAAAATTCAAGAGAGCCAGAAATAGAATTAGAATCAGGTTTATTATCACTGACTTGTATGCCATGAAATTTGTTGTTTTGTGGTAGCAGTACAGTGCAAAGACATAATCACTGTAAATTACAAAATAAATAGTGCAAAAAAAATAACGAAGTAGTGTTCATAGACTGGTCAGGGGCAGAGGTAGTGGTCATTACTAAGAAGGTGCTGAGGCAGCAGAAAGGCCTAAAGGTGAATAAATCACCTGGATCAGATGAACGACACCCCAGAGCCCTGAAAGAGGTAGTTGAAGAGATTGTGGAGGTATTGGCAGTGATTTTTTTTTTAAGAAGCATTAGAGTTAGGGAGAGTGTCAGAGGATTGGAAAATCTCAAACGTGACACCCTGTTGAAGGGAGGGAGACAAAAGACAGGAAATTATAGACCAGTTAGTTTGACCTCAAAGAAAAACATGATGCTGGAGGAACTCAGCAGGCCAGGCAGTATCTGTGGAGAAAAGCAGGTGGTCAACATTTCGGGTCAGGACCCTTCAGGACTTTTTTTCTCCACAGTTGCTGCCTGGCCTGCTGAGTTCCTCCAGCATTGTTGTTTTTCATCTAGGTTCCAGCATCTGCAGTTCTTTGTTCCTCTAGCCTGACCTCTGGTTGGTAAGATTTTAGAGTCCATTATTAATGATGAAATTTTGCAGTACTTGGAAGTACACGATAAAATAGGGTGGAGTCAGCATGGTTTCTTGCCTGACAAATCCGTTAGAATTCTTTGAGAATCCTTCAACAGGTTGGACAAAGGAGAGTCAGTGGACAGTGAATTTTCGTAGGGACTTGTAAGGTGCAATGCAGGAGGCTGCTAAACGAGAGCCTATAGTGTTAGAGACAAGGTACTATTATGGATAGAAGATTGGCTGACTGGCAGAAGGCAGAGAATGGGGATAAAGGAGTCCTTTTCAGGATGGCTACTGATAATAGTGGAGTTCCGCAGGGGTCAGTGTTGGGACTGCAAATTTTCCCGTGACGCGTTAATGATCTGGATGAAGGAACTGATGGCATTGTGGCCCAGTTTGCAGACAATACAAAATAGGTTGAAGGACAAGTAGTGTTGTGGAGGCAGGTAGTCTGAAAAAGGACTTGGGGCAGGTTGAGAGAGTTGGCAAAGAAGTGGAGAAGTGGCAGATGTAATATAGTGTAGGGAAGGGTTGGGTTATGCACTTTGGTAGGAAGAATAAAGATGTAGACTACTTTCTAAATGGGAGAGAATTCAGAAATTGGAGGTGCAAAGGGACTTGAGAGTCTTAGTTCATGATTCCTTTAAGTTTAACTTGCAGGTTGAGTTGGTTGTAAGGAAGACAATTGAAATGTTAGCATTCATTTCTAGAGGACTAGAATACAAAAGCAAGTTGTAGTGCAGAGGCTTTAAGGTGTTGGTCAGACTGCATTTGGAATATTGAAGCAGTTCTGGGCCCTGTATCTAAGAAAGAATGAGCTGGCAGTAGAAAGAGTCCAGAGGAGATTCATAAGAATAATCCTGAGAATGAAAGGGTTAATTTATGAAAAGTATTTGATGGCTTTGGGCTTGTACTCATTTGTACTTGGAAGGATGGGGGTGGGGGGCGGTGGGGAAGAATCTCATTGAAACCTACCAAATACTGAAAAGTTTGGATAAAGTGGACATGGAGAGGATGTTTCCAGGAGTGGGAGAGTCTAAGATCTGAGGGCACAGCCTTAGAATAAAGAGACATCCCTTTAGATCTGAGAAGAGGAGGAATTTCTTCAGCCAGAGGGTGGTGAATATGTGGAATATGTTACCCTACGTGGCTGTGAAGGCCAAGTCATTGGGTGTACTTAAGGCAGAGATCAATAGGCTTTTGGTTGGTAAGGATTACAGGGAGAAGGTGGGAGAATGTGGCTGAGAAAAAAAAAATCAGTGATAGTTGAATGATGGGGCAGACTTGATGGGCCAAATGGCCTAATTCTGCTCCTAAATCTTGTCGACTTAATGGTTCAGTTAGTTGTCCATGATCTGATAAGTGTGTATCAGAAGAAATTTAACAAAATGTTCAGTCTAGTGATGTTAAGACATGAGATGATTAAGACAGGTGGGAATGAAATAAACAGCATAGAGAATACAATTTCTTTTATTTGCTCAATGATCTAAGCAAAACTCAATTAAACAGAAATAATTTTGGTTTCCTATGTGGAAGGGTAGACCACTTGAGTGGGATATCATCTGATAGGCAATAACACTTAGAACAGGACTGAGGAAATGAACTTTGAGGATCATATAAGCAGTTTAAGAACTATAGGATTGAGTATTCAGTACTCCTTCCATGTTACAAGAAAATATCAGCACTCGGTGCTGAGGTTTGAATGTCCCAAGAAAATCAGTTCAGTAGGAATGGGAGGAGAATGGAGGGAATAAGAGGAATGGGAGGAGAATGTGAAAACCACTCTTCACTACACTGCTGGAAGAAATAAGGTCAGTTGAAGGAGGACCTACAATAACCTTCCAATTTAAACTTCTTTCTATCCTAATCTCATTCTAAATTCATTTGCTAACAAAACAAAACTTTTTAGTCCTTATCAATTTAAAGCTTTTTAATTAGTGTAATTAGGTAACATCTGGTGAATTCCCTCAAATACCTGGATTTTCCTCCCTACTATCAATCACAGCATGTGTACCAAAGGGCATGTTTTGGCTATCAATGCAGCAGTCTAATGTAAAGGGTGACGAAAGGCTTCTAGGGATTTATAACAGACATGTCATCCATCTACCTATGTAACTTAAATTTGCAGCTAGATAAAACTAAAATTCCAAAACCAGCAAATGCTAGAAATCTGAAATTAAAACGAACTGCTGGAAGCACTCAGGTATCTTTGGAATGTCTTGGGTCAGACTTCCATCGGAATCAGCACAATGCATATTAGTGCCAATGTGAAACGTCGTGCTAGCAAATAAGTGAACTATCCATTTGTGTATAATGTTTTGACATTAAAGGATTATGAAGTTACATGCATGGAGAATTCTAGCAGGTGTTGCCATTTCAGCAGGTAGCAGTTAATTGATATTTTTAGGTGTAGTCATAATTGCAGATGACAAGAAATGGATGTTTTTTCCTGATTTTTATTGTAATTGGAACTTCCCAAATGGGATTGTGTACCAAATAATAATATTTGTGACCATAGTTACCTAAGGACCTAAAGACTTCTGAATGATTAATCCAGTGGGTGGCACACAGCTCAAAAGCAATGCTTCCAGGAGATAGCCTTGATTGTTTACAAGCTAATGTGGAATTTCACTTGGTAGGCCTAGTATTGGTTGATTGGCTATTCAACAGCTCGCAGGAAACTGAAGATAAATATAGCAAATAAGTTAAGTATTGAGAAAGAGAAGTTGGCTTCTGTTGTGTGGTTTAAGGGCATGTATTGAGACAAGCAGATACAATCCACAACCTATTGAAGTTTAGTGAAATATAGAAGTTGTAAAATTATATTGTTCACATGTTACTGTCCATCCAATAGGAATGGAAATAAACTTATGAATGCAAGGAAGTAAGTCATTATCTAAAGGTTGTATTACTAATGCCTCCCCATGGAAACACATAACACAGTAAGGTTGTGATCTGACAGTCAATGGCGGTTTTTGTTTTGCAGGAAATTATCTGCAGGTTTAGTTGGAGCATGCACAAAACTATCATGGTTAAAACAAGCTTCTGTGACCTGTCATGAATTTCATGTTCACTATTTCTTTAACATTCCATTGTTTAAATAAATTGTCCTTTGTAACTTGAAACCTTTTCAGGCAATGTTCCCCTGACAAAGAAGGTGTGTATTTTGCCTGTAACTCTGGGTTCTGGGATTGCTGAGCTCCCCTTATGGAATCAAACTTGAACTGACCTTTTTCTCCCTCTAATGAGGTAGAGTTGTACAGGCATTCCCACAAGAAATGTATTGTCATAGTTGGAGCTGATGGCTGTAGTTGCCTCGATAAAGCAATGGGAAATTCAAAAGCATGTTTGATATTGTGTTAAATGGTATGCTGTGTATGTAGTTCAGACAAACAGGAATCATTGGTATTCCAAAAAAGGATTTGGAACTATAGCACTGAAATAAAAATTAGAATTTTGGAAATTCAGTGAAAGTCGATGAACATTCTGTGCTGTATGAATCGATACATAAAAGGAAAAGACTGGTTATGATCCTTTGGGTATGTAACTTCTATCAGAATGCAGCTGATGATCTCTCAATATTCAATGCAACCATTAAGTTTGCAGGAAACGGTTATCACAGCAAATTTATAGTAACTTCAGATTTTGGATCCTGCTGTTTGCTGTGAGCTGCCAGTTGGCTGAAGTAATGCTTCCTAGTAATTTGCTCTTAGTTGAAAGTAGCAATCAAAGAAAAAATCTTATGCAGTGCAAAGCATCTCTAATCACTTAGAATCTTTAATAATAAAATAAAAAATATATAAAAATAATAATTTAAGAAAGCTCTCAAATTATCTGAAACATCAGCAAATTTTATGCTGTGTCAGGCATAGCTCAGTTTGTAGCACTCTGCATCAGAAGTTTGTAGGTTCAAGTCCCATTCTAAAGGCTTGAGCACTTAACATTTTCCAGAATATATCTTAGAAGCAAAGCTAGATGATATTTCTGCCTAGCTAAATGTCTATTGTGCTAGAATATGAAGTCAGGCTGCAATGGATCAATGTCATTGCTCTTCGTTGGCTAAGTCACCCAAGAATTATGTCCAAAGCACATCATACATTGCCTGAATTAATGTTACCCCAAAGGTGAAGTGGAGTCTACAGTCTGATAAAACTTTGTCTGTAGTATGTACCAAATCTCAATAATTCTGACTATTTGGTATTGGTTTATTATTGTCACTTGTACCGAGGCACAGCGAAAAGCTTGTCTTACAAACTGATCATACAGGTTAATTCATTACACAGTGCAGTTGCATTGAGTTAGTACAGAGTGCATTGATGTAGTACAGGTAAAAACAGTAACAGTACAGAGTAAAGTGTCACAGCTACA
>JARFYF010000052.1:33511922-33525081 GCA_030265395.1 Rhina ancylostomus
AAGGGATTTTCCAGATCTCCTATTTTGTTAATAGTGGCCTGCATTTCAGTGGATATCTTTTAAAGCAAATGATTACAGATCACACTCAAATTCTTTTCCAATTATTTATTGTTGAAGCAATCTTTGAGTCTCTTTTTTAATATATTCATATATATGTTAATATTAATTTACATTTGCACATTCATTTCCATATTTTAATTTGTTAAGATCCATTTGAATGCTGTTATTCTGCTTGTGCCATCACTTGATCACAAGCTTGTGATTATTCTCAGAAACACTTGTCCTATATTGTATACATCATCCTCTGGCACTATTCATTTTCCTCTTACTGATGTTTAACATCCTTAGTTCACTGTTTCACTTGTGACATTTTTAATGTTCAAATTATTTGAGCTGTTCTCCATCTCAGATATAATTGTGCTTTTAAAAAGTCAAAACATTAAGAAGGGTTTTATCTACTTTGTCAATCATCTCTCATTTTTGCCATCCATTTCAGGTTCTTTGCATCCTTTATTTGTTTGAGTACCTTTCTAACAGGTGTGTGACTGATGTGCATACACAGAGTGAATCTGAGAGTAAGTTAACTGGAATTGCACGCTGCACATATTCCTTACTGATGAAAAAAAAATTGCAAGTACTCATTTCAGAAGTCTTGCACATGCTTTAAAAATAAAATAGTTAACTCATCTTCTATTAAAGCTTTGCATAAATTGACAAAAGGATACAAATTTATATTGGGTTTATTACTTAACATTAACAGAAGGATATATAAAATTTACTGATAAAAGCCAATTACATTCAAATGATCACATAGTTCTTTACTATATGCAACTAGTTAATGTTGTAGAAATGAAATAAAAACTTGTTCCTAATACTTAGTTGAAGTACTTGAACCTAATAATCACTAGTGGACACATGGGAGGAACCTGTAATCCAGCTGTATTAGAAAACCTAGTGTTAATGCATGCAGGCAATTATCTTGATTTACTCTTGTGCATCAACTTGAGACATGCCATTGTTAAAGTTTTCTGAAGAACTGTTTGTAATAATTATGTAATTGTCACCCTGCTAAACTTGAGCCAGGTGGTTCTTTTATTTCTTTTTTTAATTTAAACCTAGTTTAGTGAATGTTAAGCTAATAGTAGTAGTGATTGGAGAGCAGGGCCACTCTGCTGTAAATGGCAAACCCCACCTTGAAACACTTTGATAACCAGCTAAGACACAGCTTCATGTACAAGTTGTCAAAGGGATATGAATATCTGTGAATGTCAGACGTTAAAAGGCATTCAAAAACTCTTAAGATTAATTCTATCAAAAATTAAATTAATAGAAATTTTGGAACATAGAACGTTACAGCACAGTAGAAGCCCTTCAGTCCACAATGATATGCCACCATTTTATCCTGCTCTAATATCTATCTAACCCTTCCCTCCCATATCGCTCTATTTCTCTATCATTCAAATGGCTAAGGGTCTCTTAAATGTCCTTAATGCGTTTCATGCGCCCACCACTCTCTGTGTAAAAAAAAAATTACCTCTGACATCCCCCTTATACCTTCCTCCAATCCATCGCTCTACCTTCATCAATGTGCTTTGTCACATCCTCAAAAAATTCAGTCAGGCTCGTGAGGCATGACCTGCCCCTTACAAAGCCATGCTGACTATCCCTAATCAGCCTATACTTCTCCAAATGCCCTGTTTCCAAGAATCTTCTCCAGTACTTTGCCCACCACTGAAGCAAGACTCACTGGTCTGTAATTCCCAGGGTTATCCCTACTCCCTTTCTTAAACAAAGGAACAACATCTGCCACCCTCCAATTATCTGGCACTACTCCTATGGCCAGTGAGGATGCAAAGATCATCACTAAAGGTGCAGCAATGTCTTCCCTCACTTCCCGAAATAACTTTGGATATATCCCGTCTGGCTCTGGTGATTTATCTATCCTTGAAACAAAACAAAACATTGAACATTTCAAGAGATGTAATTATATTTATGTTGATGATTATATATGCAAATTATCTGAACCTTGTCTTGCTCCCTCAGAGTCATTCCTCTTCATTGTAATGAATAGCATCACTGAACCCGTGCCATTTCTAACCTGGCACAATTGGAGCAGGTAGACTTCGCTGTGCAATTGTGGAAAGCTGCAGGAATTTGATGTTTTGACAACAGATTCTAATTAGAAGTTCAGTGCCAGAGCACAGTCAAAATGATAATGGCCAGCACTTCCTAAGAAGTTTGGATTATGCAGGTTCACATGATTTACTCTCAGAAATGATTTAGATTCTTAAATAGGCCCTCACTACAACAAAGTTATGTACTACCGGTGTGCAATATACTTCAAGTTCACTTTCTGCTTACAAGTGTTTACTCATCATTACCACTCTTAGACATTCTCTATCTCATCTGCTTGTTCCTTTGCCATTCAGTATTTATTGAAGGAATATGCATGTGACCTGCTGGAACATTGGTGGGGCAGCACGGTAGTGTAGCGGTTAGCACTACGCTATTACAGCACCAGAAACCCGGGTTCGATTCCCGTCGCTGTCTGTAAGGACTTTGTATGTTCTCCCGTGTCTGTGTGGGTTTCCTCCGGGCGCTCCGGTTTCCTCCCACATTCTAAAGATGTATGGGTAAGTTATTTTGGGGTTTAAAATGGGTGGCGCGGACTTGTTAGGCCGGAAGGGCGTTACCATGCTGAAAGTAAAATTTGAAAAAATTTGTAAAAAAAGACTGGTTATTAATGAAATAACAATTGACCTTTACAATGCTGCCATACAATAATGTAACTATTTATTGCCCATGCAGCTACTTCAACCAGTCTAGCTCTCAGTGTTGCCTCAGGATAATGAGCTTCATTTTACTCATTCTTGAACAATGTTGGCTTCACTTCAGGGGTTTATCCTTGTTCTTCTGCCTTATGTTGAAACAGGCTCCTGGCACAGTTGTGATTTAAGTATAAGGTCTTTATTAAAATCACAAGAAGAAAACAATAGTTATTAATCAGAAGTTCAATCAACAACTCAGAATACTGAATAATATCTGAATAATTTATATTTTTATATTTGTTTACAGATTGAAAGATCCAGCTTAGCCTGTTACTCACCTACATTCACAAGCTTTGTTTAAAATTCAGGGATATTTCCTTGCCACAGCAGTGGGGAAGAGTGATGAGGTAATGGTTAAAGAAAGCTTATATCTCAGAATCCCCAGATTTAGATATGTAATTAGTTTCTGGGCACTTATTGTGATATAAGGCATTTCTAATTTACTTGTCCATCCAACTTAATGCCATATTTAAATTGATGGGCTGGATTATGAATGTTCAAAAATCTAGCCTTTTGTTTCCTGACATTTTCAGAGATTCAACCTGAAATATTTTCCTTCCATTTGAAACTTTTCAACACTTTTTGCACCTATTTCTTTCTGTGATATTTTACAATATTGTTTCTATTTTGTTTTTGGTGGTTATATGTAAAACAATAGGATTAAACATATACTAAACATAAGAACATCACTAATTATCCTCATTGTGTCCCATAGAAACAAATTCTAGGTCTCTTTTGTAATTGGTGGTTATGTCAAAGATAAATAATTTGATAAGGTTTTAAACATGTAGCAACCTAAAGAAACATGACATGCATATACAGCAAGACAACACTTCAACAGTCAAGAAACAAAATAAAACAAAGCAATGAATGCCAAATTAATACAGAAGCCTTATTCTTGAGCTGGCAATGTTTTTATTGAAAAGGTGAAAAGGGAATCATTGAGTGCTTAGATTCCTTCGCAAGTAAATTGGGAAGAAAATAGTCACAATGATAGATTGGATCTTATCAATAATAGAAAAGGAGGGCTCAAGGAAGTCTTATTGTCTGAATAATTAATGTACCACTTGGGATTAGTAACTCCTTAATAAAACTATTTGATTGATTTACTTAATTAAGTCCTTGTTTTACAATGCTCTTTGTCCTTATGGAAGTTTAGCTCAGTCATTTCTGGTTAATCAAAGTAAAAACCCAAGCCACAGATATTAATAACTCGTAGCAATGTTTATGTTCTAAATGTACTGAAGGCTAACCATTGTACCACATGCAGCAATGCATGCAATTACTTTCATTTATAACACACTAGTGGGTTGATAAGGAGAGGTTTATGGCTAGTGGGACTGAATTTCCATTGCCCGCATGGGCCTAATGAGTATAAACCATTTGAACATGACTGGATAACTGCAGAAACTAATCACTTGAAATGGGAGGTCCTCAAAGATTAAAAAAAAGTCTAATGCTTTCATCTGAGTATTTTTAAAGAAGTACTGCTTAATGTGGATGATTTATCATACTATTATGGAACAGTGATTAGAGTATACATGGAATATGCTTCTAGTTTTAGCAATTTAGTTTAATTTCCAGCCAGGGCATGCAGTCAGCTGGACTTCATCCAATAGAGAGCTTTCCAAATAATATATATGAATTGAAGTTCAATGAGAAACTTAAGAGGGCAACTTGAAAATGATTGAGGTTAGACTTATGCTTAAAGCCTTTCTTGTACAGCAGGACCATGATCACAAACATTACTAATTATTAGTGACAGAATAGGAAACCAAGTTATAATCTTAGGGCTCAGTGCAAAGAGTTGATGACCCTATGATAAGCAAAAGCTCTTCCAGCAGTAACTATCTAAATATTGCCTTTGGTTGAATGTTTCTTGTAAATGGTTTGATTCACTTGATGTAATTGTTCTTTTAGCGGGCTAATGGGACTGGATTTCCACTGCACATATGGACTGAATGAGTCTAAGGTATTTCAAAATGATGAGACAATTGCAGAAAATAATCACAAAAAAACTTTAGTGCTTTTGTCCACATTTTTGACCATATCCCATTTTGCTAAACTGGGCTTCATAGGGCATGTAGTGTGGGCATCCAGCCTGGAAAGTGAAGTGCCACCAGTAAGCAATCTGTATGAGAGAGGAAAGCTGGTGGCATTGCGCTGAGGCATCCCCAGAAAAATCTAAATGTTTTCAAGGAGTGTAAGATCTTGGAGAGAAATCATACTTTTTAGAATCTAGGACCTAGTCCCATTGATTTCCATGTCCTATTTCAGCTCTACTCCCCCAATCACAGCATTTACATGATGCACAGTTAAGGTGGGCATTTGGTAGTTTTCCCAGCTTCTGTGCTGGAAGAAATAAAAGTAGAAAATGTTGGAAATACCTGCAGATTGGGCAGCATCTGTGGAGAGAGAAACAGAGTTAATGTTCCAGGTTGAAAATCATTTATCAGAACTAAGAAAAGTTAGATACCGTGTATTTTCTTTGCAGAGTAATGTGATTGGGGGCGGCACGGCAGCATAGTGGTTAGTGCGATGCTATTACAGTGCCAGTGATTGGGGTTCGATTCCTGTCATTGGTTGTAAGGAGTTTGTATGTTCTCCCTGTGAATGCATGGGTTTCCTTTGGGTGCTCCAGTTTCCTCCCACATTCCAAAGATGTACGGGTAGGTTAACATGGGTTTAAATTGGGCGGCGCGGACTCGTTGGGCCAGAAACACCTGTTACCACGCTGTAAATAAATTTTTAAAAAAATTATATGTGGTGAGGAGAAAATAATTGTCTGTGATAGGATGGAGATCGCCAAATTGAATGACACAGTCCAACTGAAGGAGTTTGATGAAGGCTTATATGTTCGCTCATATGTCTGGAAGAGGTGTACACAGGAGAGGGCAGATGAAAATATTGGAAGTACAAGGGAAAGGGGAAAAAAGCTGTATCTCTGAGATAGAAACTTGAGAAACAAAACACTGCAAGTGCTTGAAATTTGAAATAAAAAATGCTGAAAATGCCCAGTATTGTGGATAGAGAAAGAGTTAATGTTTCAAGGTAATGACTTTTTATTAGAATTAACTGGAAAGGCTGTCGTTGAATTTCAGGTTAAATCTCGAGGGTTGTAATGTGTCAGGTCTCAAGATGAGATCTGTTTCTTCAGATTATGTTGGGCTTCACTGGAATATTGTAAGAGTCTAAAGACTAAGGTCAGTATAGGAAAGGGATGGAGAAATAAGGTGATAGGCAAGAGGAATTTCAGGTTCAACCTTGAAGACTTAATAGGGATTTCTGCAAAGTGGTCACTCAATCTATACTTGGTTTCTCTAGAATTCTGTTTCCACATTAGATCCCACCGTCTGTAATTTTTTTTTCAAATTTTGGTGGGAATCTTGGCTTGATGGATGTATAAAATGGAACACAACTTTTTCTCCTTTTATATCAAGATCTGGTTGATCTAGGACAATGTGGCAGAAGAGAATCTAGTCAATAGAACTATTCAGCTATGCTTTATGGTAATCTTCTCGGTCCAAGTTTATGTAATATTCTTGTTTAGATTCACACATGATTTTCAGAAAAAAAAGCTCTGTTTAAATCCATTTCAGAATTCATGACCTACTTATAAGACAACAATCAACATTACAACAACATTTGCCTTGAGCATCAGAATAAATCTACCATTGGCAAACTATTAAAATCCATCGTCAATGTGGCAGCCAAATAAAATGTTTAAGCAGATCTTACAGTTACTATTTGATGGTTTGTACTGAGGAAATATTATGAAACAACCTTTTGATGTAGCAGAGAATGAAGTGAAATGAAAAGAAGGTCCCTTTGGTATTTGGATTTGTAATGCTATTTATGAAAGTATATTTCCTCTACATCAAAATTCTACCAAAGAAAATATTGCCTGTGACCATCCACTTTCTGCACTGGCTTTACCTGCATCATTTGTCAATCAGTAGTAAGGATAAAGATGAGTAGTGTATTTGCATTGTTATGATTGAAACATGGTGAGCAGAATTTGAACATAATCATTGCCACAAGATCACAAATGCAGTTGGCAACTATAGAGTTTCCAAAGTTGAACACTGCACACCAACATTCCTTGTAGAGCTATGTCTAGGATACGATCTGTATTCTGTTGAGTTTATTCAATTAATGACAATGGTATTATTTTCCTACATTCAGAACTTTAATACTGTTCTCAACATGAAACAATTGATTAAGGCACCCACATGAATAGAAGCACAATTGAACAAACCTGCATTTGCACCCCATGCAGTCTAATGGGTTTCTAATTCAGTAGCTCCCAAACTTTTTGAATGAAAGCCCTGCTTGTTCATGTTCGGTAAAATATCTGCTGCACCGTGCACGTGATGACATCACAGGTTGTACCTTTTGAAAATCTGTGGTTTTCCCAGGAACTGTAAGCAGACTTTTGCCTGAGGCAATTCATGAGCTTACTATATTTTTATTCATTTTCATTTTTTTGTGAACTGTCTAACTAAACTAGCTCAAAACTTTTAAAGCCTAATGCACACCCATTATTCTTGGCAGCAGCCTCCCACCTATCCTAAGGGGGTCTCTTATCCCAGATTAGGAACCTATGCTCTACTTTATAAACAGATCCTGTCAGAGATAACATTACTGCATGGGTGACTGCTGTCCGAATTGAAGTCAGGAATGAAATACATACACCCATAATGATTCAGAGAAACCATGCAGGAACCACCCACATCTGACCTCCTGTATTTCTTTCACCCTTCTGACACTGGAAAGGGTGAAATTCCAAAATGTGCTGACACAGACACTGCAGCTATGGAAATACAGCTAACTAACTCTCAGTGCGATCTAGCCCAATGTTTTTTTGGCTTTGGTCCAAAGAGAGCTCAGTCTCCAGGGTGCCCAAAATCTTAAGATAAGATAAGATATCTTTATTAGTCACATGTACATTGAAGCACACAGTGGAATGCATCTTTTGCACAGAGTGCTCTGGGGACAACAACAGGTCCACATAGCATGCCCACAACTTCCTAACCCAGACAGCTTTGGAATGTGGGAGGAAACCAGAGCAACCAGAGGAAACACACACAGGCACATGAGGAGAACGTACAAACTCCTTACAGACAGCGGCCGGAATTGAAACCAGGTCGCTGGTGCTGTAATAGCATTATGCTAACTGCTACATTATCGTGCCTGGGAACCTTGATGGCTTTTTCATTTTAAGCAGCCTCATTTCCTAATGTCTGCTGTGGTCTTCTGACGCAGTGCATCTGGGGGCAGATGAAGGAGCATCTTCCCTAAAGATTGCAAAATTGTTCAAGAAGCAGTTGGCTGTAATGATGAGGCATCATACATTTCCATGGAGGAAAGCTAGATAATCTACACTTATCTAAGTGATAACAAGGTGCAACAAAGCTCCATTATCACCTAGAACATTAGGGAAATGGGTGATGCATTAGGATGACTGCTCATCTTTTACCTTTGGGACCTAGGATTTGAATCTAATCCAAACTGAAGACATGAAAGTCTCCTCAATCTGCTAGCTATAAAGGTCCAATGCAAATTACATTTGGGGATCTAAAACCAATTTCCACTGGGCATAGCCTGCAGCACAAAACTGCCCTGATTTTCACTCAGAGCAGCCACAGAATTACTGGGTAAAGAAGCAGAGAAATGTCTCGTGGCTGCAGCCGAGAATGCTTTATTGATGTTGGTTTAATGTTTACTCAAGTGAAACCAGGCTTCTTGTGAAACGAAGACAATGGTATGAATGCAACACATAACAACTACCAGTATTTTTATATATTAAAAAATCATAGTTGAGGGCTGTAGTATGTGTTTGTCACAAAATAGAGGGAGCTTTACTGTAACTGGGCTGTACTTGCCTCGGGTGTGTTTAATGCTGACCCTGTCATTCTACTTTGCTGCACTAATTGATGATCTGCTAATGAAATTGAAGACATGGCCTTGAAATTTCTGATTTCTGTGAATGTTGGTGGGTCATTAATTTATAGGCAAAAAGTAGGCATCATTCAGTTTTGTGGAAAATGTTATCCTGTAGTTAAGAGGCATCTTTTCTTATAGTTTTATTATTTTTAATCATATAAATGAAAGCAGGAAAAAATTGTTGGCCATTAGCATACTGTCAACCTAAATTACATTATGTAATGCATTTTATGCTCTTTTAACCAATGTCCTTGGCTACCCTCTAGTCATCATTCTTCTACTCTGACTAATTTTCACATGGTAGTTATTACAGCTCTAGGACAGATTTTTGAACCATGTTTCAATAATATTCTGACCTTAACTATACTGAAGTACTTTCTGAAGTAATCAACATTTTCTATTCTTTTGTCCTCATTATTCATAGATTCTTGGTTTGAAATGTATTGTATCCCATTCTTATTTTTCATTATTACAGAACATGCTTCAAAATGCACAATAAACTTACTATTCTGTTTAAGCAGTTTGTAATCTTCAACAATCAGTAGTTAAAGCTCAGACAAACAATGGCTGCAATTGCAACCATTATGCTGGGAATGTACCTGACACTGGCCTTCAGTACTGACCCCATCAGAGTGTATGGAATCAGTGTCTAGTGAATTCCTGTGTGATACAGGTACTTGTGCATATAACAATAAACTCAACTTGACTTGACTTGCTCTCCTCCGGGGGGAAAGGATAGAGCTACCTCTTACTGTGAGATTCCAGCCATCACCTCTATATTATTCCTATCAATTAGACCATCCCTTTGGTGGCCCACTTTTACTTAGTTAGAAACTAATGCCGCACTCATTTTGTGTACCAGGATGAAGCAGGCTCTGTTCTGATTTTGTTGGCCATTTTAATCTAGAGAAAGGATTTGTACAGACTGACAACTGAAGAACTGTGGCTTTTGTAGAAATCACACAACCGTTTCTGAAGAAAATTATGTGTGTCTCTGACTCATTCAAGATCACACTTGATATAAAAAATCATAAGTTATTCACCTGGCAATGGTGTCATTGTTTCTTTTATCAATATAATTCATACTATAGTTATTAGTTTATTGATGATAGTTTCACATTTTTAAATTATAATATTGAATATCAGCAACAGTGAGAAAAGCACAAAATGCTGGAAAAGATTGTAGATCAATCCACAATTTTTCTCCAAATACTGCTTAAACTACGAACTGCTGAGGGAACCCAACAGGTCAAGCAGCATCTGTGGGAGGAGAGGAATTGTTGACATTTTAGGTTGAAACCCTGCATTTTTGATAAGTTCTTCCAGCAGTTTGTTTATTGTTGCAGATTTCAGCATCTGCAGTCACTTGTGTCTTGACTGCTTAAGCCACGAGGTTTTCCAGAATTTTATGTATGTTAGAGAATTTGAAATATGCACAAATTTCCACTTATATAATGCTAAGAAATTTATAAATTACTAAAGTGCAATTCTGTAAAACAGAACTCAGATACATAATATAGCACATATTAAATTGGAAGTTTTGCCTCTTCCAATTGGAAGTTTTGCCTCTTCCTCGAGTCAACAGTTTTCCATGTCTTATGGAAACAATAATAGTTAGCTTGGGTCCTCCCTGAACTGCCGGAAATGCTATGAATGTTGTAAGACTGATAAAATTGAGTTTGCGCTCAACAAGTTTAGCATTAATGGCAGCTGAACAATGGTGGCCTTGCTGTCTATTGTCAGCAGGCACCTGTGCATGAAAAAAGTAAGCATGGATTTTGGCTTGAAAACTAGTTGTCTGCAAACTGCAGAATATGGCAAGCCCTTAATTCTTGAAGGCCTGCTGCAAATGGTTAAGAGTCAGTTAACACAAATTGTTCTGGAGGCTGAATGAATCAACTGAAGTGTTAACAGTAAGCCTCTATCAACACACAATTGTGAAAGTATTTTTGAAGGAAATATGTGGTAATGAGGACTATTTTACCTGTTAAATCTCAGGTAGCAGCTGCATGTCTGAAAGGAGCTAACCAAGTGATCCAGCCTTCCTGGCCTGTCAAATATATTAACAAATAAAAAGATATTCAGTTGCATCACAAAACTCCCAAGAGTTGGCACCTTTCCTTAAGTATTGCATGTTGTGTGCTATTGGTTCGCAAAAGACCAATGTAAGTATCTTACCATTTCCACAGAAAAATGATCTGTTTTGCATTCTGGGATTATTTACCCATTCTTCTGATGTTCCTTCACTCCATAGCAGGCACATGCACTATTCCAGTGGAGAACAATAATGGGCTGAATCTTACTGATCCGAGCCTCCAACTTGGCACCATCAACATCAATGAATCATACTTACCATAAAAAATTAGCAACAAATCCTGTCCAGTCCTGATGCAGGGTGTCGACTTGAAAAGTGAACAATTCCTTTCCCCCCACAGATACTGCTCAACCCGCTGAGTTCCTCCAGCAGATTATTTGTTACTCGAGGTTCTAGCATCTGCAGTCTCTTGTGTTTCTAAACAATTAGTAATTCTGGGAGGTCTGATTCACTTGCAAAATTGTGACATAAAATATTTTATGAGACCCCCCTGTCACAAGAGGTCCAATGATGAATGTGAGTGATCAAGTGGGATGCCCGAGATCAATAATAATTGACAGACAATATGAAAATATGTGGAAGGGCATGATGTCATACTGTGATTCTCCAATAGATCGAGAGAATGGGCATAAAACTGGCAAATGGAGTTTAATGTGGAGAATTGTAAGGTTGTGTACTTCGGTAAGAGAAGTTAAAAGGCAGATTATTATCTAAATAGAGAAACTAAAAGTGAGTGAAGTACAGAGGTCCAACAACGTGGTTAAGAAGGTAAATGCCATTTTGGCCTTCGTTGCAAAGGGGTTGAAGTTTAAAAGTAGAGAGTTTTTGCTGGTAAGGTCTAAACCTGGAGTACTGCATACAGTTTAGGTCTCCTTACCTAAAAAAATACAGTGGCATTGGAGGCAGTATGAAGAAAATTCACCAGGCTAATTCTAGAGATAAGTGGGTTGTCCTACCAAGAGAGACTAAATAGTTTGGGCCTCTATCCTTGGAATTTAGAAGAATGCAGAGTGACCTTATTCAAACGTAAAAGATCCTAAAGAGGCTTGACAAAGTAGATGTTGGCATTTTTTCACTTGTGGGAGAGTCTCGAACAAGGGGACATAGCTACAAGGCAAGGGGCAAGCCACTTCAAACCGAGGTATGTAGAAATTTCTTTTCACAGAAGGTGGTGAATAGTTGGAATTCTTCGCAATGCCATGTTGTGGAAGCTGGATCATTGGAGGTATTTAAAACAGAGGTGGATAATTATTTGATAGACTGAGGAATAGACCAGTATGGTAAAATGATATGGAAGAGAAAGTCAGCCATCATCATATTAAGTGGCAGGGCAGGCTTGAGGGCCTGGTGGCCTAATCCTACATAATGTGTTCTCTGGTCCAACAGAAAATGTATTTATTTAGTGAATCCTTCACCTTGGAAGGAGAGAGAAGCACAATCACCTTACTGGTAAAGTCCACACATATACTTTCTTTGATTGTACAAAGCGAGCATTTTGTACACATTTTGAGATAAGATACAAACTTTCAATTACCACTCTTTGATCAACCCAAGACAAGAAGGTGTGTGATTGGTCAGTTCATTGCATGATCAGCATAGGGCTTACAATTTCTTGCCTGTTGTTGGGGTCTGGTGTTCTCATGCTGAAAGCCTTGGTTCAGTTAAAGCCTTAGAAACCATGGTGGTAGTACTTGGACCAGGCATATTATCTCCACTGCAGTCTTTCAGAAGCCTTGCACATTGCTTACCTTATGGTCTGTTAATTAACAATTTCTATCACCTGGATTTACTTGATACATCACCTTCCAATACATCATTCCTCTATATATTTTGTCTACATACCTTATTTCAAGCTCTTGTCCAAATTTCGATTCACGGTTACCATAGAGATGGCCATTGGAGCCATTCTGGGGTTATCACAAAGAGAATATTATTATGGGATGCTTGTATTGCATTGTTACTGATAATAAACCATTTATTTGGTGGGGTAAAAATACATTTTTATGTTTCATTCTCCTCTTACATTATAATATGCAAGTTAACCATTCAGGCTAACTCCCTATTGTGTACCACTTCTCCATGGACAGGATTTTATATGATGCACATGGTGATCGTACTTTTTTTCCTGATCATCATAAATACCATTCAGATTTTGCTTTCAGAACAGAAGTTGTCTACTCATCTGTAAAATGTTTGATGTGGTACCTTGTATTTTCCTTCTAGCTTATTGTAGTGAAGGGCATTGACTTAAACGATCAAATTTTGGGATTGGAATTATTGTATTTAATAT
>JARFYF010000052.1:33589607-33599933 GCA_030265395.1 Rhina ancylostomus
GAGTGAGGCAGGTACATTAACAACACTTGGACAGGTCCATGGATGGGAAAGGTTCAGTGGGATATGGGCCAAACGTGGGGAGATGGGACCGGCTGGGATGGGGGATCTGGGTTGGCATGGACCGGTTGGGCCGAAGGGACTACCTCCGTGCCATGGGACTCTGTGAAAAGTATATGTCTCAGTATTGCCTTAACCACATTGCCATAACCTCCTTTAAGAGGTGTAGGATACCTTTAAGCAATGCAGGCTAGCCTAAAATAGTGCTGGTAAGAATTGATTTTGAGACCTCTGATAAAGTAGGCAACCAATCAATAGCCTGGGTAGGTGATGTCTGCATATAGAAATTATTGCTATCTGCATTACATTGAATGAGTGTGTGGGGGAAAGTTCGCAGCAGTGGAGATAATTTTGCATCTTGTCTTTCATGCCCCTCTCAGAGGTACTTTACACTTACTTAGTTTTAATCTCACTGAAAACTGAACAGCACCTGTGGCATTACTGATCAATTATCTGGGAAATAAATCTAAGTCTCTTGGGAGTTCCACCAACCCCTGACTCAAATTGGAGTAGGCTAATTTACGCTTAGGCTATACCTAGAGGGACTTAGAAACAATCGCACAATTATTTCCCTTAACTTTGCTCTTCTTTTTATTTATTTTGTAATTTTTAATCATATTTTCTAATGTTGAAGATGTGCCTATTGATAACAAGGAATTGATCTGTCAGATATGAGATTATTGATGTAGAATATAACATAAAAATAAATTCTTAGCTCAAAATGCTAAGTATTAAGCACAGAAAATAAAATAGTTAGCTTAACGACCTAAACTTTCATGATGATTGGACCCATTTTTCCAACTTTATTCAACCAGAATCACAGTCAACGTGACATTGCACGGACATGTTACCCGATGATAATGCAGGCTAACACCTTATAATATTTACTTCACTTCCACTCATCTCTTGTTCTCATTCCAACAAGTTACACTCAATTTTTACAACTGTATCAACTTGCATATATGTATAATGTAAACAATGTTTTGATGTTAATTAATTTGTTTTATCATTATCTTTATCCATATTTACTTTCCAACTCTAGTTTAGTGACTTTTCTTTATTAGTTATTTTGAAATTCAATAATTTTCTTTGGTAATATGTGAAGTTTGAATGTACTGACTGAATTTAAACTAATTGAATACTGCAGTCTGTTTTAGATATTATATGTAACACATAACACATGAGAAAGTATCATGTGAAAAGCCTGAAAGCACACACCACCAAGCACAAGGACAGCTTCTATCCCGCTGTTATAAGACGACTGAATGGTCCCATTTTACGATAAGGTGGACTCTTGACCTCACAGTCTACCTCATTATGGCCTGGTACATTATCGTCTGCCTGCAATGCACTCTCTGTAACTGTAGCATTTTATTCTGCATTCTGTTTTTCACTGTATCTTGATACATGTAACAACAATAAATGAATTTACCAACTTACCAATGCACATATCAGGATCTTGTAATTCTACTAGTTTAGTGGAGACGCTAATCCAATGACACTTAAGAACAGCGCTAAAACATTTCTAACTACAGGAGGCAAGGTCTTTTGCATGAAAAGTAAGTTAAAGCCCAATGGACACAGGAAGTTCTATGGTTTTATTTGAAGAAAACTGTTCCAAAACCATTACTCTCAAAACAGAATAACTAGTCAATGCTCTTTACTGTGTATATATTGGTTATCATATCTGCTTACAAAGTAACTCTTACAGCATTCACAGAACAAATCATTGGTGGGAAATGTATTCCGAGGCATCAAAACATTTACACATAAAGAAGGGGTTTATAATTGAAATCTTCCACCTTTACCATATTCCTTTACGGTACTAGAAGCATTAAAAATTGAAGAATGAGTGAAATCCTTTGATCCATTAATCCTTATCCTTCTGCAGACCATTCACAATTTCCCCATCATAGATTTTATTCAATAATCTCTTCAGGGAAATGAATAACTGAATATGCATTCCAAGAATATAACATTTTCTCTATGCAAGTAATCAAGCAAAACTCCTGAATGTCAATCTAACTGTTAAATCTATACTAGTCAACACTGACCAACTAAATTCAACAAATTATATTTCATCCAGAGAATATAAAATGCATAGCATGCATTTCTTCTTTCTCTGAAAACTAACAAGATCATTTTCCAGCTCCTTTTTTTTTAGAAAAATGGTTAACCAAAATATCCACCATTCTTGAGACGGATAGGGTGAATTCTAATACCTGATCTCATCTGGGGCTAGCTAATTATGTTATAAAAGCAGAAAATACTGGAAATGCACTGCAATTCTGTTTAAAGTAGGTTCCCTGATGTTCTGATCTTGAGTAGATGGATGGGAAGTGCCTACCTCTCCTCTACCCACTTCTTACTTCTGCTCACTCATACTTTATGTATAACCTTTTCCATCACATTGAAGTGGATATACCTGGGGAATGATGATGGGATGGAATAGTTCTCCTCCTGTGTGGATTCTCTTCTCTTTTGAAAGGAAGGGATAGATAAATCTTAGAGCAGGGTAAAATGCTGGCACAACATCATGGGCCAAAGTGCCTGTACTGTTCTATGTGGAAAGCCACCTTCTACAAACAGAACAAAACAATTGACAGACTTGCATTAGAACATGCAGGGATATTCATGTGTCTGTGCATAAATTGTGGATGGGTGTGTTTAAGTGAGCATGCATAATGTAGACTGAGCAGAAAGAAGCATGTCAGGGAAACTTACAGTTGAGGAAATAAAGGAACGACACAATGACGAAGGGAACTGCTGGAAATGTGTCTCAGCCACATTTCTGGCTGAGACATATTTCTCAGCAAACTGGTTGATCATTCAGACTGCGAGTACTGTGTGCAGGGGGTATCACTGTAATTAACCACTTATACTTAATACACACCGTAATGAACTGTATGGAACTGAAGAAATTTTTATTTTCATTTTAATTTTTAAGGAAAATATTCCTTCCGTGGATGATGTCTTTGTTGACTTGGTCATTTTCATTGTTACTCCAGGATTGTTCTTCAACAGAATGGATTTTAGTTCCACTCCATATGATGGGTCTGGAGTCACGTGTAAGCCAGCCTGGGTAAAAAGGGAAATTTTCCTCCCCTGAATGTGCTAATGAACCAGATAGGTTTTAATAAGATAACCCAACAGTCTTGTGATCACTTCTGGTCATCCAAGCTTTTTAATTCTAAGTTTATTAAGCTACTTGAATTTAAATTCCCCAGCTGCTATTTGGCTTTCAACTTCATATCTTCAGATTAATTGAAGGCATTGTGGCCCAGGTCAGTCACCAACAGGCGTCATCAGGTTGACCACTGAGATAGAGATTGCAGACAGGAAGGAATAACTTAGACACCAGAAGTTGTACATTGGAGATACAAGAGACTGCAAATACTAGAATCTGGAGCAGAAAGTGAGCTGCCAAGGAACTCACCAGTCAGACAGCATCTGCAGAAGGAAACGGACAGTCTGATGTTTGGGTCAAGACCCTTCATCTGGACTGAAAGAGTAGAGGGGAATACCCAGTATAAAAAAGTGAAGGGAAAGGGTGGGGCAAGAGCTGGCAAGCAATGGGTGGATCTATGAGAGGAAGGGTTGATTGGTAGATGGACTTAAGTTGGGTGATGACCAAGTTGTACATTGCTGGATCATCAGTGGATTGATCACTGGAATGTCTGAGAGTATAATCATAACTTAGAGGGTATTGGAGATTGCATTGTTGGCCATCACCATCACATGAAGTCATGGTCGTATCCCAACTTAATTAAAGATCGATTACCACACAAGATGAAATTCTGGCTGGTGGGCATTTATTAAATCCGTGAGTCGGACCCTTGTACAGTCAACTGTAGATCAATCACCAGCCCACTGTAAACATAAAAATAATTTTAAAAAACTGCCAGTGCTGGGAATCTAAAACACAAAACAAAATGCTGGAAATACTCAGCGGGAAGAGAAACACAGTTAATGTTTCAGGTCAAAGACCCTTCGTTCCTGTAAATATAAGTTGGCTTTATTAAGACATGCAGGCTACTAGGATTGTTGCAGGAAAATGTGATTGCTTTAATTGGTCCAGCAGTTCTTATGTTCCAATATGAAGGGATGATTACAAATCCAAACTTCACTGAATCTTGGGGTCATCCCCTTTCTCTATTCTCCCAGTTCATTAGCGGATTACATTCAAAGACACAATGGCTTTATAGAATGGGAAATGACAAAATATGAAAAAGAAAGATAAGGCCATATCTCACAGAAGAAAATGATACTTGGGTAAAGTTACTTGACATTTCTGGTATCTTGACAAAAGACAATGGAGGAGAGAAAAGAAGAAAAAAGGTGGTGAAAAATAGTGGAAAAACTTTGTAAAAACAGAGGGAACGATATCTCCAGACAGACATCCATAGTGAACTGAGCTAAGTATGAAAAAGTAACTTTCGATTACAGCTGTAAAATAAATGCTTGTAGTTCAAGGTTAATACATATGTGAAACAAAAGTGATTCCATGTCAGAGCTAAACTGACAGCTGATTTGATTTTGCACTGCCATGTCATTATTCTTTACGTTCTGGGCTTGAATTACAAGAAGAGTTGCAGTTCATGCATCCTTCTGTAGCAGCGATCCAGATACTTGTCCTGACATAAGGAAATGAGTGAATGGTTGAATAGTAGCCTTTTGTGGCTTGTAGGGCTGTTCTTGTCATGGATTATATATTGAGGGTCTTAAAAAGTTTTCTAAAGTTCTTTTCTTCAGATATAATATGAAACAACCAGTCTCCTGTTTTCATCCAAGCATGTCAGGCTCCAGTTAGGAAACTAGATGAGGAGTAGGAAGAATAAGAGGAGAAAGGGGAAAAGGAGGCAAAGGTGAGGCAGCTCATTTTAATCTATGGGTTGATCAGAAACCCCACTTCAATGTCCCTTCTCACCAGCTCTCATAGCTGCCCCCTCTATTATTGAGCTGCTGAGAAATTTACTCCATATTGATGGGGTTTTGAAAAGCTAAGGCTGTGCATCATGCATCTAATTCTTTTCATTTATGGGGTGTGCTTGCATGCACTCATTGAATTGATGCTCCATGACAGATGAACATTTGGACAAAGCAGCTGGGCACTGAATTTCATACCAGTCTTGCTGGATACAGCCTTCTATAATCTCTCTGGAAGAATGGAAATTGCAGTTCAATGCTTGCCAGCACCTACCACCTTCTCTGCTGCTGCTCTGGAAGTATCCTCTGTTCCATGTCTCCTGATGCTCAACATGTCCAACTCAGCATAACTTGTAAGATCCTGCATCCTTTGATAAAATCTTCCCGCTACTGAACTTGTAACACATATGATGTGTGGATAACCATGTGAAAATCATTGTTTCTGATGCGGTAGATTGCAGGTTCAAGTCCCACTTGAAAAATAGGAATGTAAAATCGAGGTTGAAAAATCAGTGCAGTACTGAGGGAGTGCTACGTTGCTGCAGGTACAATTTTTCAGATGAGGCAAGAAACTTAAACTCTGTTTACCCATACATGTGACTTAAATAAGTATACGTTACGATTTTGCAGAAGTTGGGAAGTTCTCTCTAATATCTTCACCAATATTTAGTCCTCAATGACTACCATAAAGAACCAATTTAACAAGTGAATATTACAATTTGTGGGAGCTTACTGTGCTTAAATTAGCTGCTGCTTTTCCTTAGTTTACAAAGAAACTGCAGGTCAAATATATGCCATTGGTTGTAAAACACTTTGTATCATCCAGAAAGATGGAAGCTCTTTATTTTCTTTCGTTGAAGTTTGAAGGTGAATTCATTGGTAACACAGTTCATAACTCTCTCTGTTGGTCACACAACAACCTGGTAAATGTATCCTAGCATCACGGTTTAGACCAACACATGAAGGGACATTGAGTGACAGCAAAGGAAATGGCTTCTTTCTGAGCAAGAGATGGTATATGAGTGAAGGGTAAAATGATCTAGAGAGCTAAAGGAGAAGCAGGAGCGCAGACATTTATATTACTGTGAAATATTTTTCTTAATTTATGGTGCTGGAGATACACTTTTGCAATAGAGTGATATCTGGTGCAGGGATGCTGTTGTGTTCTTCAAAGGTTTCTCACCACTCTTGTTTCAAATCTTTAAACGTCAATACTGTAGTACCACCATCATGCACTAATAATACATCACGCATTGAACATTGTTTATTATGGCAGAACAATCGGCAAGAGACACATAAAAGAAAACAAAACCTGCTGCAAGATATTACTTATTTACATGTACACAGTCCTGTCTCAAGCTTTCAGTGTGTTGCCTTTAGCAGCACTTTGATGCTGCAACATCCTCTCTTCGCAACCTTACAGTTGTCTGTATTTCAAAATCCAGGCCTAGAGCACAGTGCATGTACGGTGCATACTCCATTCAGCTTATGCTCCATTTGGTCTCAGGCTCCAAAAACAGGCCTGACTAACAATTTCAAGAGCCTAACACCATTTTAGGCAGAAGATTCCTTGGTTTTAGTTGCCAGATTCCAATATAGCAGCAACCAAGTTTCTGAGAAGTGGCCTGAGACTGGCACTGCTGCCCAGTTACTACTTTTAACCCTGAAATCAGACGTGATGGGGATTCATTTGTCCTTCTGATGTTTTATTTGATCCAATTTAAATGAACTATCTGAATCTTGTCGTTTAATCAATGAGCATATGTAACATTGCCCTTGCCACTTGGTGCTGGTGCTACTGTTATCTGAGCTGGGATCAGAACCACCACAGCAAAATGAGAGTCAAAATTTGACCTATATTTAGAACTATTTCCATGTTGATCAGCATATTATTGGCTTCTTAATGTACTACTGAGTTAAGGTAAATGTAGCTTTATGATTGCACGGAAAATAGTTGGATTATTTACATCATATGCAATATATGATAAATTATTCAACAACATCAACAGCAGTCTCTGTTTCACACTCGAAAGCTGCTGTCTGGCTTGCAATGTTTCCATCACTTTTTTTTATTTCAGCTTAGCAGAGCATGTCCAAAATGAAGAAATATCCTTTATAAACAAGAAATAAATTAATTTGAAAATGTGAAAGATGACTATTGATTCATTGCCCTTGACTGACAATTCCTCATGTGAAGTTATCTACATGGAACAATTTAAAGGGTTTCTAAAAGTTGTGCAAAGTATTAATCAATTTAACTTGATGGAAAACAATAAAATATTTAATACAAATAAAAAGCTGATAGTGGATGCACCAAATAAGTTTTTAAGGCTCATAAAGCAAAGGAAACTAAGAACACTGGAAGACTGAAATAAAAGCAGACACATTCAATGGGTTAGGCAGAATCTGTGGAGAGAGGAAACAAAACTACTAAGTATGTTTAGCATTCCTGATTATGGCTCCATATTTTCCCCATGCCAACATTTCCTGATTCCTCCACTCCTGCCCTGATGATGATTGATTTACAAAAGCATGTTCTGTAACATTCTGTACAGAAGCATGGTAGAGTAGAGGTTGCAGGCATAGTGATGTAGCAGTTACTGTAACACTATTACAGTGCCACTGAACCGGGTTCAATTTCGGCCACTCCCTGTAAAGAGTTTGTATGTTCTCCCTGTGTCTGCATGGGTTTCCTCCAGGTGCTCTGGTTTCCTCCTATATTCTAAAGATGTATGGGTTAGGAAGTTGTGGGCATGCTATGTTGACACCAGAAGCGTGGTGACACTTGTGGGCTGCCCCCAGAACACTCCACACAAAAAGATGCATTTCACTGTGTGTTTCGATATACATACGACTAATAAAGATATCATCTTATCTTCAGCTAAATTTTCTTAAATACCTATCTGTCTGAACTAAGACAGTCAGTATTTGAATGGCTAATATTGCATGGAGACATCAGAATGTAAGTGCCTAAAAACTTAATCACAATGAATACTGTCAAATAAGAGTTAAAGTTTTCTGATTGTACTCTGTCAATGAGATGAATTTTGGAGGCAACTACAATCTGCTGATGTGATGATATGGCATATTTGGTACTACTAACTAAGGATGGATGTCTACACAATTATGTTTTTTTCCACATTGCACTTAATGGATGATGTTTTACCTTGCTGAGAACAGTGTGAGGGACAGTTGCAATGGCACACGGATTTTTCCTGCTTCATTCTAATTTACTCACATCGATCTTCAACTTAACCGCTGATTTTAGTATGGAGAGAATTACCCCCCACAGGAAAGTGGGGCTCACTATAAAACATAAATGTGGCCTGATATCATCATTGAGACACTGACTTGTTGTTAACCCCAGGTTGTGTAATTCAATTCATCGCCAGATCTCACAATGAAACTTGCTAAAGACATAGTAGGGCCTTGAGAGGCACTGGTAGATGTTAATTTTATTTTAAATATTTATAGTAGGCCAAAGAGATCACAAGTCCATCACAAGGTCTTGGGCTTTCCTCGCCCTGGACTTTTGTTCATTTCCCCAGACTATGGAACCATCCTGTCCACCCAATCCTCTCAGTGGTTTCCATTAGTTACCTCCTGCTTGATGGAATTCTTTTCCTTTTTATCATCCACCTAATGATTCCCACTAGGTCCACTTGGCATACTGTCTTCTAACATATTAATTAAACCTTGGAGCTATAATAGTCTGAACCTCATGCTGGGCTCATGTGCTACAACACAAAACTGTGGCTTCCAGTGACTAGGTGAGCATTAGGAGCAGCAGCCTTGATTGTTTCATCTTCCAGATAGTATCAGTGACAAATCGGCAGAGACACAAGATTGTGCATAGAACATTTCTGGTCTTGACAACAGCTTAACACCGTGTGCCTGTGGACATGAAAATTATGGTGCAATTTTTGTTAGATATTAATGAATTAAAGAATGCTTTCACTGGACTATGTGCCTCTGAAGTCTTCTTTTCAATATTCATTTGCATGCATTAACCTTCAACATTTTAATGCTGCATAGGTTATTCTTTTTACCACGAGGATTTACAATGGAAATTTTAATAAAAATAAATTACATTAAGAATGCAACAATCAATGGTACATGATTTATTGCTTACTAAACAAGAATCAGCCTGTTTAAAAATAAAATAAATCAGACTTATTAATCTACTTTAAACAGAACACTGCTTCTGAGTGACTTGAAACTCAGCCACAATTACCAGATAAACAGACATAATATTGAAGTCCATAGTTAAACTCATGAGTTCCTGTCTGCTTGTTGTCAAATGTGTTTGCAAGACTCGAACCAACCGGCAGAGGGTCATTGTAACCTTAATCTATTTTGAAGACATTGACCAAATGTGTAATCATTTCAAATTGTCAGGGCCATGACAGTTGTGGGTGTTAGAATTGGCCCAGTGCCCCAAGGCTAATGAAGGAATAATCAACTAAGATTCCTGGCCCTGTTCACTATTCAATAATTCTTGCTGAACCATGTAAAGAAATGCAGAAATGACAAGATAGAAACAGGCCATTCAGCTCAAATGACATTTGAGCAATTCATGCTAATCATATTTACCTATCCTATTCTAAATGTACCTTCTTCAATAAAAAAATCCAATTTAAGCTTAAACCTTAACTTAGCTCCTGTCTCAATTAATTAATTCCATATGTTTCAACTGTTCTGTGCAGATACTTCCTCTGGGTCTCAATTCTAAATCTCATTTAATTTTATAACCTTGGGATCCTATTTCTTGGCTGCTTAACTGACACCAATCTATCCAGGTTTCCATCTATCTTTTTCCATCCACAGCTTTAAACATGTTAATGATAAAGTCCCATAATCTGCATTGTTCTGCATGTCGAAGGAGGTTGGTGTGGACAAGATAAGGCTCAATGCTGTTAAACAATCTGTTAACAATCCTTGCCTTGACAATCATTACTTTATTAAGGCAGAATTAAAATCAGAATCAGGTTTATTATCACTGACTTAGATGACGTGAAATTTATTGTTTTGTGGCAAGTACAGTGCAAAGACATAAAATTACCATAAATTACAAAAATAAATAAATAGTACAACAAAAAGGAATAATGAGGTAGTGTTCCTGGGTTCATGAACTGATCAGAAATCTGATGGCAGAGGGGAAGAAGCTGTTTGTGAAACATGGAGTGTGGGTCTTCAGGCTCCTCTACCTCCTCCCCGATGGTAGTAATAAGAAGAGGGCATGTCCTGGGTCCTTAGTGATGGATGCCATCTTCTTGAGGCAACGCCTCTTGAAGATGTCCTTGATGATGGGGACGGTTGTGGAGCTGGCTGAGTCTACAACTC
>JARFYF010000052.1:33600033-33610036 GCA_030265395.1 Rhina ancylostomus
GAGGCAACGCCTCTTGAAGATGTCCTTGATGATGGGGACGGTTGTGGAGCTGGCTGAGTCTACAACTCTCTGTAGCCTCTTTGTGATCCTGTGCTTTGAAGCCTCCAAACCAGTCAGTGATGCAACCAGTCAGAATGCTCTCTACTGTACATACCAAAATCTCCTCAAGCTCCTAATGAAGTAGAGCCACTGGTGTGCCTTCTTCATGATAGCATCAATGTGTTGGCCCAGTATAAATCCTCTGAGATGTTGATGTCCAGGACCTTGAAGCTTCTCACTTCAATGAGGACTGGTGTGTGTTCTCCTGACTTCCCCTTCCTGAAGTCCATAATCAATTCCTTGGTACTAGGAAAGCTTTGGTTTCGATCTTGTAGTGTCTTCAGCAGACAAGGTGAGAAAAGCAGATGCGTACATCATGTTTCTACGCAAGTATAGTGTAGCGGAAAACAAAGCTTCCACTTATCCATTATCCTGAGATTATGATATGTACAATGTTTTGCTGTCAACTGCCTAAAATTTAAGAAAGATGTAATGCAAATAAGTTTTACCTGAGATAATCAGCTTATGGAGGCAAAATACAGCTGTGCCATTGTCCCAAACAGAGTTAGCAGATTGGCCATGTATTATATAGTCTGCCCGATTTTTCCTTTAATAGAAGAGAATTTCCATGATGTTCTGTAATAGTTGAGCCAGCTACCTTTGATCTTTCTTCACCTTTGCTGAAAACAGGTTTACCTCTTAGTTCTTCTGCAATTTTCAGCATTGCACTTATTGCAAACATTATTTAATAAATCAATTCCAACTTGCAGGATATGCTTAAACAGAAACCATGTAGAAGAAAGGAATGGAATGATATACAGTTGCTTATATAATTCCAATAACATTGTGATAATATTTACAAAATCCTTGCTTACAAAATTGCTACAGGGCTTGACAGGTTTGATGCAGGGAGGATATTTTCCCAGGCTGAGAAGTCTAGAGCCCCAATCTCAGGATAATGGATAAGCTAGTTAGGACAGAACTGAAGGAGCATTTCTTCACTCAGAAAAGTGTTAACGTTTTAATCATGCGCGGGTACTTCTTATCACAGAAGGATCCGTGCATTTCTGGAATTCTCCACCTCTGAGAACTATGGAGTTAATTGGGGTATTTATAGAGAAAGGACATGATTAAGCTAGAGAGGGTGCAGAAATGATTCAAAGGAATGTTGCCTGGGACTGGAGAGCTTGAGTCATAAGAAGAGATTGGATAGGTTGGGACTGTTTTCCCGGAGTGAAGGGGGTTGTGGGGTGACCTTATCAAGGTTTATAAAATTATAATAGCAAAGTTAGGGCAGATAGTCACAGTCTTTTTCCCCAGAGTTGGGAAGTATACAACTAGAGAGTATAGTTTTAAGGTGAGAGGGTGAGAGATTTAAAGGGGATTTGAAAGGCAAGTTTTTTACACAGAGGTTGGTGGGTATATGGAACAAGCTGCCAGGGTAGGTGGTAAAGGCAGGTGCAATTACAATGTTTAAAATACATTTCGACAAGTGCACAATTAGCAAATGTTTAGAGGGATATGGGCCAAGCACAGGCAAATGGAATTAGCATAGATAGACATCTTGGTCGGTATGGATGAGTTGGATTGAAGAGCCTGTTTCATAGAAACACAGAAACGTAGAAAACCTACATCACAATTCAGGCTCTTTGGCCCACAAAGCTGTGCCGAACATTGTCTGTGAATCTATGAATATAAGAAGATTTTTTCTTGGAATAACAGGGAATTGATACCTATGGGAACCTGGCACTAAGAAGAGATGAGGCCTAGGGCAGATCAGCTATGATCAAATTGAATTTTGGGGCAGTCTTGAGAGGCCAGGAGGCCTATTTCTCCTCCTATTTTCTTATACTCTTAACTAATGCCCAATTAAATCCTCTGCAAAACAGTGTGATATTGTCTTTGTAAAAAAATATACCTATGGTAGTTTATACCTAGAGTCATTTTCTAAAATTGCACTTGATGGGAACTCCCAAATTTTACATCTTTGCTGTACTGACAATTGAGAAGAATGTAATTCCCTAAAGGAACTCTCCACAGAGAAACCACAGAGCAGATGTGTAAAGTCAACCATGGAAATAAGGGAAAATGTGGGAGAAGTAGGTGCATGACAGCCTTTTGTGTGTGTTAGCACCCCCTCACATGATCGCCTGCCCCTGTGCATTTGTTGTCCCATACCATTGTAAGCTCTGGGATCAGACAGAGATAACAGAATGTAAGGAAAATGTGTAGTTTGTAGAGTGTGGTAAGATGAAACATCATTAATGATTTCCCTATTGCAACAGCTAAGAAATAACTGGGTGTAACTGAAGAGTCAGAAGAAACATTTTTCTTTGTTAGGAATATTTGCTTTTCCTAGGAGTTACAGGTTGAGATGGTTGAGGCGGTTGAGAGCTTCAAGTTCCTAGGGGTGAATATCATCAATAGCCTGTCTTGATCCAACCACATACACACCACAGCCAAGAAAGCTCACCAGTGCATTTACTTCCTCAGGAGGCTTAAGAAATTTGGTATGTCCCCTTTGATACTCACCAAATTTTATCGATGCATCATAGAAAGCATCCTATCTTGATTCATCACTGCTTGGTATGGCAACTGCTCTGCCCAGGACCACAAGAAAATGCAGAGAGTTGTGGACACAGCCAAGCACATCATAGAAACCAGCCTCCCCTTCATGGACTCTGTCAATGCCACTCGCTGCCTTGGTGAAGCAGCCAGCTTAATCAAAGACCCCACCCACCCAGGTCATTCTCTCTTCTCCCCTCTCCCATCAGGCAGAAGATACAGGAGCCTGAGGGCACTTACCACCAGGCTCAATAACAGCTTCTATTCCACTGTGATAAGACTATTGAATGGTTCCCTTATATGATAAGATGGACTCTTGACCTCACAATCTACCTTGTTTGAGCTTGCACTTTGTTGTCTACCTCTAATGCACCTCCCTGTAGCTGTGACACTTTACTCTGTATTCTGTTATTGTTTTTATCCTGTGCTACCTCAATGCACTGTGTAATGAATTGATCTGTACGAATGGTATGCAAGACAAGTTTTTCACTGTACAAGTGACAAGAATAAACCAAAACCAATAAACCAAAACCAGCAGACCTTAATGTGGAATGCAGCTCCCAAGTGTTAATTGGGAGCAGTTAAATGCGCAGCTTTGCAAAACAATCATGGTATCAGACAGAAAGAGGATAAGAAGTATCATGCAAGCAATGAGAAGTAAAGTGACAGAGAGGGAGACATTAAAACACTAAGGGAGCCAATAATGCTAGTGAACAGAAATGGGCAGATATCAGAAAAAAAGAGACAAAAAGCTTGGTGGGGTAAAACAAATGGAGAGAGTGAGATTTCTTTTAGTAAAATTATGCTTTCTGGTCCAACTTTTGTAATCATATTTCTCATCCTCAAAGTTAAAAAAGAAAAACCCAGTATTCTGCATAGCTTTGTAGTTTATATTCTCATTGTAAATTCACAACAGTTTCAATCATTTCATCACTATCTTCCGATAAATAGATTTGTAGAATGCATTTTCTAACTTGATCATTTTGTAATAAATACTCAAATATCTTTTCTTCTTGTAGATCTAATGGATATCCTGGGCTCATGCTTTATTAAATTGGGTAGTACTCATTCATCATGAATTGATGGGTCTTGATTGTAATTGATCACTTTCAGTGTCTTATTCTGACCTCTGGATGGCATTTTCTTTCATTCCTTTTTTGGAATTCTGCAGCATTCTGCTGTTCAGTGCTTTAATTTGAATTGTACTATGCTTGCATTGTATTGATGACATTTTTGAATTGTTAAAACATACACATAAATATAAAATTAATCACAACATTTGAAAATGTTCATCATTTATTGTTTTTAATTATACAGTATGTGTTCATGTCCAACTTGAAATTATAGGAAACGATTTATTTTTACCCAAATCACAGACAAAAAGTTTCATAATCTGTCAAACCCTGAAAAACTTCTTAATTGTTACTGATGTAAGCTGAGTTTCAGTCACGGAACACATTAACTGCCCAGTGCATGAAATCTCCTAATAAAACAGTTCATTCCACAAGAGGAACTTTTGGACCTTGGAAGTGCTGCTTATATATATTTTAATATTACCATAAAAATAAGTTACATGATTAAGTCAAGTATTTAACTTAATATCTGTGGGTAATTAAACTATAGATTTTCAAAGATGCATCAATAGATTCTAATTTTTTAAATGTTCACAACACTAATTGTAGCAAAATAAAAATCTTTCAATTTACGTCATCCAGAACTTGAATTAGAAAATGTTTGTTTTACATTTTAAATTCTTGATAACTGCTGATGTTTGTTACAATGCATTTAAAGTTTTGATACTATTTGAAGCTGCATTGCATTTAACTTGAAAGGGCTAAAACTGAAAATATAGGTCTCCATCATGAAGTCAGCATAATATTTTCAACATGCAACTTCAGATATACCACATGACACATGTATCTCCATATCAGGCATTTTAAAACCTAATAAATATTTTTAAATGAATTAACTTTAAGTGCTCAAGGTTAAGTGTGAGGCACTTAAAACAAAGTGTAGGAGCAATTTCTTCACATAGTTATGGGTTTGTGAGATTCATTTCCAAAGTTGACTGGTTGAGGCAAAATCTATCCAAGATTAGATAACAGAGCTAGGTGAGAAGAAAGAGGATGAAGTGTTCTGAAAGCAAGATGATTTGGTCTTTTTTTTGTCAAAGATAAATTCCAAGATTGACTAGTTGGCTGACTGGCCTGTTTCTACACTGTGATCTCTACTATGCATGCCCTTGAATATAAAGCTGGAGGGGTTATCTAACTGATGTGTTTAAAATGTATAGCAGGAAAGACTCATGGAGCTGAATGATGTGCTTCTTCCAAAGTATGACTGTCAATTCAGAGTTTTTCTAATCCAGTTTCAGTGGAACGGTAGTGTAGTGGTTAGCATAACACTATTACAGTGCCAGTGACCCTGGTTCAATTCTAGCCGCTGTCTGTAAGGAGTTTGTACATTTTCCCTGTGTCTGCGCGGGTTTCCTCTGGGTGCTCTGGTTTCCTCCCACATTCCAAAGACGTATGGGTTAGGAAGTTGTGGGCATGCTACGTTGGCGCCGGAAGCGTGGCGACACTTGCGGGCTGCCCACAGAACACTCTACGCAAAAGACACATTTCACTGTGTGTTTTGATGTACATGACTAATAAAGATATCTTTTCTCTTATTTTCTCATCAGTATTAACTTTTCCTACCTGTTTTTTATTTTCACAAACCTAGTGGGTTAGCACGTTCTAAAGGCTTAATTAGTAAGTAAATTACCCAGTACAGAACTCATTGCTTCTCAAGCTATGAATGGAAGCCATTTGGCCCATTGAGTCCATGTCAGCTCTCAGGGCAATTCTATTAAACCATTCTCCCACTTATTCCCTGGCAACCTATTTTGTCTCACTGAACTATATAAACAAGGGAAGCTGAGATTCAAGTACAGTTGACCTTGCTGCTTGTGGATGTTGTAACGGTGCTTAAATTGGCATCAATCAAGTGGAGTGAGAAGCAGCCAGAGTTCTCTCCCTGTGTCTCTGTACTGTGACCTTGTGAATGTTTGTGAATGCCAAATGAATGCACAACAGGGCTCAATCACCCTAATGACATCCATTTCTTCAGATAGCTTTCATTGCATTTTGACTGGTGTCCATTAAAGTCTATTCAGGAAAGAACAGAGAAGGCAAAATAAAAGAAAAACATCTGAATGGAAAGAATTTAAGCCAATTCACTCTGTTTAAATCTTGTATTTTGATAATTATCTGTCTGAAAATTCAAAATCACAAGCAGATAACTCAAAGGACAACCAGAACAGAGGGTAATGAATTGTGGTGTCCAAGGGTTAATTATTTTACACCCAATGATATTTCTCACTTTGTTCTTCAGGTAATGGTTGTGTTTCATCCTGCTGTCATGCAATAGGGTTCTGTCACTCTTACTCATTCACTTGTCAATTGCTGTCCTTCCAGTGCATCACATTTCAATGGTTCTTATTAATTGTAGGCTGATGTGCAGATGAGATGCTCACCAGGGGACTGAATGGTCAAGTCTCCCCTGTAAGGACTGATGAAGAGTCAGTAACTCTAATGGCTTTGATGAAAGAGAAGGAGGGAGAGAGAAAAAGAAGTTCACTGGGTAACAAAAAATAATGGAGGAGCCAAATGCTCCTCTCAGGTTTTAATGTTTGTGGAGATAAGGTGAAATCCTAATGTTTGGATGCACTTAACAGCAAGTTAGAAAGTGCATGGAGGAGAAAAGTGAAAAGGATGAACTGAGGTAATAAGAGCCTCATGTGAAACATAAAAGTCGGCAAAGAAGTGGAGGGCTAAGTTATTTCTGTGCTGTAAGTTTATTGAATTCTACAATGTACACACAGGAGATCAAACCTTCTAAATCCTTCAAGGAAAATATCTGATGAATTTAGTTTATTTATAGGCCACCATATTTCAGCACATTAGTTGCAGTCCAATTTTAGTTTTAATTTTGATGTTTGCTTAGATGAAAAGAAGTGACAAAAATGTTTAAATTATTTAATAGAGTTATATATTTTACAATACTGCACTTTGATAATTTAGCCATTTTGAAATCTTTTTGTGTAGCACAACACTTATATGTGTTGCTAACTGACTAAAAAAAATAATAGGTAACTAAAATAGATTTTTCACAGCCCCTAACTCAATTTCAAGCAGGAGTTGCCATAACCTGGCCATCAATTGTGAACCTGACCATCTTCCGGTTTTCCATGTCCACTTCTGCAGTTTTCCTTTCTGGATGTAGAGTGTTGTGGCTTTCATTCTACCTGTGTTCCCTTCTTTCTAATTCTGATTAAATGGAACTTCTGATTATTACATGGTCTATCAATATACCTGAAAATTGGCCTCAGAATGGCTGTGACTTCAATTGCTTGTCAAAACTAGTTTTAAAATGTGAACCCTTGATCAAAAACTTTGCTTTTGGGCTTTTTAAAGTGCCTCATGTTTTCAAAGATGTGATTGACAATGTGCACATGTATATAGCATATCTGCTATCCTAGATATTGAAAATTGTGAATTACTTTCTTTTAAGTCCACTAAATGCAAAGTTATGAACTGTAAAAAGACAGGCAAGTAAAATTTGTGAGTTCATTTGTGAGCACACTTAAGCTGGAAAGAGTGCAAAGAAGATTTGCATGAATGTTGCCAGGACGAGGACCTGAGTTATAGGGAGAGGTTGGCCATGCCAGGACTTTATTCCTTGGAATGTAGGAGACTGAGGTTCGTAAAATCACGAGGGGAATAAATAGGGTGAAAGCACACAGTCTTTTTCCCAAGGAAAGGGAAACAAAAACTGATTTAAAAGGGACCTGAGGGGCAACTTCTTCACGCGGAAGGTGATGCGTATATGGAACAAGCTGCCAGAGAAAGTAGTTGAGACAGGTAAAATAATGACACTTAACAGACATTTGGAAAGTACATGGATAGGATTCAGAGGGATTAGGGCCATACACAGGCAAATAGAACTAGCTAAGGTGGGCACCTTGATTGGCATGGGCAAGATGGACTGAAGGGCTTGTTTCCATGCTGTATTACTCTATTTTAATCAATTCATTAATCAAAAGCAAAAATGAAAAAGTTAACAATCAGGAAATAAATAGAACGTAGGATCCACCTGATAACTGAATGCAACTGCTTGCTCACTGCCAGCATATATGTTTTCTGGGAGGTTGTCTGAATGAAATGACTGTGGTGAGTTGCCACAACACAAGGAGCACATCTCAGCTGCCTGTCAGACTGAGGAGGTAAGGAATAAGTTCTCCAATCCAGAAAGTGGGAATTCTGAACCCTCTAGTGATCCTCTGCCCTCTATTCCCCAAGAAACAATAGTATCAAAATGGCATTTATTTTCAGCTATAACTAAACATTTGTGTTAGAGTTGACTCCCACAGCTGCCATTGCTGAGGAGGATATAGATTTTGCCTCTTGGCATACTGGCAACCAATACCTTGCTGGTATTTCTCAGTGAAGGACACAACAATGCTCAACTGCGCAAATCCATCCCTGTTTTTGTTCTCTCCTCCAATTCACATTGTGGGTAACAAATTGAGACTTCAACCTCTATAAAATACAAAGCAGCTTTGTCAGTAGGCTAAGGCCCAGTGTTTCTGGGCCCTGTTCTAACTCTTTGTTCTTCAGCTATCAAAATTGGATTAGAAATGAAATGTGAGGGCAAGAGATTTGTGATTCCAACATGTTTAGTAGTAGCTGGTCTAAATAATTCTTTATAAGAAGAAATATGAATCATGTTTTCTCACCTATTTCTACATCTTGATATTTGTATTTGGATCTGTTTTTACTACATTTCTCTCTGTGCTTTATGTTGGCAATCCATCAAGGCATTCCTTAAGTTTAGAGCATTTTATTCTCTGGAAAACCATTGCACACAACTCTGGCATGGAACATGTGCAATGTTCTGTATGGACGCTATCCATTTTGCTCCCTGTGTTTCACAGGTGGTTAATATTTTGGACCTTGGAGAAGGACTCAGATATGGTATTTCTCACAATTTACCTCCTCACATCAGTAATGGGATACTGGTCAATGCATGCATCTAATAAACCATGCTGTGCTGGATTAATGACTTATGCTTTAAACTGTGGCTTTCTCCAGCTTTCCAGAGAAGCTATTTAAACTAATCATTAATTCACACTGAATTACTTTCTTGAGGACATCACAGAACCTTATAAAATTATGTTTTGAAGAACAAGGATTAGTAAATTATTCCTTAATTCACATCCTCCCCTAATTTTAATTGCCAAGTCAATTTTCTCTGAACAGATTTCTGACGGGTCGGAAATGATCATGAAGGATATGAAAGGTTCTACAGTTATTTGGGAAGGAAGCTCACTGCAGATGTTTTGTAAAATCCATAAGGGAAATGATATACCTTTTCTTTTGGGCACTTTACAGAAGCTTGGTCTCCTGGATTACACTGACAAGGGCAAAGGGTTGGCTGGAAATGCAACATCAGGAACACTAGCTTACAATACCGACAAAAGGACAGTTACACAACTTTGCTGCTTCACCAGACTGCAGCTGAAGGATCCGAGACTTGCAAGACCATGCTGAGATCGAATCGTAGTCAAGGTCAGCTACATCTGGTTCATCCAAAATTGTCAAGAAAGTGCATCAATCTCAGGGATGATCTTGAAGCAGAAAGTACTGCAGTTCCACTGGGATTTAAATGGTAATGTGGTGCTACTGGCAAGTTAAGGATGACGAGATTGCTTCAAGCAAAAACAGAATAAGGTGCCTTTCAATTGCACTACACCCTCCAAAGAATCTGTTGATCTATTCTGATACCATACCAATTAAGTGTCACACAATGAGCTTTCTAAGCTCACCAAGAACACATTCTTCCGACTCTGACAAGCTGCTTATTTTGTGCCTTGCCTTTCCTTAAATACTTTATCGCATGCATTTTGATTATCCTGCCTTGAGAACTTACAATCTTCACCAAGTCAGCTGACTCTGGGGTTGGAGTCCATTCCCTCACTGGTCCACCTTCCTGATATTCAATTCAAAATCCTTTCCAACCCCGCTCTAGTTATTCTCTACTCTATTTGGTTGATGAGCTCCGACTTAGACTACTTTTCCCCTGATCTTTTGCTCTGTGGTTCATCTGCTCCACAATTTAACACTACCAGCTTCAAGACTGGCTTTCAAACACCTGCATTCACATTCTCGGACAAAGAGACTTGGCCTTGATTCCAGGGTTCAAAACTGACCATTGCCCATCTCTTTGATTAAGCCTTTGGTAGCCCTTCCACCTTCATCCATTTGCTTCCTAAAGGGGAGCTCTTCCCTTTTAAAATGCTTTTCTGTTCTGTTACGGACTAGGACTATTAGTGAGGTTCCTTTAAGATGTGTGTGTG
>JARFYF010000052.1:33672010-33684288 GCA_030265395.1 Rhina ancylostomus
GCAGTCCTGTGTTCTCTATTCCTTTTTGAAGATTCAGTTTGTGTTGGGATTCCTCCTCAGATCTCTGAGGCAAGATTTCTTCCAGTCGTTGCCTGTGTTTGTCCTGAGGAAGTATCCTTACTCCAGTCTTGTATCAGTGTGCTGCATTTGGGTTCTCTGTGAGCTTGCTCCTTGCTCAACATTGTGACATGGATGGGATTGGTGTTGGGACCCTTGTTGTTTCTGATATATATCAATGACTTGGATGTGAATGTAGGAGGTATGATTAATAAGTTTGTGGATTACATTAAAATTGGAGGTGTTGTGAATAACAAAGAAGGCTACAGTAGGATATAGATGAGATGGAAAGTTGGGCAGAGTATTGACAGATGGAACTTAATTTTGACAAATATGGAACTATTTCTGCTTATCTTAAGTTAGAGAAGTAGAGCACCTGAACTTGGTCAAAGCTTCAACTTATCTAAAAAGCAGGAGGCATTTTCCTGCATACATATTGTTGATCTAATGTTAATTTTCTAGCAAAAGTGAATACAATTAGTGAGAAGATTTCCACAAAAGTTTAGCCAATGTGTTCTGAAACATAGCTCTGAGGTAAAAGATGAGCTTACCTCTATCGACCTTTCTGTTTGGACACTATCTATTAACAAGATGAAACTTCAATGTACTCAGCAATTTTCTTTTTTTATATTTTAAACAACAGTATGCATCCATAATGTCAACTAATTACTTCAGTTATAAATAATGATGCAACTTTTAATTTTCTCTCAATTCTCAAACATAAAAATATCAAATGCATAGTGTGCTTTTTGCTATAACATTTGCAATCTGTCATATATTTGTGATAATTTACTAATCTCAGATTATATTTCAAGACTGTAATACATTTAGAATTCTGCAGCCTCAGTACAAAACAGAAATGAAGAATTTCTTTATTTAATATAAAAACATGTTAAAGTGTGGTGATATATTGTAAACCCATATCTAGAACCATGTGCAGGAATATTTATTAAATTCTTCCTTCGTTTGCTCTCTATAGTGTATAATTGAAATGCAAAATGCATTAACATTGTGTTGAACTGATGGATGCAGGCATGGGTAATGATGTACCACAGAGCGTGACATTTGCTGGAGTATTTTTAGATCCATCATTGTACTTCATGCTTACTTGACAGCTGTAACACTTAGCAGCATGGACTCTTGCTCCGAGCAAAAGTCGGAGACCCTCCCCTGCTTGACATATTCCTACCTTCCCAGAAACCCATTATGGTGTTGTCAACTAGCTTCACTGACTGAAAGGTGAAGTGCCCAAAATCATGTGACTTTCAATCACCTAACGAAACCTCAGGGAATGGGGCTTAAAAGTCAGAAATTGATGAACAGTGCATTTATTTAAGCTGCTATGCACCATTGTGTAACATTGATCCCAAATGCTACAGTTACTTTTCCCTTAATAAAAGGCACAGTGAAAGGAACACTTCAAAGTCTTCTGCCTTTGTGTTTGAAGGTGCTGTTCTTTGATGTATCAAAACTCAGTCGTTCAGGTACCACAGGGTATAGCAGACTACAGATGCAAACATAACATTTAAAAGCACAGAGGGATGGAATTCAGTACTATTCAGAGTTACTGCTGTTTGAAATCTGCTTTGGAATTTCATTCTCCACTGTTCACCTGGTTATTTTCTATCTAGAAACTGTTGAATATCAATGGGTATTACAAAAGCACTGCCCTTTACAAAGTTTCAAGACTTCAAAGCTGAATGAAAGAGGAAAAACCAAAATAACTAAGAATATTTCTACTTTGCAACATTCAAGGTACTAGTTTCCTTTATATTACCATTTTTCTGAGAAATATTTAATCAATCTTGCTTAAAAATTAAGTAAATTAAAGATTAGAGTTGCTATTTGAAACAGTTCTTTGATGTACTCAGTGATTTGATAACAGACAAGGTTCAAGCATATGATTTCCCCCGCTCCCAATGAGTTCCTGGTTTTCTCCATGCTTTGCAGAACATGTGGAAGATGGGAGAGTAGTTATCGGTTCCTGAGTGCTTCCTTGTTCCTTCTATCTACAAGAGAGCCAACCATTTCAGCTGTAAATAATCCACCTGTGATTTTTTTTTTTGGCTCAGTTTTCCGCTCTGCATCCATGCAGTTTGACCTTCTGAGCATGTCCCACAGCTGTGTTATTAGTAATACATTACACTTTTTTTTTGTCTCTGTTGTCACCCTTAAAATTGCCCCAGTTAACACATCTGACCAGACAACCCCTACAATGGCAATCCTGGCATCCCCAAGTCAAAGGTATTCCCTTTGTCCAATCCAATATTTTTGCTACTTTTATTGCAATGTAAAACAAACCTTTCTATCTGTCTTTTCTTTTTCTGGGGAAAAAAAAGGCCTTCAGCTTGAAAAATTAACTGTTTCTCTATCCACAGAAGCTGTCTGATCTATGTTTCTGCCATTATGTCTTTACATTGGAAAATCATCTGGACGTGGACTTGAAGAGTCATGACCTATGCAGCCACAGGCTGAATGCTGGAAGAAGGGATTAGGTTGGGTAGATCTTTTACAACTATCACAGACCTGATGGGCTGAGTAGCCTCTTTCTGTGTCATAATGGCGTTATGATTTTCTGAAAGAATGGAGATCAAAAGAGATTGAAAGACATAGAATGCCATAGTTCCAGATGAAGGAGAGCATTAAAGACCAGTGCAGAGTCAAACAGTCACAAAGTCTATCAGCACAGAAACAAATGCAGACAGAAGTTCATATGCAGACACCAGAGAAGGGTCTCAACCCAAAATGTCGACCGTATACTTCTCTCCAAAGATGCTGCCTGACCCTGAGTTCCTCCAGTATTTTGTGTGTTGTTCTAGAAGTTCATTTGCTGTTCCATAAACTTCTGTCTGCATTGGGAAAAGCAAAGAGATTAGAGTGCAGAGTTCAGCCTGCAAGTGTGACCCCGAGCTTCCAGTCCCTTTTGCATTAATTCTCCTTCTCACGCTCTCATCCTGACTTCTTTGCCTTTGGCCTCTCACACTATTCTAATGAAGTTCAATGTAAGCTCAAGGAACTGAACCTCATCGTCCAGTAAGGCACACTATAGTCTTCAGGACTCAATGATGATTTCAGGAATTTCAAATAATTCAGCATTCCAGTCTTGTGTCTCTCATTTCCACCATTCAGTTATTATTTCCTTCCTCTTGTGGTATTTCATTTATCACATGTTCACTCTTCCTCCAGCCATGTCCTGACCATATTTTCCAGCCAGTTCTACTACCACTTGTATCTTCCAGTCTTTTCTAATTGCTAGTCTATTCCTTTAGTTCACTGTCTCATTCCACTGTCTCCCCTTCCATACTTCTCTGCAGTAGAAAACTTTAAGTTTTTCCAGTTCAGATTAAAGGTCAACAACTGAAATACTAATTTGCTTCTTCTCCTTCAGATGCTGCCCAATTAGCTGGATATCTCCTGCATTTTCTGTCATTATTTCAGATGTCCAGCATCTGAAGTATTTGCTTTTGCAATGCATGAGTCTGGTCTATTTCAATGGGTAAAGCTGTAGTACTTCAAGCTCAACACTTTTAAAAGAAAAACAGTCAATAACAAGATTTTTAAAAAGACCTCCAAGGTGAGCAAATACAAGAGCAACAATCCTTTCAGGAGATGACCTCTGTACTCCTTTGAGTAAAGTCAGACTTAGCATGCAATAATGGAATTGGACAATGAGACAGCAGTGAATGTACCAGCAGGCCATACGAAAGGAAGGGATAGAAGCAGTGGGTATCCAAGGAAACTTCTCCAGTGTAATATGATGGTTAATGATTTCAAAAGATCAGCAAAGCAGTTTGTTGGCAGCAAGATCCTTTGCAGAGGATTCCATTCCTGAGTTCTACAGATAAATATTAACCATGAAAATGCCAGCACACCATAAGAGTAAAACCTTAAAGTAAATACATGGTGTTCTTCCAATAGAAGAGAATTTAATAGTTGTGGTTGCACAAGGACTCGCATTCTTTAAGGTGATCCACAAAACATGCAATAAGCATTCTCTACCAGTTGTGAAATCATTATGTGTGTGTTTGAAAGTGGCAAACTTTCATTCACATGGTTTTACTATCATAATTGAAAACAAACAGGAAAAAAAATCCTCAGTGAAGGCTTTACAAGCCATAAAAGACTAGAGTCAAGGCTTAACTGCTAATACCAAAGTTTGAGATGTGACATTCCAGACCATTACGTATTATCTTCCAAAGTCATCCAAATACTTGAAAGGTTGTGGCATATTTTTATTTTGTATGATCACAAATGGTAACTGATCTTCCCAAAAAGTGATTAGCATCAAATCAGTTCTGTTATTTGCCATGCTGGAACAGCTCATGTCCAATTCTCAAACAATGGCCCTTTCCACATTTGGTGAATGTATAAAAAGGGTCAAATTCTTTTCCTACAGAGTATTACTCTAATTTCTCAAGGCTGGTACAGATCTAAATACATTTGTCATGTCTTCATTACTGTCCTCAAACATCATTTCCTAAAAATTGTTGTACCCATTTTTAATGTAGTTTTTAGGGTGACCTGGTTCTCACTGAAAGTTAATGTGCAGATACAAACAATTGTGAAAACAAATGTTATGTTGGCTTTTAGTTTAGAAGGGTAGAGATATCTTACTGCAACTATATAGATCCCTGGAGAGACTGCATTCTGGAATATTGCGACAAGATCTGGTGTCCCTATCAAAGGAAGGATTGACTTGTGACTTAGAAAGTGCAGCAAAGGTTGACCAGACTGATTCCTGGGAAGATGGGTTTGTCCTGTGTAGAAAGGAGACTGGGTCTAGGCAGACTGGGTCTATACCCTCTTGAGTTTAGAAGAATAAGAGGGATTTCATTGCTTCTATTTCCTGTGTTCTTATGCACCAAAATCCTTCAGTACTGATGCCAAATTGAGACCCCTGATAACTACCACAAAATTGGCCAAAATCCACTATGAAACACTGTTAGAGTGGTTTACACCCAGGAACAAGTGCTAAAATAAGACGTGGTTTTTAGCAGCACCTCATTGAGTGGTGCAGCTTCTAACACTTTGCTGTTCAGTAGTCAGAAAAGAGCATAGCTCTTAAAGTTATACTCACCATACACTCATCATGAAAGCCACATGGCAGCAAAAGATATTAAGGCTTACCTGGAAGGTAGGGGCTGCAGTGGAGAAGATGAGAGCTCTTACAATCACTCAACAGAACAGGAGAGTCCAGGTCAATGAAATCCAGGTCAGAAGAGAGATGTCTGTGTACTCTGATGAGGTGGGGGGCTGGTGGTTGTGAAGTAGACTTTCCTAGCCCTGATTGAAAGCCTCGAGGAAGAATCACTGCACAATAGAGCAACGTGGAAGAACTTTCATGTTTTCACAAGATATGTCAGGGTGATCTGTACACCAGAGATGGGAGACTTTCACAAGAATACTGCTGTTACATGGAGGCCTGAGTTCATGATATGGGGTGTCATACATCAAGAAATATAGAGTAGTTTCAGAAGCTATTTAAATAAATTGAACAAAGATTAATTCAATCTTGTGTAACTATTGGTGTAGGTGGGGGAACATTGCATCATCTAGGCTCTCCAGTTTGCTTATTGATGCTCCTTATCAGTGATAATGATTGGGGTCTAGAGATGGTCTCTTGACATATGCTGTGGACTATTATTTCACAAGCTCCTTGTGAGTAGCAGCTCTTGATTAGAAAATCCTGTATAACCCATGCTGACAATGCTTCTTTTCTTCACTCATTAGGAGAAGAGACTGTGGATACTGAGCAGGAACAACCCTCCCCCATCAAACCCTGACCACTGTCCCCAGTGTCCTCCATCTTGCTCCTGCTCTTCTTGCTCTGGTTGATCTTCAGCATCTTTTTCAAGGACATCAGGCTCTGAGTCTCTGGACAGTTCTTCCTCTGGCACTGGTTGTGGTCTTCGGTTTAGTAACCCTTTCTTGGTGCATATGCCAGGGCAGGCTGATGCAGACAATAAAGTCTAACCTTCATGAGATCAATGTTGTTTTCACTACTGTCTTGGAACTTGTCCCAGTAGGATAAAGGTTCAAAATGTCTGATAGTGCTGTTTCCCAGATACTATTCACCATGACTAAGCTCTTCACACATTCCACCACAGGCTACACATTGAGGGAATTAAGACCTTTGTTATTCTGATTATTAAGGGGAGCACTTTTGTTTGTATGTGTGAAGACAATAGCTGTCTGTACTTGTGGGAATTCAGCTGTGCTGGCAAACCCCATTGTCCCTGACCCCATCGCAATCATTGGCCTTAATGATGCCTCCAGTGATGGAATGCTCCCAGCAGCATCAACACTGAAATACTTTGAGTGTAATTCAGCTGTTAAATGCTGAAGGAAACACTCCTGATTGGGCAGGCATGGTAGTGTAGCGGTTAGCGTAATGCTATTACAGTGCCAGCAACCCAAGTTCAATTCCAGCCACTGTTTGTAAGGAGTTTGTATATTCTCCCCATCTCTGCATGGGTTTCCTCCGGGTGCTCCAGTTTCCTCCCACGTTCCAATGACTTGCGGGTTAGGAAGTTGTGAGCATGCTACAGTTGTGGATCATTGGCAGATATTTGAGCAGTATGCACTGAGATCTTAAGCTGTCTCGTCAACTCTTCGGATATCAGCATTGTGTCCATTTATAGAGTGAAAAAAAGCAACAAGCTAGCATAATATGAATCCAGTGCGGGTGAGGCCATTCGATCATGTTCACAGTGTTGAGCCTTGAGCTCCAGTTGATGTTGGTGAGGATAGAAATGGGAGCTATGTGAATAATGATGTTATTAGGTGTGTGTCAAATGCTGGGAAAGGTTTAAATGTACCATCATAGATTGCACATGGAAGTGGTCTGATCCATTTCATAACTGGTACAGTTTCACTCGAGGACGATCATTAGTCTGATCTACTCCAGATAGTGTCAAATTTTCTGCTTTTGTAGAACAAATATATCTCTGGATCCCATTAAATGTTTACAAAACAGACACCAGTTATACTCACCTCTGGACATTATGCACTATGATTATAATATCCCAAAGTATAACCATTAGAATATATAGCCATTCAGCATTATATAACCTGCAAATGATCAGTGTCAAAAGGCTTATTTTGCTTCCTGTTTGTCATGATAAGCTGTTACATATAGTGCAGATTCCAGACTGCACTGAAAAATGGTCATTACTTGGAGAATTAGAAACCACAAAGGCTCATTCAATGTAATTTTAAATGTTTTCTTAAGCTTTTTAAGCTTACACATTTTTTTGAAATTCTTGATGTTTGAGAGATAAGAATTACATTTACAATTAATCTGAAAGAAATATTGGAAAAATTTGATATGGTCGTCAGGCTCAATATGACCTGCTTTTAATGACATAAACCGTCTCTGGAAGAGTTTCTGAGGAAAATCGGATTATTACAGAAGTGGTGAAACAAGAATTAGATTACACCGTGCCATATGTGTCCTGAATACGTCTGTCATTAAACTCCCTCCTGGCTGCTGTTTAAGGCCCTAAAGCCTCTTCCTGTCCACGCTTCTTGGTCTCAGTAGTTCAGCTGCAGGTGCTTTATGCTCCTCTGGGCTCTTCTGAAGGAAATGATGAAGCACAGAGCAGATCATCACAATTCAAGACATAGTTCTGGGAATATAATAGAGGGACACTTAAACCTTTCCTTCAACATGCCGATGGCCTATTTGATTTGAATTTTAAGTGCAGATGTGAGCTTCAGAGCAGCATTCCTTCACTTCACCAGTGTTACTTCTCAGCATTCAGTAGCTGTAGAAGAATTGGCTGTTCTTGTCACCAAGAAGCCAGGCAGCACTTTATTGTTCATTTTGAAGGAGTACAGGGACACCAGACTACCAAAGTATGAAGGCAACACTAAAGATTTCTGTTTACGAGGCACTTACATGCAGAAACCTGTGCCTGTAGTTATATATTAATAGGACATCAAGGGAATGAAATCCTTTCCAGTTCATTTAATGGTATGCATTAAAAATATTGGTTCCTTCCACTACATGAATGTATTCTTTATTAAATTATGGATTGATATCATAGAAAAGGCCATTCACCCCATTATGTCTGTGTTAGTCCCACTCATCTGCTCATTTCCAATAACGCTGAACAACTTTTCCTTTCAAATATATATTCAATGTCCCTTGATATTACTGCTGATTCTGCACCCACCATGCTGTTAGGTAATTTAAGATTAAAACAACCCCCTGTCATTAGTCAATCTCTATTCATCTTCATCCCATACTTCTGCCAGTTATCTTAAATCCAACTCAACTGCCAGTATATTCTACATTGCTGTGGATGTTGCTATTAAATTTCTCATTAACTAATCCTGCTCCAAGGAGAACAATCCCAGCTTCTTGGACCTCAGAGTGAGTATTAATGGTTTGCTCACTCAGATGTCTTGTTTTTTAGTAGGACAATCTGGAAGAAGTCATTGCCACTCAGAATGATCTAGTCACCAAGAAATAAAGCAGTATTTCAACTTCATGAGCCATATTTCTTGAGATAGTTTTCAAATCTCCTCATAGGATGCTGCAGAACCCTTCTGAGAGTTATTTTACAGAACCTCCAAGCAGGTATTAAGAAATGTTCTGTGTATTCTGATAACTATAAGAGGATCTGGATCTCCTGCAGTGCTGCTTAATAAATCAGGCCTTTCCAGCTGCTTCTCCTTCTCTCCTTCCCCTAGCATGCACTTACTTAGATCTACAGTATGTTCCTCCATTACCACCTTCATTCACCTTGCACTTGCAGTAATTTTATTTCATCTAACCTGCTTTCCACTGTTATTCTCTCCTCCCCTTCTACTTTAGTTCTATTATGTATTATTTCTATTATGTATTTTATCCCCAATATTTTCCTCCTTTTCCCTCTCTCACAGTGATTGCTGTCTGATCGCTTGAGTATTTCTAGCATGTTCGTTTTTTGTTAAAATGCTCATTAAATTTCATACATTGTTCATGAACTGCACCAAGACATAAATTTATTCTGTCAAAAAAATTAAATCAGCGATCTCATGCTACCCATGATTGTTCGCAATCAAAAGACAACAGAACTCGGAGAATCAGCACGAGAAATTTGCCATGTTAAAATTAAATGTAATGTTTTGCACATTTCCATAAGCATAAATTCCAGTGATTTTTTTTGTTGCAAGTGCCATGCCACTTGTCTAAGCAAGCATTTAGGAAGATGATTGTTCTGCATTGAAAGATTATAATTAAAAAGCACACCATTGATTTTCAGCTGATGTAAATTGAATTGGTAATTTAAGTAAAGATTTTTGTTTCTGTTGAATCTGACAGCTGTTTTTAACTCTTACTTTGTTAAGTACTAATAGAGAGTCAGTAGGAATGTTGTGAAAAAGCCATGTAGTCTGAAGTCCACACATCATATCTCTCAAAATAAAATGAGGAAGATGAAGAGCTTTGATTTTCACTGTATGAAATGTTTGGATCTGGAATGTATTGCTTAAAAGAGTGTCAGAAATAGATTTAGTAATAACTTTCAATAGGAATCAGATAAATAATTTAAAAAGAGATATTTGTAGAATTTGGGGAAATAGCAGGAGAGCAGACTAACCAGCAGCTCTTTATGAAAGTTGGCACAAGCATGGTGGGTTGAATAATACCATATTTCTTTAGTTGACTCAGTCTCATTCAATTTTAATGGACATTTTTTCCAAATATGGCACAGATGCCTTCAGTGTATATTCCTATTAGTTACAAATTTTAAACATTGCAAATACTCAGGTTAAGACAGAATGATTTGGTTTCCAGAATTTCCTACTTACAATGCACTTACTTCTGCTTCACTGCATACAAAATGTGATTTGCATAACCCTGCTAATTTCATTTCAACACCTTACTTGGTACAGCCTGTTAAGTTCCCAGTTTCTGTACAGTTTATGCAAAGTGCACTTTAGCAGATATATTTTTACAGATACTTTGCCTCATGTTCACAAACGTCCTTCTGCTTTACATTCATTTAATTTATTAAAGCATGTGCATTGGGTAAGGCAATAGATGGGATTCAGAGGCCTGGACATTTGATTTGGTAACATGATTTGGAACATGAGTTTGAATACATCCACACCAACTACAGAAATTAAATACAAATAATTAAATAAATCTAGGATTAGAAAGCTAGTTCCAGCAATGGTGACCATGAAGCTACCAAATGCTTCTGATTGTCTGTGGGGTAAGAAAATCTGTCCTTATCTGATCTATATTATATCATGCCAATTGACTTTTAATGCCCTGTAAAATGTCCCCGCAAACCACTCCATTCCAGGGTAATTAGGGATGACAATTCACAACATGTGCCCAGATCCTGTGAATGTTAATATTTTAGTTTTTAAAAAGCCTCGCTGATTGAATGGCAATTCTTACAAATGAAGTGTAAAACTTCAGCTGTCAGTGAAAGTTGAGAGTCACAGAGTCGTAGAGTGATACAGCATGGAAACAGGCCCTTTAGCCTAACTGATCCATGCCAACTGAAATACCTGCCTAGGCTAATTCCATTTTCGTGCATTTGGCCCACATCTCTCTATTCCTTTCCTTTCAATGTTCCTGTCCAAATGCTTATTAAACACTGTGATTTTACCTGCCTCTACCATCTCCTCTACATAGTTCCATAAATCCACCACTCTCAATGTGAAATACTATCCCCTCAGATCTCCTTTAAATATTTCCCCTCCCACCCTCAACATGTGTCCTCTAGTTTCAGACTCCCCTATCCTGGGAAAAGACTGACTCTCTACCCAATCTATGGTCCTCATAATTTTATAAACCTCCATAAGGTCACGCTTCAGTCTCCTGCACTCCAGTGAGAACAATCCCACCCTATTCAATTTCTCCTTGTATCTGAAGTCTTCCATTCCAGGGAAAATCTCTTCTTCATTCTTTTTTGCGTTACTACATCCTTTCTATATTGTAGTGACCAGAACTGCACAAAACATTCTAAGTATTGCCTAACCAGTGTCTTGTACAGCTGCAACGTGATGTCCCAGCTCATAAACTCAATACCCCTGTCCATGAAGGCAAGAGTGCTAAATGCTTGCTTCAGTACCCTATTCACCTGTTTTGCCATTTTCAGGGAGCTACGAACTTACACCCAAAGGCCCCTCTGTGCAATAATAGTTTTGAGGCCCCTGCTGATTACTGTCTACATACAGCCAATATTAGACAACCCAAAATGCTATACCTCAGATTTGTCTGGATTAAATTCCATCCACTCATCTATGTCTTTCTGTATCGTTAGGCAATCATCCTCACTATCTACAGCTCCACTAATAATCTTTATGTCATCAGCAAATTTACTTAGCAGACCGCAGACATTTTCATCTAAGTCATCTATATATACATTGACAAACAACATAGGTCCTACACAGATCCTTGTGGTACATGACAGGTTACAGACTTCCTTATAACATGTAAGGAGACTATTCAGCTTATCAAGTCTATGCCAGCTCGCAGAGCAATCCTATTCTGCCACTGATTTTCATTATAACCTACTCTCCTTACATATTCCCCTCCAGATGCTGTCTGACCTAGCATTTCCTATTTTTACACCAGTAAGAGTTTGGCAAGCTTGGAACTTTCTTTGTACTTTGCAACATATCTTTCTCCGCTACAAATATTCCCAGACCTCTCCTTAAACATGTGACCCACGCTTGCTTTGCCCTTTGCTGAGATTGGCTTGTGGCACTGTCATTGAGTTATGTTCTGCCATTACTTTCCATTCTGCAGCTAGCTTCCCGAACTCAAAATTTATAGAGGGACATGTGGCTCATTAGCTGCTTCAGAAGCGTGAAAAGATCATTACTGCAGGTGTGTTTGATTGGCTGATACCTTTACATTGCTGCTTATGAATTTGCATTTCTCACAGTCAGAACATTGTTACACACTCAAGACGAAGGGCTGAAAAGCATTTATTGAAACAGTTTTTCTTTCACCGGCAGAACAGTGCCAAATCGCAAACCCATAACTGAATTATTAGCAGCTAAATTTAGAATTTAAATTTGCGAATATTATGCCTAACTTTAGAGTTTGTCAGCAGAAAATTCAGTTATGTCTCATGGGAAAGACAAGAGGCAGCACAACTGACAGAGTTGGAAATAAAGTGCACAACACACATTACAATCAATGTTAAACTGAAGAATATCAATTTGTATCATTTTAGCTTCAACAACATTTTGTCCAGCCCTGCTACATG
>JARFYF010000052.1:33714675-33728217 GCA_030265395.1 Rhina ancylostomus
TTGTGCTTTCATCAACCCGAAACATCCTGATAAAACATTTCCAATAATCTCTGCTGTAAGTATATTTGTGCATCGGAGGTGACCGAAGTCCAACTTAGTTACAAGGAGTTTCAAGGTTCAGCATCACAAACAACTCCTCAAAGTAAAATACTGAAGTAAATACTGAATTCTGAAGACACAACCAGTGACAAAGCAGAACATGAAACAGTCCTTACCCAACCTGAATGAACTTCATAGATGTATGGATTGGATAACCATGTGATCCAACAATGTTACAACTAGCTTGGCATTGGAGTAAGGACTTGACCACATCAGCTCTCCCCAATCGACAAGCAATGTGAAGTGGCGTCTCGCCGTTGCTGCTCAAATGATTCACCCCAATAGAACGCTGTTTACTTAACAGCTGCAAATTAAAAACAGACATGAAAAAAGTGTAAATAACAATGGGGCTTTCTTGATATGATTTAGTAGGTGACTATGGGCCACGTCATGGTCACTGAACCACTTTACACCTGGGCTCATGTCCAGCCCAAATACATCCAACAGCATGCAAGCTCAAAAAGCCTTAACCAAAGGCAGAGCAGAAGGCCTTAATCCTGTTTCCAATGGGCATCAGTACACTGAACTAACAGCCCACAATCTAACAATAATGAACTAGTGGGAGACTTGGCAAAATCCATAGAATCACTTTGGGCTAAGGAAATACTGGCAGTTTAAACAGAAACACATGAACTTTGTTAAAATGCCCATAATTATTTCCAAGTCAATATTATTAATTTCAGAAATCCATTTCAATGCATCAGAGCATGTTTACACTGCAGGAATATCTTTGATGATGGGTGAGCTAGTTTTGGTTGATCAAAACATCAGAAATAGAATCAGTAAAAGGTCATACGGCCCCTCATAAATGGTCTGCCATTCAATAAGATCATAGCTGACCTTTTACTTCACTGCCACTTTCATGCATAAACCTATATCCTTGGATTTCCTTAATAACTAAAAATCTATCCATTTCTGCCATGAATATTCTCAGCAACCGAGCCTCCACAGCTCCCTCAGGTTGACAATTCCAAACATTCACCATCCTATGGGTGAAGAAATTTCTTTTCATCTCAGTCCTCAATTGCTGACCCTTTTTTTGAGACTGTGACTCCTTGTTCTAGATGCTCCAATACCTCAGCCAGGGGAACCATCATCCCTGCATCCACCCAGTCAAGCCCAATAAAAAATGTGAACATTACAGTGAGATCACCACTTGTCCTACAATGTTCTCTTGTCAGAGGACAAACCTCCACCAATGACCCACCCAACCTATTCCAGGAATCACTGCACTCCCTCAATCACACCTTTCCTTCAGTAGCAAGACCAGACCTGTACACAATAGCCCAGCTGCAATCTCACATGGATTAGAGTAAGGCAACTTTACTGTTTTACTCAATTCCTCTTGCATTAAAAACTAATACTATTTGCCTTCCCAACTGCTTGCTGTGCCTGAACATCAGCTTTCAGTGAATTGTACTGAAGGACACTGAGGTCATTGTGAACATCAACATCTTTCAATCCACCACCATACTTAAATACTTAGTTTTTCCATTTGTTCTACTAAAGTAGATGGCTCACATTTTCCACATTATATTCCATCTGCCATGTCCCTGCCCATTAACTTTTTGGCCAGTCCATATCCTGTGCAACCAACACCATCAACCAGCTTGGTAACATGAGTAAATTTGGTTTGTATCACTAGGTCTCTCCATCCAATAATAGAGAACATCTAGGAGCACAACACCAAATCCCGGGTAACCAACTTCTCTCAGCCTCCCAATCCAAAAATGACACTTTCATTCCAGCTCTCCCTTTCCATCCATTAAACAATTCTCAATCCATTCCAGTATATTACAGGTCATCCCCAGGTAATGGACGCCTGACTTACAGACACCCATAGATACCATTGAGCTCTCATATTAGTATTGTTCAGAAGTCCTACATACATACGAATGGCAGAACCAGTTTTCTCTTCCCCCCCCCACCCCGCCTTTTCATAATTGTTATTATCAATGTTATGTGTATTTGATGCCAGTCACTACTATACTGTGGAGGTATGGTTACCTCACTGTGATAAGTCTATTGAACGGTTCCCTTGTACGATGAGATGGACTCTGACTTCACCATCTACCTTGTTGTGACCTTGCACCTTATTGCACTGCACTTTCTCTGTAGCTGTGACGCTTTACTCTGTACTGTTATTGTTTTACCTGTACTACATCAATGCACCCTGTACTGACTCAATGTAACTACACTGTGTAATGAATTGACCTGTACGATTGGTTTGCAAGACAAGCTTTTCACTGTACTTCGATACAAGTGACAATAATAAACCAATACCAATACCAATCAGCAGCTATACGTAATGCGGCTAGACTGGAGTAAAGAGATGCTGAAGGGAAGAGGGAGAAGCTTCTTAGAATTAGTGAAATAGATCTTGCATTCTCATCGGTGACATAAATGACAAGAAGAAGGGCCTATGTGCCAGGAGTGCTAGGAGACCCATTAGAATCGCCATTCTAACAATGCGGCAGGAGGTGACTTGATTGATCCCCTCCAGGTGTGAGAATTCCCACTCATTTGTGCAACTTGGCAATAAATTTCATGTCCACATAAATTGTGTCAGCCATAGCACTGAAAACAGTTGTACTGAGCCATTTCAGTAAATGGATCGGAGTTTCAATCATTGATGTGTTATGATCTGTGCAGAGTTTTTATTATCACTGATAAGGATGTCCACATTTATTATCCATTCCTAATTGTCTCCTGAATTGAAGAGGCAGTTAAGAATCAAACACATTGAAGGATCTGAACTCACATATGGGCCAAACATGTCAGATTTTCTTTTTTGAATCTAATAGTTTCATGATTAAAATTACTGAGACTGCCAGTTTTTGAAATTTCAGATGCAGTTAATCACTTGATTTTAAATTGCCAACTGCCATGCAAGGATTTAAACACAGGTCACTGGATCAATGGTCCAGATATCTGGGTGCTGGTTCCCCATCTTGAGCACTAGGCTACCGAACTCTGAAGATCTTGCAAAAGAAAATGTGAGAGATCCTTATATGTCACCTGGGGTTTCTTGGCTTGTCACTGCTGTAGAGTGTAGAGAGGGTCACTTTGGTTTAGGAGGCTTGTATGAAAGTTTATTTTTCCTTCACAGAGCCGCATGTTGCCATACAATCAATGCCTCCCTCCTCCAGTCTGCCGGGAAATGAGGCCCCGACTTTTGTGAGGCAATTCTTTCAAGATCAGAAGTGCCTATGTGGCTGGCTAGAAAATTTGGCCCAATAATTTCAAAAAAGTTCTCCATTTTCTTACTATTCTTCTGGTTATCTCTTTTATTTCTCCCAGCCAAAATCACTCAATTTTGCTAGAACCCTCCTGCACCCTTCCTCATCCTCCTGCTCTTTTTGATCAGCCTGTGGCTCACATCTCTCAGGCTCCAGCTCTCCTTGCTCTTCCTTCTCTGGAACCAGACGCTGCCCTCACTTTCCAGGTTGTGTGGCATGCAGACCACTATAATAGTCTCCACACATGCTGGGGTGTGTATTGCAGGTCAACCCCAGCCTGATTCAGGTATCCAGATTGTATTTTCAGAGGTGATCTACAGAATCATTCCAGTACTCATGTGACTCACATTGGCATTCAGCTGCTATGGTAGGACTGAAAATTGGTTTGTTGAGCCAGGGAAGTAAAGCGTAGGTATTCTCCTCAGCATCCAACCTTCAGAGAGTGCTCACCATGCAATGTCCACGAGCAGTGAAGTTACTTTAAGAAGAGGAAAAAAAACAGATCCAAGGGTGGTACAGTTGCACAGCTAGGAGGACTGCTGCCTCACAGACCCAGCAACCTGGGCTCGATCCTGACCTCCAGTGTTGTCTGTGTTCTCTCTGTGATTGTGTGGGTTTCTTCCAAATGTCTTGGTTTCCTCCCCTATCGGAAAGAGGGGAGAGTTGGTAAATTGGTTTATTATTGTCACATGTACCGTGGTACAGTGAAAAACTTATTTCGCATACCATCCGTACAGATCAACTCATTTCAACAGTGCATTGAGGTAGTACAACGTAAAAACAACAACAGAGTGCAGAATAAAGTGTTACACTACAGAGGAAGTGCAGTGCAGGAAGACAGTAATATGCAAGGTCACAACGAGGTAGATTGTGGCACAAGAGATTCTGCAGATGCTGGAATCTGGAGCAACCCAGAAAAACTGCTGGAGGAACTCAGCTGGTCAGGCAGCATCTATGGAGTGAAATAAACAGTCGACGTTTCAGGTCGAGACCCTTCATCAGGACGGGATCTTGACCCGAAACATCTCCATAGGTGCAGCCTGATCTGCTGAGTTCCTCCAGCACTTTTTGTGTGTGTTGAGGTAGATTGTAAGGTCAAGAGTCCATCTTATCATACTAGGAAACCATTCAATAGTCTTATAACTGTGGGATAGAAGCTGTCCTTGAGCCTGGTGGTAACTGCTTTCAGGGTTTTGTACCTTCTGCCTGAGGGGAGGGGGAGAAGACACAATGTCTGGGATGGCTTGGATCTTTGATAGTGCTGGCTGCTTCACCAAGGCTGCAAGAAGTGTAGTCCATACACAGTCCATAGAGGGGAGTCTGGTTTCCCTGATGCGCTGGCCTGTGTCCACAACTCTCTGCCATTTCTTGCGGTCCTGGGCAGAGCAGTTGCCATACCAGGCTGTGATGCATCGGGTAGGATATTTTCTATGGTGCATTGATTAAAATTGGTGAGGGTCAAGGGGAACATGCTAAATTTCTTTAGCCTCCTGAGGAAGTAGAGATGTCGATGAGCTTTCTTGGTCATCGCATCAACATGGTTGGACCAGGGCAGGCTATTGGTGATGTTCATTCCTTGGAACTTAAAACTCTCAACCCTCTCGACCTCAGCACCATTGATGTAAACATGAGCATGTGCACCGCCCCCCTTCCTGAAGTCAATGACTAGCTCTTTTGTTTTGCTGACATTGACTGGGTTGTTTGGCTACAATATTGGTTGGTTATTTGGCTACAGTAAATTGCCTCAAGTATAGAGGTGAGGAGTTGAATCTATGGGGAGGTGATGGGAATGGGGGAAGGGGTAAAGTGAAATGGGATTAGTGTAAATTGGTGCTTGATGGTTGGTGCAGATTTTATGGGCCAAAGGGCCTGTTTCTTTGCTACATGACTCTATGATCACCATAGAAAGAAAAAGAAAAGAGACTGGGAAAAGTAAAGTATTAGGCCAAATTTTCAAGCCAGACACACAGGGATTACTGCCCATGAAGAAAGCTTATGGTCTCTATGACATGCACCCAGATGTTAGATGTAGGGAAGTCTAGAACTGCGATGTCATTGGGCAGACCAAGCAATCAGTTTGAAAGGTACTCAGATGGACAACAGACCAAGAAGTAAGAAGGACTACTTTGACTTTTTAAACATATTGCAGAAAACTTAATGAAGATTGGGATGTACATATTAGACATAAAACAGCAGCTGAAAAAAATTGTAACCAAATGTAAAGTATAAAATAAAAAGTAACCATTTTAATATCCATGGGATTTAGAATTTTGTTAAAAGGGAGTTAGACTCCATTCATTTATAATTAGATTTTTAGATTATTCAGTTAACTCAATTACACTTTATTTAATCAGCATTCACGCTTTCAATGGATGTTAAAGTGAGAAAATTGTGCAAAACTGTTGAAGCTCATAGCAAATCATTGACTCTGGGTTGATTGCACTTGCAAAGTGTGCAGCAGTGCACTAAGGAAGAATGAAGTAACCCTGACATTTACTCTTCTTTGATAGCTCCTGCGCAGTCACCAGAAGCTGCTGTCAAACATATAGAATAAATGCAAACTTTGGGCTATTGTGGGAGAATGATATACTCTGTGAGTGATGGGAAAAGCAGGAAGCCAGGCAGACTCTATTGAGAGAAAGGAAAAAGCAGGGGTCACCTCTTGGAAAGGGAATACTTAGTGTTAGAGATTCATAGAGTAATAGAGTTGTACAGCCCAGAAACCAGCCCTTCAGCCCACTATGTACATGCCAACCTTTTTGCCCTCATCCCATTTGCCCACGTTAGTTCCATATCCTTCTGTGATTTGTCTTTTCAAGTGCCTGTCTAAATGTCTCTTAAACATAATGATTGTACATGATTCCACCACCTCCTCTGGCAGCAAGTTCCAATTATCAACAACTCTGTGTAAAAAAAAAGCTTTCCCCTCAAATCCCTTTTAAATCTCTTTCAACTTGTATTAAGCCTACACCCTCTTGCTTTTGATTCCCTTACCACAGGGGAAAAGGTTCTGATATCTCCACATCCTGTCATTTTATATACTTCTATCAGGTCACCCCTCAACTTCCTTCATTCCAGGGAAAAGAAGACTAGTCTATTCATTCTGGTATTGGTATATTATTGACACTGCCCATAACTATCTCTCCCCATAACTAACATCCTCCAATCCAGGCAACATCCAGGTAAATCTCCAGTGCAACCACATCCTTTCTATACTCCAAGTGCAGTCTAACCAGTGTTTTGTAAATTTGCTATATAACATCCCAACTTTTATATTTTATGCTCAGGGCCATTCATGAGCCCATATCATAAGACAGTGGATTCTATGTTTCTCTATGAACAACAGCACATAAGATTCATTTACAATTAATGAATTGCTATTTTTAATGGCTGATGTTACAATAAGCTTTTCACATTACATATAGATGTTTTATTCATTAATACAGTAATGTGCATTCTTCCAAGACCAGATTTTTAATTTAAATATGTCTAAACTTTTTCAATATGTAAAACAAATTTGACTAGCGAAACATCTGGTGAAGCACAAACAGTATTATTATCAACCTCTACTTCTGTGCAAAATCTTTGTTTCGCTACTTTACAATGGCATTTATAGCTGTCAATGCAGGATGTAAATTCACTTTTCTAAGACCCAAGTAGTGAGGGACACAGTGCCAACATTTCGAGTGCTGTGACACCAACTTAGTCCCAAAGGCTCCACACATGGAGAATTCCTAGGAACAGCTTGATACAGAATCAAAGAGCTCATGACCTGGTGCCCTGGAGCGAGGAAGGGAGAAAAAGAGCAAAGAATGAATCAGCTGGCAGCAACTCCTCCCTTTACATGCAGTTCTGACCAATTAGTTACAGGTTGCTACATGTTTGCTTTCTGGGGTATGGAAATCTGCAACAAAGATGGTTCCAGGACCCAGGAATAATGTCTGAGGAAAGGTCAAGAGCATTAGTTTCTTTGTTAGTCAAGAAAATTAAATTGTTCAAAATTTTGAAAACCATTTCTTACTGTAATAATAGGATCAATACACATGGGGAGATGTTAAAGATTAAAAAGCCAAAAATGTAAGGCAGACCCTAGGAAGGTTGTTGACAATATAAGTTACTGGGTGCATGTCTGTGCAGAGAAGAAAACGAGGATACAGTCTTTTTTTTCAATTCCAAAAATTTAAAGAATCATTAATTCAAAACAAAACAGAATGGTCAGACAACATGATAAGGCTGACTTCAGACTGAATCTTATTAATAAGAGGATTTATTCACTAATAAAGTCCAACGTTTGGAATGATGAAATAATAGTCTGATCTATTTCAAGGAACAATTTTCAGAAAATGATCATACTGTAGTAATTTAAGAAGCAAAAGTTGCCAAAACTTACATAAACCTAATTATAAATTCTAGAAACTTTTCAGCATTTCCCAGCAAGTTCCAGCACTAATTTTGAATGAAATTACAAAAGCAACCTGGTTTTTTTCATAGTTTTTTTTTCTTACAATAACTTCATGTGTTCATTTCAATTAATATTAAGGAAATAGAACAAAAGTTTGATATAAATTAAACCCAGGAATTGTTGAGATATGCAAAAGAATAGTGTGCATAAACTTGAAATATGAAAAAAAATCATGCATCAATTTGAAATGCATTTTCACCAATAATCCAGTGTTATGATTCCCAGTCATGCATAAAAAGGAAGATCAAATCTATGACCTTTTCCACTTCCTCCCAAAGCTGCACACACTTGAATTAGAGTTGCAGTGGTTAAAGCAGAAGGCAGTGGGCACAAATGGTAGGTGTTCACCAGCTATCCTTTCAAATGCCCTGGAAAAGTCAAAGCGGTGAGTGGATTCAAAAGGCTTCTGTTCACACAAAGGAATACCATTAAATGAACTCATCAGTCATGTTTTTTTATTGATGAGTGGCACAGTGCAGCAGGGTCTGACAGAGCAGAACAGATAGTGTGCGAATGCTGCCTTCTCCCTCTGCCTCTCTCTCTCTTTCTCTCTCACACTCACTTTCTCTCTCTCTCTCTCAACATAGGCACACTTTCAAGAGTATGGGCACCCAACAATGACGCATCACTTACTTATTACATCCATTATTAACTTGGCTCAGCCTCATTAAGCTTTGAAATTGAGGAAAAATGATAGCAAAATAACAGTCAGAATTTGTACATTACAAGAGGGAAAAGGAAGCAGATAAAACACAACATAGTAAGCGCTGTGACATTTTTGAATCCTCAGGGTCACACATTGTTGATTGCATGTTTTTACTTCCCTGATATGATTCTGCTATGGTCTAATTTTACCATGTTGAGCACTGGCATAAAATAATGAATGGTGGGCTTTTAATAATATCTTGGTGGTGAAGTGACACTTAGTTTTGAGCAGCAAAATTTGCAGATTTTCCACATAAATGCAGCATTTACAGGTTTTTTTTTGCCTTTCGATTTATCTTCTGAGATTTTACTTTGTTTCTATAATATCACATTTCCTTAACTGTTTTCCTAAACTAATTTTTGATTTACAGTATGCTATGAATTAAGAAATGTCTTCCATTGTTCACTTTAACAAAGGTGGGCTTCCAAAACATCACAGGTAGCATTTCTTCTGGAGAGATCTTTTCTCTGAAAGCTGGAAATACCCTGCCATGTTAAATTATTCATCTTATTTTGCATGGTTTTAACAAATGTAAAGGCTTTGTAAATATATTGCATGTTACAGTATTTAGAACTTCATCTGCTGTTGTATGCAATAAGCACTCCATAAAAACTACTGCTTCTGAAATTTGCCTTCATTGGTGACAATGGATTACTATATTATCATGGTGACAGTATATTACTAATTCAAAATGCAGTGCATAGAACACAGCAAACATTGCAAACATTTTAAGTTAAAAGTAAGCCTGGAATTAGCTGACTGCTGTTCCAATTCCTACACCAAATCTTTGTCAGAAATGTGTGTGGATGAATGGGTTTTCTACTGCATTTCTGGCAAAGTTGTTATGATGGGAAGTGAGCTGTTCTTGAATTGTAGCATAAAATTGATTGCCAAATTCAATTGTGACTTTATAGAATGCATTACACACACAAGTCATTAATGTATGAATTGTCAAAAAGAATATTTGATGCGAGCATTATCATGTTCATGTTTATATTAACTACAATCTTACCTCTTATACAAAAATACTATCAGAAGATTAAACAGTTGATAGCTAAAATCTTTCAGAATGAGGGGATAAAGCTCAAACTGAAGAGAAACAGGGTGCACACACAGTTTAGATTCCAATACTTCATACTGAGTTCAGTGAATATATGAATAGAAAATAAAGGAAAGCAGTGCAAATGATGAACAAAAATATATGGAACATTAAATTAATATTTGAGGAGACACATAATTGATTGGTCACTTTTTTTTGAATTGACACATTAAACCAGATAATTTTCTCGGAATCTGCAGTTTCTCATGCTCTGGAGTGTGTTTCTTGCTCAGGTAAATGGGGCTGTACAAGCCTTTCCCTCATGGAAGACCCAATCCACAGGCAGTGTTTTACAGAAATCACAGCTTGCTGTCATCTCTCAGCAATTACCTGCCCCTGCAAGAATATAGGAAAGAAATTGCTGTCTATCACTCATGTTGATATTGTATAATGCTAGTGAAATTGTAACACATTATTTATTCACTCATTTACGATTCCAGTGTACATTGGAAGTGATAGAAATTGTCTCTCTCCAAGAAATAAAATAGAACTATTTTAAAATAGGTTGTTCTAATAATTCATACATTAATTCTAAAAAAAAGTTTTACAAATTATGCATTGACTTTAAAAAATGAAAAGGTTCCCTATTCACCTCAAATTATGCAAGACATCATTCCTGAAAACTGTACTCTGAACAGTACTGAATTTTGATATGGTTTGAATTTTTTATATTAAATTGATGAGAGGTACTAAGGCAAATGGATTTTAGCATGGATGAATTCGTAATAATTCTAGCCTTCCACTGATCCTGCTTAACCCTCTCACAGTAAGGTGCTCACCTTTCATTAACCAACACATATTTTCATGATCTCTTTCTCTCTCCCTCTCACTTTCTCTCTCTCTCTCTCCCTCCCTTCACCAACTCCCCGCCCTCCCCAACACCCTGCTCTGTCTCTCTTTCTCTCTGTCACATTTCAGCATTGGCTTAATTTAATTTTGATTAATTGAACAGGAAATTCTCAGTGCCTGAGTCCTTAGGAAGAATAAAGATTAAAATCATTATGCTTTGTTGTGCTTGCTGTTTGGGATCAAGGATAATTCAGTCAGCATTGTTATTTACCTTAGTAGAATTGGAATATTAGATTAGGTATCCATCAACTACTAGGTGTCTGTAGATGAGCTTTACAGCCCAGCATGTTTCCACTCTTAGGTTTATCCTTATCAAGGTTATGTTTAGTGCTGAGTTTCTGGGTTAGCTTGCATGGTAATGAATTTTTACACATTAAGGCAATGGGTATTTGCACTGGGAAATAAAATACTTCCCCATACAAAGAATACAATGTCACAATCAAGCATTCCCAGGCTGCTGCAGTGTGAAGCTTACAACATGTCTCAGCCAGAGTGCAGAAGAATATTTCCAAATGCGCCGTTATCCTCAAAACTCCGTGAAGAAATGGAAAAGTCTTTGAATCTGTCCATTTTCATTTCACATTTGCAGTCACACACCAAAAAAAATTCCATAATTTTCACATAACTTCAATGTAAAAGACAAAAGGCCATTGTCTAACCCATTATGTACCCAGTTTGCATTCAGTGAAGTGCAGATTTTGTTTTTGTATTACTCAAATATTTGAATGAGCACTGGTATATTGTTTTTCTGCTGGGTTTGCCAGTTATTCATCATGTGCTTGTTTAGAATGGAAGGAAATGAAGTTCAACAGGCAAAGGAGATCAGAACTCTTCTTCCTCTGTAATATATTTTGTTGCAATGTCTATGCATTCTTTCTGTCTAAAATTTCTGTTATATCACCTAGATTTTGAAAACACATTTTGGTTATCTTTTAACTTATTTTGTCGAGATTTTGAAAATGTATTATGATCAGCATTTTATGGCTTTTAAGGTGCCACAACATCAAAGATAATCACCCAGAAATTGAATGGTGCCTATTTAGCCATATTGAACAGTGTGCACTTAGGCCAGTGAATATTTTGCTCAAGGGACTACCACTAGAAATTCAGTAGCTCAGGAGGGCTAAAGGATGTAATACTGAAGCTGGCCTCACAAGCGTTGTGAATGTTTCCAGGCTACATGTGAGAATGAAAATCCCAACATGCTTTACAACTGTAGGACAATACTCTTCACACCCAGGTTATCTGCATTAGCCACTGGGCACTTGATGCATGGAGGATCCAGATGGAAGATGGTGGACCTGCAGTAAGTTCCTTATATTCCTTCATATTGTATTTTTAATTGAAATTATGTTATGTAGCACACAAAAATATGGTGCTATGAAATACAGTGTTTAGACAAATATGCTAGGGAAATCACCATGCAGGTTTTTGCACATCTACCTTCCAGAAATAGGGCAACTAGGTCAAATCAGTAGGATATAGCAGCAAATGTTTGTCATCTACAGTGGGAGCACTTGCAGATACATTGTAGCAATTGGAATGTCACCACTACCCTCAATTCTCATCATTGCCACTCCAGCACAACTAGAGTCACATTAAACACTCTACCATGGATCAAATAGGGAACTTTGGCATGGTTGGAGTCGTCTTCTCCTTTACCACTGAAGAGCTGACATGGCTACATAATCTCCTCACTAAATTGCTCTTCTCACAATGAAGGTATTGTCATTGTACCCACTCTGCAGATGACTGTCAATAAATGATCAAGTTAGTATTTGATGTGTGATGTAGAAGATATGAATCCTCTAAGGCTTTCTATTGCAAGGTACATCTGGATCATGCATTTTGAAATATGTACTTGGAAGAAATGCATCATCTGGATCATGCATTTTGAAATATGTACTTGGAAGAAATGCAGTGAGTGATTTGTATAGTGTGCGTCCATCAATGAATTTAGAACAGATTACAAGCAACAGTTTCTGCCATAAAGTTTTAGGCTGTCCACCTGGTTCAGAGAAGTAATTGTTAGTCATGCTTTCACAGATTTCACTAAATCTGGCATTGTCTTCCATCTGTTCACCTGTGATATCAATGCTTCACATATTCATAGCACATCATTGCTATAAAAAGCTTGTAAGTGTTAATCCTCGCTGTATTCCCGAGCCACAGTGTGATTTCTGGGTACTGTCCCCAAACACTATTAGGACACAATACTTTAATGACTACCTGATTATGTTATTGGTACTGGCTAAACTCATGCTCTTTGGGATAACCACAATGGTTTTAAATTTTACCAATAGAGTCATAAAGTAATACAGCACAGATATAAGCCCTTCAGCCCAACGAGTCCATGCCAACCACAGTGCCCACCCAGCTAGTCCCAATTTCCTGTGTTCTGCCCATATCCCTCCAAGCCCTGATCCTCCATGTACCTATCCAAGTGCTTCTTAAATGATACTACAGGAAGTCCCTGGGTTTTGAGACTGTTCGTAACCCGATTTTGTATGCAACTCGGAACAGTGTCCGAGCATGTGCACTTGGCCCGGGGATTGCGGCCACGCATGCACACTAGGCCCAGGAATTGAGGCCGCGCATGTGCAATAGGCCCCGGGGGATCAAGGCCACATATGCGCATGACCTGAGGATCGCGGCCACACAGGACCCCAGCTGCACATGTGCACTTGGCCCAGAGAATTACGAAGGTCCATTTGTAAGTACGGGCATTCATAAGTTGGGGACTGCCTTGGTTGTATCTGCCTCAGCCAGTTCCTCTGGCAGCTTGTTCCGTATACTCACCAGCCTCTGTGTGAAGAAGTTACCCCTCAGGTCCCTTTTAAATATTTAGGATGAGAGGGGAAATCTCTGCTCCCAGGTTCTGGAACTCCCCTAACAGGAGAAAAGACTGTTACTGTCCACCTTATCTATGCCTCTCATAATTTTTAAACACTTCTATAAGATCATCTCTCATTCTCCCACCTTCCAAGGAATAAAGATTGAGCCTAGCTAACTTCTGGGACCCCTGCTCTTTGTGATTTTTATAAATGACTTGGATGAGGATGTGGAAGGGTGGGTTAGTAAGTTTGCT
>JARFYF010000052.1:34227567-34241769 GCA_030265395.1 Rhina ancylostomus
TTCAGGGACTCCCACCCCCATGTCATATGCAATACTGTTGTAGCACTGGGCCATCTTGAACTGCCATTCTGAGAGCTGATGTTCCTGCAATATCCTTATTATTTCTCTGGCTTCCTGTACTAATCTAACTTTCATCCTTCCTGCCTTTTTCCCTCAGGTGACCTCCTGGTTTCCCACTGAACCTGCCCATAGTGTCCAAATAGCTTGGCTGCAGAGAAAAAAATATACACACTGTCCCTCCGTTATCATTGGTCTACTCAGGGAACCCTTTTCTCCATTTTCTTCATACTAGATAACTGTCCCACTGCTCTCTCAAGTAACAACATCTCAAACTCGTCACCAGTCTGAGGTTTCCTTTGTGTAACTGTATACAAAAATAAACAGATGTAGAGCTGTAAATAGAATAGTCTTTGTTGAAGGCAGTAGCTCTCAATTAAACTGCAGTCTCTGCATACAACATTGTGTCAAGACTCATGCAATGTGATACAAAAATAGTTATTTGAGGTAAACTACACATGCAGTTGACTTTACAGATACTGAATTAACTATTACATTAACCTTTTACTTCATCAGAACAGCATGGGATTATGTTAGTAAATTGCAAATTAAGAAGTACAGTGACTGAAGGTGCAATGTCCTGAGTATCTTTCTTGCTACAAGGAAGTAGAAATATAAGAGTAAACAGGTGGGAGGATGGATAAATTGCGGAAGCCCTGTCTGAGATTTACATCATCGTTAGCCACGGGTGAGGTGCCCACAGACTGGAGGGCAGCGAATGTTGTGCCTTTATTTAAGAAGGGCGGCAAAGAAAAGCCTGAGAACTATAGACCAGTAGTGTAATATCTGTGGTAGGTAAGTTACTGGAGAGGATTCTAAGGGATAAGATATACTTACAAATGGAGTTTAATTTGGAAAAGTGCAAGGTGTTGCATCTTGGAAAGTCTAGTCCAGGTAGGACGTTCACAGTGAACAGCAGGGCCCTGAAGAGCGTTGTAGAACAGAGAGTCCTTGGAGTACAAGTACATGGTTCACTGAAAGTGAAGTCACAGGTAGACAGGGTGGTGAAGGCTTTTTGCATGCTGGCCTTCATAAGTCAGGGCATTGAGGCCACACTCGGAGTATTGTATTGAGTTTTGGCCACCTGGCTATAAGAAAAATGTTATTATACCAGAAAGAATGCAGAAAAGATTTACAAGGATTCTGTCAGGACTTGAGGGACTGAGTTATCAGGAGAAGTTGAACATGCTAGGACTTTATTCCTTAGATCATAGGATATTGAGAGGTGTATAAAATCTTGAGGGGCATAGAAAGGGTGAATGCACTTAATCTTTTTCCCAAGGTTGGGGAAAACAAGAACTAGAGGGCATAACTTTAAGGCGAAAGCAGAAAGATTTATGAGAAACTTGAGGGACAACTTTATTTTTCAACATAAAGTGTGACATCTATGTGGAATCAGCTGCCAGAGGAAGTGGTTGAGACAGGTGCAATAACAACTTTTAAGACAGTTGGGCAGGTACATGGATTGGAAAGGTTTTGAGGGTTGTGGGCCAAGTGCTGGCAAATGAGACTAGCTTGAATGGGGCATCTTGGTTGGCATGTACCAGTTGGGCTGAAGGGCTTGTTTGCATGCTGTATAACTCTGACTATGATTCTATGACTATGACTGGAAGTTAGAGATAAAAGGATAAAAGGAAAGATTCTGTAGCTGCATGTGGCACTCAAAATGTAACAGATGACAAATAGAAATAAATGAGCGTGATCTGATAGCCACTGCAGAGACATGACAGCAAGATGACATACAGAGACCTGAGTACTGCAGGGTAATGTGAGATCTAGTAAAGACAGGAAGCCAGGAAAAAGGAGGAGGAATGACTCTGTTAATTAATGATGGTCTGATCGTAATAGAGAAGGATGACCCAGGGAATGGTAAACTAGCTGCAAAACCTGAAATTTTGCAATCTACAAGTGACAAAGCCATGGATGAGGCTTTAGAAATGATAAGCTGAAACAAGAGTGGAGTCAGCCGATAATATGTAGGTGGAAGAAAATGCTTATGACATAATTACTTCAAGTGATTGATGTTTCACTCATCGAATATCTTAAATTAAGAACTAGAACAAGTTAAGAAATTCCTTTGAAAACAAAAATTGGGCTCCATTCCACCTGGTAGAATAAATTTGTAATCTCTACTTTCTTCCTATCATTGTTCATAAAAATGCAAGGGAAAAAGGCATATCGAAATATCACCACTTGCAGTTTCTCCTACAAGTAACATAGCATCTTGCCATTGCTTCATTGTCATTCCAGGTTAACAGAATTAAAGGAACAGATTCACCACAGGATTGCATTGGTTCAAGGCATCTCACCACACTTTTCAAGGACACCTAGAGATGGGAATTAAATACAGGCCTTCACAACAATGCCAGCAATTAATAAATAAGATTAACCTTGGAAATACTTGTTATGCCACCATCAGAGTGGCCTTATGTAACCTGTCAAAAATGTTATGATTGAACAAATTTTGACCTGAAATTCATTCCCTTTTATAATACTAACTATGCTACACAATAGTTATATTGTACTGTACCATCAAATTTAATGGAATGAATTTTAGATACAAATACACTGGATGTTGTTAATATGTAGTGTTTTTAGTGCTACCAAGACAGTTATCTCTTAAGGGGTTACATTTGCTGGGAGGAAAGCTAGCAGATGTAGATTAGAGTTGAGATTTGGCACCCAACTAGAATACAGGAGACATTGAAAGATGGTTTAACATCTGGTGATCATTCACACTCATTGCTGCTGCAACAACTCCATTCATTTGAATTCAGCAGGGGTCACTGAGAAGTTAGGCTGTTTTTTTGTTGTTAGTTGAGGAAAAGTCAATTTGAATAAACCCTGACAAGCTTGAGTCAGGCTGAAGAAAGAAAAAGAAAAATAATGGAACACATGGCAGAGGAAAGTTCTGAACTAGGGTAGATAACATGCTGACACTGGAAACTGTCCATTAGAGAGACAATTTGTCATAATGGACAGCAGTCACAATTTTTGTCTTCTTTCTTTATCTGGTCAAAAGAAAAGCTACTTAATGATGTGTATTTCACCAAACAGAGAATCTGAAGGAATATCCATATGAAGGACAAAGATATCCATCCATAAAGAGAAGGGATTGAATCATGTGAAGGCAAAATTAGAATCAGGGGAGTGTGAGTTCCTTCAAAGCAGGACAACTGGATCATTCACTGGGAAGATTAACAGCCTTAGATTCAAGCTGTTACCTAGCTTTAGATTCTTAGTATTTGTTCATGGGGGAAATGGCCACAACCAAGGATTCATCCCCTCACACTCCTGAAGGTCCTTTGCAATTCATCAGTCAGCTACCTCAGAACATGTACAATGTGGGACGAGGAGATGGCTAAAAATGCAAGGGCACGAAAGAGAATACAATTATAAAAATGGGTAGAGGATACATTCAAAGGAGAGATGATTTTTTTTTAGTGAATGAGTTATGTTTGGCCTTGACAGGATGCACAAAATTATTTGTAAAAGCTGTGATTGAAGATTAAATACAACATATTTTACTTTGGACTTTCATCAGTGAAATGACTTCTTTATAAACCATCAGTATGGCAGATGGCAAACTGCAATTATTCCTTCATAGGGGAACACACCCTCACAAACAATATGAACCACGACACTGAAGTATTTCAATTGTCTGTACCTATGCAAGTCAGCAGAACAGGGTGCCACTATTACAACTGATGAGACAGCATCTATTAGCTGATCCTCCTATTTGTCCTTCTCTCAAGACAGATTGTGAAGAAAATGTATCAGAAAAAATTGAGACGATATATTTTAAAATAATTAGAAATAACTCATTAATATTAATGAGTCTTAGTTCCTACGTCCCCATGGCCTTTGGCATAAAATGTTGCTGGTCAGGGACAAATCCACACCAGCTGTTTTACTCATGGGCTATCCAGAAAAGGTGTGGAGAATCCACACATAGAACTTAGATAATAGTTCATCTGCAAAGCTGTCATTTTTTAAAAATTGATTTTTATTTGTGCGTTCCAAAATATTGTGACCTGGGAGGAACATTGTAGGTTTAAATAGTCACATGCCAACCATTTATCAGCTGATACATCCTAAGATATTTGAACGGCAGGTATCTGACTATGAAGCAGGTCTACTCCTAACGCTATCCCTTATGCACATTTTAGGCCATTTGCTTCAGATGTTTGCTCCAACGTTTGTCTTCTCTGAGTCAGCCAACACCAGCTGCCTCAGGGAAAAGCAACCTTAAACATATTATAAATCTCAAAAGGTAAGATTTAACAACTCTAAACTATTGGGGCTACTTTGGGGCATCCTTGCCTAAGGGTGGTAATAATGCAAGGAATTGGGTGGGTTGGTCATGGCGACATACAACTTCTGGTGGTGTTTGGGGCCATTAGAAATACAAGACAAAAGAAGAAAACAAGAAACTACCTGAAGTACAAATGACCCAACTTCGTTGGATCTTTACTGCTGCCCTACATGAAGATTTAGGCTCTTCAAGAAATGTGGAAACAGGTCTTAATCCTTAGGTTAAATAATTGGTTTTCATATAAAATTAAATTGCTTTGTGCACAAAAACATTGCACTACACAAACAGATTTCTAGTCTAAATTTTCATAGAATCATAGCACAGAAAATCACAGACAAGGACCCTTTTGGCCCACTTTGTCCATAACGACTGTGATGCCTGTCTATGCAAATCCCATTTGCCTCCATTAGGCCTGTATCCCTCTATGCCTTTCCTATCCAAGTGCCTGGCTAAAAGCCTTTTTAAAGTTGTAATTGTATTGACTTGGATATGGCTTGGAAGCAAGGAAGAAAATTTATAGAAAAGCCCTTATCCATATACTGTATGTGATAGAATTAGATAATTCTAAGGTGGAACTGGGAATGCTTGATTGTATTTATTGCATATCTGAGAGGGATGAGGACTGTATATTTAAATCCACCTTTTTGTTTGAGGCAGAAACTATAAGTATGTGCATGAATACTCTAAAATCAGTCTGTCAACGGTCAGGAGGTGCATTTGAAATTCTTCTACCATTTTTGTTGAAAGAGGCAGTGTGAAAGGAACAAAGACGGAGGGCTTTAAAAAGCAACCGATATAGAGGATATTGTAACTGAGATCATGGTATTGAGCAATGTATTAAATACAATTGAGTAACTATAACTTCTGCAGTTATAGGACTCTTATTTGAGCAGTTTGTTGCATGCTAAGAAGATGATGTTCCAGAATATGTCATACAAAGTATTCAAAGTCGTGAATTGTGATAAAGCAACATTTGATAGCATGAACATGACATTAATAATAAAACATATGATGAAGAATTAAATACCTTCACTTATGCGAGAGAATTTGTACTGGGAACACTCATGGGGCTAAAAGCTGATACATCCCAGTACTGAGAGAAAATATGCTGGAGGGATCAGACAATGAGGCCATATGGGTAGAACTTAGAAATAAGAGAGGGGTGATCACTTTGCTGGGGTCATAATACAGATGGGAATTAGAGGAACAGATATGTTAGAAAATTACAGAAAGGTGTAAGAGCAATTTTGTTATAGTAATGGGTGATTTTAATTTTCCAAATATTCACTAGGATTACCTTAATGTATGGGGGTTAGATGGGGTGGAATTTATTAGTGCATTCAAAAAAGTTTTTTTGAGATAAGGTGTAGACCGTCCAGCTCTAGAGTCGGGGAACTGGAAATGGAAATCATAGGAAATGGAACTATACAATCACTACGTTTAAGAGACAGATACTTGGATAGACAAAGCACGGAAGGATGTGGACCTCATGCAGGCAAAGAGGATTAGTGTGCATGGGCAAAAAGGTTGACATGGACATGGTGGGCAGAAGGCCATCTTCTGTGTTGTACAACTCTATGATCAATCAAGCAGAGTCAGCATGCCTTCATGAAAGGGAAGTCAAATCTGACAAATTTATTAAAGTTCTTTGAGTGGTTAGAACAGAACTGTAGTTGCAATATATCTGGATTTTCAAGAAGCATTCAACATAATGCCACACAAAGGGAAGTATTGTTACAATTATACGGGGTACTGGTACACCTAGAGTATTGTGCACAGTTTTGGTCACCTTATTTAGGAAAGGATGTACTGTCATTGGAGGTAGTCCAAAAGAGATTCACTAGCTAATTCCTGCTATGACAGGGCAGTCCTATTGCAAGTGAATAAATATATTAGATTTATATTCTTTGGAATTAAAAAGATTAGATTTTCTGGTATTGGCGGTAAAATATTAGCATGGAAAGAGGATCAGCTAACCACCAGAAAGCAGGGATAAGAACCAAAAGAACATAGGAAAATAGGAGTAGGCCTTGCCCTGTCAAACATTATGATTATGGCTGATCTGTTGCAGGCTTCTTCTGAACCAGTTCCCCATAAACCCTTCTTGATCTTTCAAAAATGCATATAATTCCTCTTTAAAATAAAACATGATCTTCAGAGACTTACTATCATCTGTGCAACAATTTCCTATGCACCTCGGTTTATTTGTCCACCTCCTAATCTTGTACTATGTTCCCTCATTCAAGATTCTCCCATTAAAACCTTTTCAATGTCCACCTGTTATGCCCCCTAAGGACCTTGCATGTTTCAATAAGATCATCCCTCATTCTTCTAAACTCCAAAGAATATAGATCTAATATCTTTATTCACTTGTGGTAGAACAACTTTCACATACCAGGAATTAGCCTAGTGAATCTCTTTTGGACTGTCTCCATTGCCTGTATATTGAGGAACCAAAACTGTGCACAGTACTCCAGGCATGAGCTCAGTTGTACCTTGTACTTTCCTATTTCTAAGCTCTAAATTTCTAAGCTCTAACCCTCTTGTGCAGGACAGTAGGACCTGGTGACTTGTCTGCCTTTAGTCCCATTAGCTTTTACTAATACCTTATCCCTGATGACAGTGATTGTTACAACTTCTTCCATTGTAGTTCAAATCAGACTATCAGAAATATTTGGGATTTGGCAATAATTAGTGGTCTGTTTTACTTGACACCTTATCTTCCCTTCTATTGACTTCACCCTTTAATACATCTTTCCCCCAGTAATCTGACAAATTAAAAAAGAACTTAACTTTTCCAGTTACTTCATTCCCCCTGAGGCTTTGCATCCGTTCTAAATAATGCAAACGTTATTAGATTACCCTGCAACATATGGTTTGCAGAAATAAAATCACAGTCCATATGTTTAGATGCCTTCCCTTTTATAACTCTACTTTAGAACACCATATTTAGCAGAATAGTTTTAATCTTCCTTTAAACTTAATGCTGTTTCTTGCAAGGAATTCTCCTTTTTGCACTGAGGGTTTTAGTTGTTTTATCTAGACTTATTTATAAGCCTTACCTGTCTCTCTTGGATACAAATGGATTCCCACTTCTCACAGTTCACTTTTATCATAGTTCACAGGAGGCTCTATCCATCTATTACCAAGCAAGAGCTTATCCTATTGTACTACTTAATGGAGACTTCAGGGAATTTTCCACAACCTTCATCCAAAGGCTGCCTTCGTGCTATTTCTTATTAAACTCTATACTGAATATAAACAGAACTCAAAATGTTCCAATAAAGATTTTTACTGAGCCTTCCAGGGCTCCAGTGCATTTGGAATCCAATTTAACATTATGATCTAACCCTTGTACTCCCAAGTTTCCACAAGCCCCTATTTCAGACATTGGTCTCCAAAGCATTTACCTAAGAAACTATTATGTACCACATATTTATTGAGGACTGGAATATTCTACTTAGCATTTTTATCTAAACATGGTGTTATACAAAAACAAATCAAACAGCTCCATATCTTTAAACAACAAATTCAAGCTTACATAATGTTCCAGCCTGCAGTCTCAGCTTTTCAATGATTTGGACTTCTTCACATTTCCTGCCCCCTCCCCTTCACTACAAGCAGCACAGTCATTGAGTGTCATAGCCCTGAATTTGTTAATTCTTTTCCCAAGCCTCAACAATCATATTCCTTTTCTCCTTACCTCCATAATCTTCATAATCTTTCTTTAACATTTTACTTTCCATTAGTTGGCTGGCCGAGCTTTTCCTTTAGTGTTCTTGCCTGATAGCACATGTTTCCTTCATTAAGAGGGCCACAGCTCCACACAATACTCTGGATGTGGTCTCACCGGCCTTGTACAGTTGCAGTAAAACTTTGTTACTTTTATACTCTGACCTCCTTGAAATAATAGCTAGTATTCTATTAACCTTCCAGATCATCTGCTACACCTTTATGCTAGCTTTATGTATTTCAATGCACAAGGACACCTTTTTACCACAGCTATCGACTGTCCTATTAAATAATTTTTTAAAAAATCATTATTCCTTCCAAAATGAATAACTTCATATTTTCTGACATTATCCTCCATTTTCCAACTTTTTAAACTACCATTTTCTCTGTGTAAATTGTTTAATTCTTCCTGATGGTTTGCCTTCCCCCCTACATTTGTATCATTTGCAAATCTGGCTACAGTATTTTCGCTTCCTTACTCCAAATCATTAATATACATTGGTTCCAGTACCAATCCCTTGGAAATCTATTGCTTACAGGTTGCCTGTCTAAGATTAACCTTTTTATCCCACTCACTGCATCCTGCTAGTTAGCCAATCTTCCATCCATGTTGATGCATTACCCCAACACCATAACTTCTTGTGAAGTAACTTTTTGTGTGGCACCTTAATGAATGCCTTTGAAAATCCAAATAAATTAGCTCGACAGGATCTCTATCCATATTGGCTGGTAATTCCTCAAAGAACTTGATTACCTTTTCAGACATTATTTCCTGCTGATTCTGTTTGATTAAATTGTAAATTTCCAAATATTCTGTAATTACCTCCTTGATATTTGACTCTGAGATTTTTCTAATAATAGATATTAGGCTAACTGGCCTTTGTTCCCAATTGTTTTGTCTTCCACCTTTATGAATAATGGTGTCATATTGTCAGGTTTCCAGTCCTTTTGTGCTTCAGAATCAAAGGACTTCTGGAAGATTACAACCAATGCATCCACTTTCTCTGTTTCCTCCAGCAGTTTATATTTTTGATGCAGATTCCAGCATCTGCAGTCTCTTTTAGCTTCATCTCTGTTGACACTCCGTTTAAGATCCTTGCATGCAGATCATCAGATCCAGGGAACACAACAGCCTTTATTCCCATGAGGTTGCCCAATCCTAGGACTTTGTGGGAGGCCAGAGAAATTGCAGAGGCCCTTGTGGAGACTTTTACTTCATCGTTAGCCACTGGTGAAGTTCCTGAAAGCTGGAAGGTGGCTAATGTTGTTTTGTTGTTTAAGAAAGGTAGCAAGGACAAGTCAAGGAAATACAGGCCAGTCAGCCTGATGCTAATAATGGAGAAGTTACTGGTGGGAATTCTGAGGGACAGGATTTATCAGCATTTGGATAGATAGTCTTATTAGGAGGAGTCAGCATGGCTTTGTGCCTGGAATGTCATGCTTGACAAACCTTTTATGAAGAAGTAACCAATAAGGTAGATGATGGCAGGGCAGTGGATTTTGTCTATTTGGATTTTAGCAAGGCCCATGGAATCCAGGGAGAGCTAGTTATGTGAATTCAAAATTGGCTCGGAGGTAGGAAGCAGAAGGTGGTGGTTGAAGGTTGTTTATCGGAATAGTCACACCGGTGACTAGTAGTGTGCTGCAGGGGTCAGTGTTGGGACCCTTGTTATTCATTATTTATATAAATGATTTGAATGCAAATGCACAAGGCTTCATCAGTAAGTTTTGTTGATGTTGAAGAAGGTTTTTGTAGATTACAGGGGATCTTATCAGTTTGGGAAGTGGTCCAAGGAGTGGCAAATGGATTTCAATACAGATAAGTGGGAGGTGATGCATTTTGAAAAGTCAAACCAGCGTTAGGACTTATAGTATAAATGGTAGGGGTCTAGGGAGTGTTATGGAACAGAGGGAGTACAAGTGCATAGTTCATTGAAAGCAGTGTCATAGGTAGACAGGGTGGTGAAAAAGGCCTTCATCAGTCAGAGTATTGAGTATACAAGTTAGGACATTATGTTGCAGTTGTATAAGTCATTGGTAAGGCCGCACTTGGAGTACTGTGTACAATTTTCATCACCCTGGAAAGAATGCAGAAAAGATTTACAAGGATGTTGCCAGGACTAGAGGGCCTGAGTAATGAGGAGGGGTTGGCCGGGCGAGGTCTTTATTCTTTGAGTATGTGAGAATGAGGGGTGATGTTACAGAGATTTATAAAATCATGAAGGGCATAGATAAGGTGGATGGCAGCAGTCTTTTCCCCAGGGTAGGGGAGTCCAAAACTAGGAAGCATAGATAAAGTAGAGGGAAATATTTAAAAGGGACTTGAGGGGCAAATTTTTCATGCAGAGGGTGGTGAGTATATGGCACGAGCTGTCAGAGGAAGTGGTTGAGGCAGGTACAGTAGTATCATTTGAGAAGTACTTGGATAGGGACATGCAGGGGTGGAGCTTAGAGAGATAAGGGCCGAATGGAGGCAATTGGGACTGGATGGGTGGGCACCAAGAACAGCATGGATGGGTTGGGCCGAAGGGCCTGTATCCATACTGTATTGCTCTATGGCTCCTACAGAAGCAGTGAAATGATGAAATCATGCATTTTCTAAGGCCTGAATAATAATTTTGCTGTACAATAAATTGCTTAGCCATAGGATAATGCTTCTTTTTATTGTGGTGAACTATTTGTAATCATCTAATCCCAAAGGATTTATTTCCATTTATGGCAGTTACTAACACAGACCATTTTTTCATCAGACAAACAGGGTGGCCTGCCATGCTGCTTCCACAGCATAACCATTTGCATTGTGTGCTTTACTGAGCAACAAGTGACAATATAACAAAGATCCAGCAGTAAAATACCTCCATTCTATCTAACTACTGAAGACATTAAGGATGGTAACAGGTGAATTTAGAAATTCTTTTATCTATGACATTATACAGCTGGCTTGTCAGCTAACTGTTAGTCACCACACCAAAGGTTCTCATTGATTATTTGTTTCTGCAATTTTCCATTGTACAGAGAATGCACCCCTCACTGCCAATTCAGCCCAGTAATATACTTTCTATTCAATTTTATCTCTTCCCACTTTGTGCTTTTTTGCCAGTTTGGAGGTAATTGTAAAGTTGTGGGACTATTCTGTTTTGAGGTTTAACTCAGTAAGTTATAGCCACAACAACCTACAAAGAACAAAAACTTTCATCTTATAACTGTCATGGTTCTGAGTTCTGGCCCTCAGTTTGGCTCCTTTAATGCCTTGTTGTCCACAACTTGGATTCCATGCTGGACAGGCACTAGTCGCTAGAGTATTGGTCTGCCTTTGGCTCCTGGCTGCTTAGAGTTGTATTCTCTATTCCTTTGTGAAGATCCAGTTTGTGTTAGGATTCCTCTTCTGATCTCTGAGGCAAGATTCCTTCCAGTTGCTGCCTGTGTTTGTCCTGAGGAAGTCTCCTGACTCCAGTCTTGTATCAGTGTGCTGTATTTGGGTTCTCTGTGAGTTTGCTCAACATTGTGACAGAGATACATTTGACCAAATAGTGGTCCAGTGCATTGACTGTGTCAGCATGCTACAGGTCCATAAACCAAAGTCACACTCTCACATGTAAAAGCAACAAATGCTCCATGGAATACCCTTCTGTCCTGATGCAAGGTCTCAAATTGAAATGTTGCCTGGCCTGCTGAGTTTTTCCAGCAGTGTGTTTTTCCTTTGTTCCCAATTACACCGTCTGCAGTCTCTTGTGTCTCCATGGAATACTCTTCAGCTTGATATTATTGTGTTCCTTCCTTGGATCTCTGGAGCCAAAGAAGTTGACAGTGGTAGTAGAATGTTTTTTTCAAAGTGGATAGAAGTTACCAAGGATTGTGCAGCTCAGACCTCTAAACATGTTTTGTTCAGTGGGATTTTCCAGCAAATATCAAACCTGATCTTAGTTTCCTTTTTACGGTTCAGGCATTGAGAGAAACAGTTAAATTAGTGGGAATTAAACCACACCTTCACTTCCAGTACAACCTCATGTAGCAGGGAGCATTGAAAAAACATAAACTGAATCCTAAATAACTTCTTAGTGAATTCCCTCACTGATTCAAAGATGAGTGAGACTGCCTGCTACCATTCCTTCTAATGGATAGTAATCCCTGCAGGACTACAGGGTTAACATTTATGAGATTATAACAGGGAGGAGGATGTGGCTGCCAGAAGCTGTTTGACTTTGACTCCTGTTTGTCAAAGAATGCAATAACTCCACAATGACTTGAAGCAGGTGCAGCTGGTTTCAGCCCATAGCTAGAATAGGGAGTCGTGGCTTTCTGCTAGCTACTCTTGGTGCTGACAAAGTTGGAGACTGAGTGATGACCAAGGTCACTTGTTAAGAACAGAAGTATAATCAAAAGTTTAAGTACCCATTTTTGATAAAAATAACTCCACAAGTCCACAAACCTTGTCAAAGGTCCAGGCATAAAACATATACATCTTTGGGGCTATGGTCGTTAGCTGAAATCCCCTTATGGTGATGTGCCCCCAAGGGATAAATAGATTGTGGCTTGTGGTCTCAAGACCAATTGTGGATGTCAGAGTACCTTATAAGGGGAAAATATCCCTACAACCTCATGGAAAGAATAGCCCAGGGGTTGGCTAAATGTTGGCCCGGACCCAATTCTGGAACTGGCATGGTGGCGATATGCTTCGTGAAGGGAGTTGTGACAGTGCCTGCATTCACTCCTATGACTTTAGGCTACAAAAGAACATAAGGCAATGTACATGATTACTCAACTAACCTATTCATCAGACTTCCTGCACTCATCACTGAAGTTAGATTACAATATTCGCACCCATTCTTATTTGACCAGGTTTCACCAGGTGAATAATTTTTCAAGGGTGACTTAGCACGAAGCTGATTTGATTAGCAAATGTAATGGGCCAGATTCAAAGAATCTCAGCCACTAAGAGGGACAAGGGCAGCAGGTGCACAGGAGCACCACAATCCACAGGCTCTGCCTCAGGTCACACACCATCCAGACTGGAAATATATCACTGTCCCTTCATCACTAATAGGTCAAAATTCTGTAAATCTTTATTCAACAGCACTGTGAGTGTACCTTCCCCAAAAGACTGTATCGATTCAAGGATGCAGCTCACCACCACCTTCTCAAAGACAATTGAGGTCAGGCAGAAATGCTCATTGATAATATTGCTCTCATCCCAAAAATGAGTAACAATAATACCAAAATAATGGCATTCTTTGTATGCAAGCAAAGATGGTTACTTAAGTAAGCCAAACTAATTATTTTTGTATTCAGTTTAATGTTTCCTCCACTATCAAACAGTGGAAGCAATGCCAGTGATTGACTGGAACTAACATGATGAAAATCTATGGTCTAACAGCACAATTAAAATTTGATTGTCATCAAAGTAGATTGAGTGTTTTCCAATTCACCATCAGTGGATTCAAGCCTTGTATTCTCAATTGCTGCTCTATATCTTTGATTCACGCTGTCGGAGTCATTATTTCTTTTCTGGGCCTAAGTCCAGTCACTTAAGTGAATGAGGTTATTAGATTTCTGAATGTGCATGATGCTTAAAGACTGGCTTAACAGCCAAAACCTATAACCAAAATAGCAGAGTCATACAAGTGAAGCAACATCCGCATAGTGCTCCTATTAGGTGGAAAGTTACTCACTATTTAACCATTAAACATTCCATTTCACATTGCTCATTCAAGGTGTCATAGGACAACATTCCCACCTTGGTTGAAGACTGTAGTTTTGAGCTTTTTGCCAGAGACTTCAATATACAATCCAGGTAGTCACTCTGGTGTGTTACTGGGGAAGGTGCATGATTGGGTATTAATCAATGTCTCCTCTCTCTTCTCTGGTGGATATAAAATATTATCACATGAACTGCCTGAAAAAAAGAGCAGTAGAGTTTCCTTCAACATCCATCCTTCAGCAAGCATCATTTACATAGGCAATCTGATCATTCATACCCATTGTTATTTGTGGGATTTTATGGATAATTGACTGCCATGTAGGTGTCATGGTTCTGAGTTCTGGCCCTCAATTTGGCTCTTTAATGCCTTGTTGTCCAGCACATGGATTCCATGCTGGAC
>JARFYF010000052.1:34284443-34300799 GCA_030265395.1 Rhina ancylostomus
ATCCCTGATACAGATTGTAAGAATGACCAACATACAGTTCTTGTTGAGAAAAGGCCACTGAACTGTGACTGTAGTGTGCATCATATAGAAAATGCTCTTCCGTCACAGTGATTATAGTTACAGTGATTATAGTATAATCACAGGATACAGTGATTATAAATTAATCTTAATCTGCCCTCATATGACAACCAGTTTCCTCATCATATGTTCAACACAGGAAGACCACTTCTTTCAATGGAACAGGAGCCTATCTTTTCCATTAATTATACATTTCAAAATTGTACTGTATATTTAAGCAGAACTTTAACTATAGTTTGGTCTCCAATAACAAACCCAGAAATGTATTTTTTAATAAAATATTTATGTTGTACCAAGAAGTGCATTTCCTTACTTCTCCAATATACTCACCAAATTTCCATGTCAAGAACCTCCACCCACTCCTTAATTTCCTGTCAGAAATTGTTTTCATGGACCATATTGGTGGACCAATTCCTCACCAATTTTGGCTCCCAATTGTGGTGTTTTTCATCATTTCCACCTCTTCGAGAGGGAATAAAGAGTTGGGCAAATACACCTTGCAATTGAGACAGTTTGGCTCATCTCCTGTTTTGGCTTAAACACTCCTAATTGCTTTGTTTTGAATTATTCATACACAAGGAGAACATAGATATTTTTGTTCACCCATAATGTGAGAATTTCAAAGGTAAAGACAACATTTGTTGCCAATCCCTAAAATCTTTTGAGAAGATGGTAGCGTGTTGCCTTCCTGAACTGCTAGAATCCTTGCAGTGAAGGTAATATCACTGGTCTGCAAGGTAGGGAGTTCCAGGATTTTGTCCCATTAATTACAAAGAAATAGTAATGCATTGTGGAATCAGTGTCAGTTATAATTCAGTTGGTTTTAATTCTTGTTTCTTAGGTTCTGTTTTCAAGTTCCAGTCCAATTGTTCGATCATAAAAAAAAACAGGCTAACATTCCAGTGCAAACATAAAGAGGTGTTGCACCACCTGAGCTGACATCTTTAGGAAGAGATATTGAACTGAAGTCCTACTTTCACTCTCAGGTGAATGTTAAAGATTCTACAGAGCATGAATTTGAAGTAATGTATGTTTGGGAGATGCTGTCAAAGAACCATTATTGTCATGGGAGCTCCTGCAAGGAATTTTGCCATTGTACATAATGTAACAAGTCTTTTTAAATATGTCTACCTCACCTCTTTCTTCCTTACCTCTCTTTTGTCCTGTTGCTCTCTTTGTCTCTTACACATGCACACACACACACACACACACAGAAACACATGTTGTTTGTGAGAAAATATTCAGCTTATACTCAGAGGTAGCAGCTGATCATTCCGCATAGATTTCCCCACATCAAGATCCACTATTATGTTGTGAGTAGATGTGCTAAAATCTATACTCTGTGGGGTTGAATTGCACTGCACAACATTAATAATGAACATGTTGAAACATTCAGATGAAGTTCTCTTCCTGCTGTTTTAACCACGCCATTAACCCATTTAGAGAACAAAGATTTTTTTCAACTAGATGCATTAACCTTTGTTACTAATATTGTACAGTGCATTTCAAAACCATTAAATCTATTGAAAAATGTAGTATTGTGTGTACTCCAGCATGTCACATGATGTGTTTCTTCACATCAAGCATTCCTAGCTGCTGCTTTGCTCCCCATTATTCTTCCATTGCTACAACAAAAAAAAAGATTTTAATACCAAAGTATATCAATTCAGAATATAATTCAAAATGTTAAATATGCTTATATTTCTTCAAGCCATGCATTTCAATATTATGGAAATGTTGCTTCAAGTTAGAAATTTCTAGGCTTAAGTCCCATTCTAAAGACCTGAGAGTTCAAATATCTCTGCTGAATCTCCAGTGGAATACTGATGAGGTGGTGCATCACTGGGTGTACTGGCTCTCAGGTGAAACATTGGGCCAGAATGTGTTGATGGCTAACTAACTGTTCTATTGGAAAAGGTTCAGAGGGATATCAGTCAAACACAAGGAAGTAGGACTAGCTTGGATGGGCAAATTGATCAGCATGGCCTAGTTGGGCCGCAGAGCCAGTTTCCATGCTACATAGCTCAATGATTCTATAACCAATTAACTGCAGAGAGTGTATCAATGCATTCCGGACTTCTGCCCTGTATGCTGCATCATGAAAGTTAGGACCACAGTGGGGAATGGGTGCATGTACAATTGACCTCTCCCTCTGCCCCACACTCACCTGTTAATTCAAGGGCATTCCGTAAATTTACTGATCCTTTTTGGAAAGGTAACTTTTATTCATTTTTGATTAAGTTTCTTTATTTAACTGTAAATGTGTGTTTTTAATTGATTAACATTTTAATGCATTCATTATTTTTTATTTTACTGTTCTTAGTGCAATATTTTTTATCTATTTATTTACCTGTTTCCAAATGTCTCTGGTCTTCAGAGATAATTTAGGAACAGTGTAAAGCCCCCTGACAACAGAAGACCATCAGAGTTCTCCAAAGGTAAGACATCAGGTTGTGCAGCTTGAGGCATTCTCATTGCTCACCATTTCACAGAACAGCCATAACAGTAAGGCCTTATGGTCATTGGGAGTACACATCTGTTAGCCAAACATTAGTGGGAGGAAAGTTTTAGAGTCTATTTTAAAGGACATGATAACAGGATACTTAGAAAATATCAATGCGATTAGACAAAGTGAATGTGGATTTATGAGGGATATTATGTTTGACAAGACTTTCAAAGACGTAAATAATATGTAGGGGAGAAACAATGGACATGGTACATTTGGATTTTCAGAAGGCCTTTGTTAAAGTGTCATATGAGAGATTAGTGTGCAAAATTAAAACACATGTTTGGTTGTAATATACTGGCATGAATTGAAAATTGGTTGACAGCCAGGAATCAGAAAGTAGCGATCAATGGATTGCAAATATCAGGGTATCATAGGGATCACTGCTAGGGCCCCAGTTACTCATCAGTAATTTGAATCAGGGAACCAAGTGCAATACTTCTAATTGACTCAGCAGGCAAATTCATTGCTGATGCAGTATGACATGAATAAATGTAAATGTATCCAGTTTGGTAGGAAAAACAGAGAGGCAGGATATTATTTCAAGGTAATATACTGGAAAAGTTGATATAGAATGGATTCTTGTACACCTGTTTCTAAAAGTATACCAGTGCAACAAGCTATTAAAAAGGCAAATATTATGTTGGGTTTCATTGCAAGTGGTTTTAAGGTATAGAGTATGGATGTATTGTTACACTTATACATTGTCTAGGTGAGACCATGCCTGAGTGTTGAGGGCAAATTTGATCCCTTTAGTAAACAAAAGACATACTTGCTATGGAGGGAGTGTGAAAAGACTCATTGGACTTATTCCTGGGTTGGCAGAAATGTCTTACCAGGACCGACTTGGTAAATTAGGCGTACTCATTCAAGTTCAGAAGATCACATTGTTGAAAGGTATAACACTCTTACAGGGCTTGATAGGCTGGATATGAGGAGAATGTTTTCCCTGGCTGAGGTGTCTAAATTGGGGATCACAGTATCATGATATGAGGTAAGAGATTTTGGATTGAGATGAGGAGACTAGTGAACTTGTGGTATTCTCTACCACACAATATATTTAAGGAGGATGTAGGAGAATTTCTAGACACAAATGTCATTAAGAATTATGGGGAGAGAGTGAGAGTATGATGTTGAGATTGCAGATCTGCCGTGACCTAACTGAATGACAGAACAGACTTGAGGGATGAATAGCCTTTTCCTGCGCCAATGTTTCTGTGTTTATGTGTTCGCATGGAGATTTATTGCACTCATAGAGCTAGTTTGTCAATAGGTAGATAGTAGGGATGCTGGGGGAATAGTAGTGAATGATGATAACTACATAGGCTAGGTCCAGAACAACCCAACTCATTAAACTGAGACTTAGTTTAATTTCCTGGGTGGATATAAAGGTCACACAGTGCCAAGTCAGAGATGAGGAAGGGAGTTATCCTGCTGGTCATTTTTGAAATTGTCCAACAAGTCTAAAATGATTGGAAGAACATAAAGAGACAGAGTGGCTTTAAATGAAATGAAGATGTTTCAGTGACACTCCTGCAGTCAAATGCCCATTTTTGGAATGTATTCCCAGTTCAATAGATTCAATGAATTTATATCCTCTGAGAGAATTCAATCTGAGAGGATTGAATTCATAGGAAAGGATATAAATTCATCTTGAAGAACAATGTGGTATTGTAGGATCATGTTAGATCATGCTGATATTTAGTTCTGTTGAAGTAATCAATATGAGAAAATCAATATTTTTAACTCTCATTGAAAAAAAGCAAGAACTGCATTTTTTGCATTGGAAGTCTGAAATATAAACAAAAACAGATCAGGCAGCATTTGTGGAGAGAGGAACAAGTTAATGTCTCAGGTAGCAATTATTCTGGGAGGATGAGAACATAAAAGCAAGGATATACTGCTGAGGCTTTATAAGGCATTGGTCAGACTGCATTTAGACTATTGTGACCAATTTTGGCCCCTGTATCTAAGGGAAGATGTGCTGGTCCTGGAAAGCATGCAGAGAAGGTTCACAAGAGTGATTCTGAGAATAAAAGGTTGAACATTTGAGGACCCCTCTGGGCAGGTACTCGATGGAGTTCAGTAGGATGAGGGGGGAATCTCCTTGAAACCTACTGAATGTTGAAAGGCCTGGATAGAGTGGACGTGGAGGGGATGTTTCCAATTGTAGCACAGCCTTAGAATGAAGGGACGTCCCTTTAGAACTGTGTTGAGGAGGAATTTCTTCAGCTTGGCGATGGTGAAGCTGTGGAATTCATTGCCACAGAGGGCTGTAGAGGCCAATTCATTGGGTGTATTTAAGGCAGAGAGTGATCGGTTCTTGATTGGTAAGGAGGTTAAGGATTACAGGAAGAAGGCTGAAGAATAAGGTTGAGAAAAATAAATCAGCCATGATTGAATGGCAGAGCAGACTGGATGGGCTGAATGGCCTAATTATGCTCCTATATCTTATGGACTTATGGTTAATAACATTTCACCAAGACTGGTTGAACAGGACTGTTACAGCTAGCAACGAAGGTAGGGGAACAATAAATAAAAGATGAGAGTATAGCAATAAAATAGAAACCAAATCTTTGATTCTTCTGAGGACCATGAGTAAATGTTTTGTGGGGTGAATCTGTAAGCCCGTGAGCAATTACTTTAACTTTGACCTCATGCATAGATTAGTCTAAGCCCATATTGCTGCATTGACCAACGTTAACTAATAAAAAGCACAGGAGAAATGCCAGCATGGTGCATGATGGTTCTCTTGTTGAAGCTGTATCAATGTACAAAGAATAAAATGGCTGCTCCCATTCAAGCTGGTTACATTGGAAGTCATGGTGTATATGATTGAGTGTTTGAGCCTTTCAATTTATTCATAGAATATATGAAAATGTTTCTTTAAAACAAATAACATTGGAAATAGACGGTGATTGAGAGAAAGTACCTGTATAAAATAATGCTTTATGGAAGAACAAGAAAGCATCTTTCTGACTGAAATAGGTTCTGAATCATAAACTATGTCAGCAAATCTTTTGATGCCCACAAAAAGCAAGAGGTGTTTTATTCAGCAAAGTCATAGAGAAGTTACAGGATCATATTAATTGTGTCAGAAACTGGCAGAAATTGTGGGCAGCTGCTGCTTTGGAACTAGGAATCAGACAGGTCTCTCAGTGCTGTCTCATTGAAGGACCTGCCTCAGAAATATAACTTCAATAATTCTTTAAACCTCAACCATTTGACAAATTTCCTTGTGATTGAATTGATGAACACATTCAAGTAAAGTTAGCAAACATGCAAAATCTCACACTAGCTTTTGGTTACATTATGTGGAGGTGGGATCAAAGAGTACAAATACAACTGCAGCTCTTTGCCTCAGAACAGTAGGAAAGGGTATGATTTCAAAGCAGAAGCCAAAGTATATATAAGAAACTGGCTCAAATAATTGCCTTCAATATAGTGGACGCCTTCCATTAAATGATTGTCAATTCAAAGTGAAAAATTGTTTTAGCTGAAAGGAAAGGGAGTGTATATCCTCAGCAGGCAAGTCGAAAGCTAAGTCAACCAAAGCTATTCTGATAGTATGATTTCTTCACAGTGAAGTTTTACAATGAATCGTGATAGAGTGGAAATCTCTATTGCCTTGAAGCCAAGCCAATGGAGAATGGTGGAAATCACAACAATGAGTCAAAAGTGTGAATAAATGGTGAATCCATTAATCCAGACGTCCACACAGTAACAGGTTGCTCCTTGATGGGTATAGATACAAATCTAAGTAATTTCAGCTAACGAAGAACGGAGTAGAATTGAAAACATATTCAGGAAAGAAATGAAGATTTTAGATAAAATATTGAATATGTTACAATGGTCAGTGTATACCACTACTAAGAGTTACAGCTGATTATGTAAATTGACCAACATTGAGGGACAAAGGTTGGCTCAGAAAAATGAAGCTGGACTGAAAAGATAAATTCAGCATAGATGCTTCAAAATCACACAGACAGGACTATTGGATTAGTTCATAAAAGCATTCAAAAATAGCCACATGGGTATTACAGATTACAATGTCCAAATCTGTATTAAACCAGATGCACATCCAATCCATGGTAAACCTTGCACCATCCCACCTACTTTGAAGAACTAGGTGCAGCAAGAGCTAGATAATTAGAAAAGATCCAAATTCTATTAAAGTGAAGCCAGAGTGACTGGGCAAGACTAATTGTAGAGGTGCCTAAAGACTATTTGATTATTCCTTGATTACAAAATGACATTGAACCAAGCAGTTAACAAGAAGCAGCATGCATTGCCTATTTCACACAAAGGTAGCAGTAGTCAAACTTTTCACCAAGCTAGATCCATCATATGCTCAGCTGGATGCGCACAAGGAAAATCAGCAGCATCTGATAACCAATACACATAAGAGTCTTTATTTGTACATTAAATTACTTTATGAAGTGAAAATGCTACTGAAGATCTTTCAAACTACCATGGTTAAGATTCTGCAAGATATGGATCATTGTTTATGTAATCAAGATGATCTTATAATAGCCACGAGTACCAAAGAAGAAAGTCTTCAAATATTAGAGGAAGTGAACAGACAGTTAGACAAACACAATATAATGTGTAATAGAAGCAAGTGCACATCTCTATTGCACAGAAAAAATGCAGTTTAACTTAGCTAAAAGTAATGATGGATTGCAAGTTATAAAGACAAGAAAGTGTGAAAACACTGCAGATTTAGTTCACTCTAGGTATGGGGCATTTCTGTGGTAGATTTTTGCCAGATCATGCCAAATTATTGATGCTGTAACAGCAAACATTGAAGAAATACAAAAAAATGACATTGGGGCAAAAAACAGCATAAGGTTATTACACGTGACTTCTGTAAAGAGACTAGGAAGTGAGGGTTTGTTAGTTGAGTTTAATATAGCATTTTTGTTTAAACTTGTTTCAGATGATTTTGTAGTAGTTGTAATAAGTTACAATGTATTATATCCATTGATGAAATGCGAGAAAATCTCTTTCTGTTTGCATTAGAACTGGACACATGCCCGTGTCTCTCTTTTCCATTTATAATAAGCTAGTGGTAGTCAAAGGAGCATCATTTCACCCTATCAGAGAAATTCAGTTTGTTCTGCCCATCTTCCACCTTCCCCACTACTATAACCATCACTGCTTTCTGGACGAGTTTGTTCTTCCCTCTTCTCAGTTCGGATGAAGAGTCTCAGAGCTGAACTATTAACTGTTTCTATTTCCATAAATGCTGCCAGACCTGCTGAGTTTTTTGAATATTTTCTGTTTTTGTTTCAGATTCCCAGCATTTGCATTCTTTTTCAATTTTCAGTTATTCTTACTTCAACCAAATCATGAGGGGAGAGTGGAAGAGAAACAATTGAGACAGAAATGAAATAATGATTCAAGTGATAGGAACAAATGACTTAAACAACATACCAGAGTTTATGTGTTAATACCACCTAACAAATCTGACTTTCAGAAATGGGACACTGGTGCGATTTGGAGAAATATTCCATGGAAGATAAAACTAGAAGTGTACATCTAAATTACTTATGATCAAATATCAAAGAGTTCTGTGACTATGGGTACATTGCAGAAGATAATTCTGTGAAGATTGTGAAAGAATTGAGTGAAGAAATGACTCTTCCTCAAGTCAAAAAGTCAATATAATGACATAAGTTCCTTTGAGAAGATCAAAGAGGTTTTAAAATTCTGTGAGCAGGTTAAATCTGTTTTAATATGAATTACACTTTTCTTTCAAAAAAGGCAAGTAATGTATTGTATTAAGTGACTGATGCACAGTGTGGTCAGTTGGTTGACTAAACTGGTTGCATATATTCTAGCAACTCTCCATGGCTATGTTTCTTTGCATTCTCTATCTTGTTGAAATTAAAAGTAACAAATCATCTACAGGAACTTGAAGGAAGCACTAAAGGAAGCCAAGGGTCAGAATATATCCTGGTTGAGGGAACTTCAATGTGTGCTTCATTACTAGCTTGCCAATGACATGGCACGTTGTGTTTTACTTGGTATAGCTGAACCTCAGCCAGGTGGGAGGGTCAAGATGATGAAGTAACTAACCTAATTTCATCCTCACTAATGACCTGTTCAGGTACACATTTGTTCATGCAAATAACAGGAGGGGTAAAAATCAAATTAACCTTCTGGTTATCTTCAAGGCAAGACAGGCTCCGTCATGTGCTCTCACAATATTGTTGAGATAATTAAACCAATAACACATCAAAAGTTCTAAACTCGCCATTCATGAGGTCCTGTGGGCCTCGCCAGCTGCAGAATAGTATGTGCTTCATACTAATATGTAACTTCATAGTTCAGCATACTCTTCATTCCTTGATCCAACAGGTTGAAAAGGTTTGCATGAGAACAGACCTACCTTTCTGCTTCCTGTTAAAACAAAACATTATGTTTTACTGTTCATTTTCTGGGAACTCAGAGTTGCTGGGAAGCATTTATTTCCCATCTATAACTGCTCTTGGTGCTGAGCTGTATTCTTCCAGTAAAGGTATTCCCACAGTGCTGTTGGGTAGGCATTCCAGGATTTGGACCCAGTGTCGATGAAGGGCTAGCTATTTATTTCCAAATCAGGGATTCAGCAGGTGCGATATTTTCTTTCACCTACTTACCCTCTCCCTTTTTGTGGTAGAGGTTGTTGGTTCGGGAAGTAGTACAGTGCACACTTTAGCCTCTGTATGCTAGTGCTGGAGAGAATGAATGTTTAGAATGGTGGATGAGGTGCCAATCAAGTGAGCTGCTTTCTCCTAAGTGGTGTCATATTTCTGGAGAGTTGCAATAATCCAGGCGGGTGGAATAATTCGATCACACTACTGGTTAGTGATTTATAGGTGAGTGGAAAATCACCACAGCATACACAGTCTCTGAACTGTTCTTGTAGTCACAGTATTTATGTGGCTGGTACAACAGGGTTTTCAGCCATTGGTGATTCATCAGGACATTCAGTGATGGTGATGTCATTGAATGTTAATGCTAGGGGATTAGATTGTCTATTTTCTTGCTGAATGCAGGATACTTAATTCATTGAGGGATTGTGAACGGAATGATACATTGTACAATGATCAGCAAACATTATCAAGAGATCAGCTTTGCCTTTATCTCACACACCAATACTCACTCCCTCTACAATTGATCCTATTCACTTAAATTGACTGCTGGTGCAGGTTTACCTCCAGAGTAGAGGTTGGATTTCCCCCCACAGTCCTTTGAAATAATTTACAGCAAATGAAGAAAAAAAACCTGAAACAATATCAAAAGCTGGAAATACTCAGCAAGTCAGGCAGTATTTATGGAGAGAGAAACAGTGTTAACATTTCAGGTTGAAGACCCATCATCTCACAGTCATTGGTCCAGATAGCTGTCCATAACCGAGTTCTATTCTTAATCTTCCTGGGCAAAATAGATAAGATCAGGAATCCAGGCTGACAAGGTATCTGTGACTGATAAAATACAACTCTATTCTGCACTGACATATTTTATGAAGCTGGAAAATTTTCCTCCTGATCCACCAAAAATTCACTTGATGAATCATAAATGGAGAACAAGCATATCACCAGATGAGATGTAATTGCTGTTTTCTCAGCTAAATAGCCTTTGGTGACAAGTCTGCCTTCTTAAGATACAATTTTAAGATGTATTTGTATTGGTGAAACTCAGGGCTAATACAACATAAACCCTGACATTGCCAGTTATAGTGCATGGAGTATTGTTCAATATAATTACTGTAAGAACTTCTTTGTACAAAACAATAGAGAAAAAGGAGTAAATTTTAAATAAAGCCTGAACTCTACCTGTACTTTTGAAGGAGATGTTGTTGTAGAGTTAGCTCTTTGTCCATTGTACTGTGTCATTCCATGAACCATGGCAACAAAGTAGGACAGGCTTGAATCCCAGATGATGACTGTGTTCTGCATCTAATGTGCAGCCACTCCACTGGCACTAAGCATAATAATTATCAGCTGCATGATTCCTAATGTGGTGTAAACTAGTTATGGCATCAGACAAAAAATGGGCATGATTTAATTTGTGCTTGGTAATGGAAATGTAAGGAGGTGCTATAGAATTTTTGTGCCCCAGATATCTCTTCATATTTTCACATCAATACACATTAGATTGTATGTCTTATCATAATGAGAAAGATGGAAAACCAATTGTTTTTAACTTTTAGATTAATGGTATTTTTGTATACCTGACCTGATCTGGTGAACCATTTGATACATCATTACTAATTCTTCTTTCATTTATTGATAACTCATCACATTGGAATAAATGAGACAACAATATGTCAGTCTTGTACCTCCTGCATTTGAATTCTTACATCCTTCCTGTTTTCAAGTCTCCTATAGGAGCTTCAGCAAATGCAAGAAATTGTCAATGGGAAAAAAACACAGCAGAAAAATCCTATCTCATAGCATTTGGAAACTGGTGACTGTAGCAACTATGTAATAAATCTTTCAGATCTCAGTACTTCCAACCAATCCAAATGAGCAGAGGATAAGGAGTAGTTCACTAGCTAACACCTTGCTTTTTCATTGGGCATCTTGGATCCCAATACATACTTATTCCTCCAAAATGTAACACTGCATCACCAAACTTTCATAATAGACTTTACTTTGCGAGAAATGAACCTAGAATTTTATGACGTGACACTGCTCTGATTGGGTAAGATGTAAGATAAAATAACAAGCAAGTAGGCTGATTGTTGTCAAGTACTGTTGAAGCTACACACACTCAGAGAAGTGGAGCATGTCCTGTCACCCTCCTGATGTTAACTGATAGAAGGCAGAGGGAGCTTGGAGAGTCAGGACGTGAGATACTTGCTGCAGGACACACACCTTCTGACTTCAGTTTGAAATCACAGGGCCTATTCAGCCACTCCAGGTAAATCTCTGTTCAATGGAACCCCTCAGGATGTTAATAGTAAGGAATTTGGCAAATATATTAATTAAACTCTGTCTTCTTGCACATGTGTGGCACAAGACAAAATGTTGTTTCGATTTTGCAGCATGCGAGCACACCTGCTTCATTAACTCGAGAGAAACTGAATACTCCGCAAACATCAGTGAAAGATTCTGAACTCCTGATGGAAAGAGTTCATCAACGAAGCAGCAGAGGATGACAAGTGTAAGGACCTTTGCCACTTCTGCAGTGATGTCCTGAAACAGATGATTTGCATCTGGTAACTATATTCTTTAGTACTTGGTATAATACTACCAGAGTAGTTGCTTGATTTTCATTGACGGCATTTCTACTCAGTCACCAAAATATTCTACTCATTAAATATTGCCTTGAAATCAACGGTGGTAAATCTCACCTTACCCTTTAGGTCCTAGCCATGATGTCATACAGCACAGAAACAGGACTTTTGCCCCAACTTGTCAATGCTGACCAAGTTGTCTACTTGAGCTAGTCCCATCTCCCTACAGTTGGCCCATATCCCTCTAAACCTTTCCTATCTACCTGTCCTTTCCACACCTGTCTAAATGTCTTTTAAATGTTGCAAATTGTACCCACCTCGAACACTTCCTCTGGCAGCTCATTCCATATACCCACCACCTTCTGTGTGAAAAAGTTGCCCCTCAGATCCCTTTTAAATCTTTCCCCCTTCACCTTAAGAATTGACTCCCCTATCCTGGGAAAATGACTGTGACCATTCACCTAATCAATACCCCTCATGATTTATAATATTGACCAAGAAATGCTGACCTAGTTAGCATGCTCACCTTCTCCCTCTGGATAATAAAAGTCCTGGGAAGGATGATGGTGGCACTGAGAGTGATGGTTTGAAGTCAAGTTCATCCACGAGTTCTTCTGCAACAAACTTCCATGAGGTCATATCAGCGTCACTCTCAAGCACTTAGTTCAGATATTTTTTAACAATAGATAACTTTAATCAGGCTATGACAATCATCATAGGTCACCATGAAGTTGAAGAACTTCAGATTTGGACTGGATATCACCTTTTTTGCATCAGCTGAGCAGCAGAATATCCATGACATTGGAATCATGAGATCCAGAGCACAAGAGTAATTGTCAGAAAAGAGGATGGTTCAGTGGCATTAAATCTGATGTCCAACAATAGAGACACTAGAGAAACTCACTATTAAACCTTGGTGTATTTGTGACAATACCAGGAAAGGTCTTTCCTTTTTTACAGAGATCAAAGAAGCCTGAGATAACGTCAACAGAATCTGCAATAGCTCCCAAGTATGAAGTGGTCACAGTCCAATAGGCACCTCTTCCTCCAGTGAGGTGCAGACAGCACCTTTGGTGGCCATAAAGAGATCAAATAAGTTGCACATTGGCTTTCAAACCCTACAGCTGAAAGCTATCCTCCTGAGTAGGCAGAACTCAGATGAAAAGATGAGCTTTAGAGAAATTTTCCTGACAACAGAGAATCGAGGGAAGAGCTTGCAGCCACAATCATAGGAGCAAACTTGCAAAGAAGAGGTTCATCTCAGTAACATAAAATCAATGCAGCATGGACACAGCAAATCCCTTCTTGTCATACAAATAGGATAACTTAGTATAGACTTGTGGAGAGTGCATACTTGCATTTTTGTGTGCTTCACAGTACATTTTCTAATTGGATTGCAAAGCCCACAAAAATGAAGTGTTCATGAAAATCATGGACTCTGCACTTGGATTGTGATGTCTCCAACTTTCATTCCCAGGTCATCCCAAGAAGGCAACATCTATCATCAAGGACCCTCACCATCTGGGACATGGGGTCTTCTCATTACTATCATCTGGGAGGAGATACAGGGGCTTGAAGACCGAAAATCAACAATTCGGGAACAGCTTCTTCCCCTCCACCATGAGATTTCTGAACGATCCCTGAACCCATGAACACTACCTCGTTATTCCTTTATGTTTCATTTATTTATTTTTGTAATTTATAGATTTTATGTCTTTGAATGTACTGCTGCCACAAAACAACAACTTTCATGTCATATGTCAGTGAAAATAAATATGATTCTGACTCTGATTCTGAACGCCCAGAGAATTCCACCATGCACAGAGACACAGAGGCATCCTATATGTGGATGCATATTGTGTAATATTGCAATGTGTAATATTGGATGGTGGAAATCTAAAATAAAAAGAGGAATTGCTGGAAATACTGAGCAGGTCAGGCCACATCTGTGGGAAGACAAAGAGTTAACATTTCAGGTTGAAGACCTTTCATTTGGTTCTGGCAAAAAGTCTTCAAGTTGAATTGTTAACTCTGTTACTCTTCCCACAGATGCAGCCTGACCTGCTAAGTATTTCCAGCATTTCCTGTTTTTATCTTAGATTTCCAGCATCTGCAGCTTTTTTGTTTTTGGTTAGGATTTTCTGTAATCATTATTGTGAATCCTGCATAGTTTGTTGCCTCCTTAGTGCCTGGGGAAAGGAGAGAGTGTAAATTGTTCTGAAGTGGGGAGTGAGCAATAAGTTTGGAACACAATCCCAATGAGAGAGAGAGCAAGGAGGAAAGCAGGGAGCTTTAGATTCCAGGGCAATGGGTCCTGTGATGGTGATTAGTCACCTATTAAAAAGAGCCTGTCTTCATCTCAATAAAATTGAGATCGAAGTTCTCACAGTGAGGTTCACATGTATGGTTGGGAAGGGTTTAAATTAATTTGCTGGTGGATTGTACACTAGGCTACAGGTGTAGAAATGAGGCAGAAGGTGTTGATAGGAGTTGGTGCAGAAAGTGTTGAAAGGAGCAAGAGTGTTGATAGTACTAGAGAAGGATAATATTTGATATTTCAATGGCCAATGAAGAAGTCTTTCAGACAAAGAAGATGAGATGCACAGAGCGAGACTAATATACTCAAAAAGAAAGAGCTGCTGAAGGAACTCAGTGGGTCAGGCAGCATCTGTCAAGAGAAATAGACAGTTGATGCTTTGGGTCAAGGCCCTTCATCTGGAATCTTGACTTGTCAGTTGTCATTTTACCCATGTGCATCTGCTCCCAATCTACTTTTGCCAAGTTCTCGTTAGGCTATTGAAGTTAGCGTATCCCCAATTCAAGAGCTTAACTTTAGTACCCGATTTATCCCTTTATATAACTACCTTGAAACTTATGGTCACTGTTCCCAAGTGTTCCCTGACCAACACTTCCACCACCTGTCCAGTTTCATTTCCTAAGAAAAGGTCAAGTACTTGCCCATCTCCATAAGGCTCACTACATATTGTCTCAAAAAACTTTCTTGAACAAATTCTGCCTCATCTAAGCCCCTTGCACTAAGACAATCCCAGCCAATATTGGGGAAGTTAAAATCTCTCATTATTATAACCCTATTCCTCTGACACCTTTCTACGATGAGCTTACATATCTGTTCCTCTAATTCCTGTTGACTGTTAGAAAGCCTATAGTATAACCCCAGCAAAGTGATTGCTCCTCTTATTTTGAGTTCTACCCATATGGCTGCATCGGATGGTCGCTCCAGGATATCATCTCTAAGTACTGCCTTTATGTTCTCTCCAGTCAGTAGTACGACTCCGTTTCTTCCTTTGCATTTCCCTCTGTCATGTCTGAAACTTGTATATCCTAGAACATGAAGCTGCCAGACCTGCCGTCCCTCAACTAGGTTTCAGTGATTGCACTCACATCATAATTCCAAGTTTTGATACAAGCTATAAGCTCACCTGACTCACCTATGAGACTCCTTGAGTTAAAGTAAATGCAGTTGAGCCTCTAGCCTTCTATGCATTGTAACCTGTCTTACAATGAGGTTGACTCATTGTGTAAAACCCACAACAATGTGGTTGATTCTTAATAGTTGTCAGAAGTAAACGGTCTGTTTCGGGACATTTAGGACTGAGCAATCAGTAGCAGTATTGCTCACAGCCAAAAAATGAAATTTTTAAATAAGTAGCATTTAAAAGGCAGGTTAACAGAATTTATCAAGACTCAGGCTCAATGTCAGTTTGAATAAAAATTTGATAAGGATAGAAAATGGCAAGTCGTGGTAAATGGTTGTTTTTCAGGCTGAAGCATGATAGTGATATTCTCAGTGGGGTCAGCGCTGGGACCACTTTTTGTTTTGATATATGTAAATGACTTGTATGTTGGAATACAGAATAAAATTTCAATATTTGTCAATGGTACCAGAATTGGAGGTATGATAAACAGTGAGGGTGATACCAATAGGCGAGCAAAATGGACAGATAAGTGGCTAGTGGGGTGAATATGGGGTGGTGCACTTGTTAGTTTAGATCAGAAGGGGAACATAGATTTAATAAAACAGTTCTAGATCACCTGCAGGAACAGAAAGATTAAGTGGTTCAGGTGTACAGATCTTTGAGGATGGAGGGATATATTGAGAGATTGGTTAGCAAAGTATGTGGGATGTTGTGCTTTATGATCAGACATATTGAGTACAAAAGCAGAGAAGTCATGCCAAACCTTTTATAAAACTCTGGACAGGTCACAATGAGAATATTGCATACAGTTCTGGTTACCTTTCCTTACGAAGGACATGAAAATCCTTGAGAGGACGCTGAGGAGGTTTACCAGGATGATTGTAGGAAGGAGGGATTTTAGGTATAAAGTTAGTTTGGAGAATCTATGGTTGTGCTGCTTGGAGTAAAGGAGGTTGAGATGAGATTTAATGGAGATGCACAAGATAATGACAGGTTTAGATAAGGTTGACAAAAAAAATCTGTTCCCATTAGCTGATGGTACAAGGACTTGGTAGCAAGTTTTGGGCAAGAGGTAGGGAAGGAGATGCGAGGAAGAACTTTGTTTT
>JARFYF010000052.1:34349962-34360063 GCA_030265395.1 Rhina ancylostomus
ACTTCTCAAGGTGAGTTTTAGCTTTGATTTTTCAGTTTTGACTTTGAATTTTAAGAGGTGCTGCATATTACTAAAGCATTCCAGAATCTTCTCTCTGCACATCCATAATTCCCCACCACACAATGCTTTTTTATCCATTTATTTTTTAACAGGCTGGTGTTCTACTTTGTCAGATTACTGCCTATGTGGGGAAGACAAATACATAATCATTATCATTTTTATACAGAAGCTTGAGTGTAGAACTACAAGGAGCTTTCATTACTTCAGGGCATCATCCCAGATGTTCAACATTTTCACAAAATTACAGATCAAACTCCTTTATCTTCCCTCTCCTACTCCAGAGGCTAAATAAGATGATATTTTTGCACCCTATTTTTCTCGTGCTCAAAAACTAATTTTCTCACCAACCTTTTTCTTAAAGCTGTAAGCTAAAGTCACAGAGAATGGATCACATTATTCTCCTTCACAATCTTCATCATTAAGTTGCTCTCCTTGCATTGTGTTGCTTGAATTTTGTGCTACCTTTCAGCCTGTTCTGTTTCGCTCAGTTAAAACTAATCCCCTCAGCCACATCATACCAAGGAGTCAGACTGCGAGCAGTTGTGAGCAGTGATCCAGATCAGTGGCCCACATCTCACAATAGCCTTACAGCATGATGAGTCTTTGGAGCCAGAAGGAAATCTGGTTTAATCAGTTCGAAACATCTGGATGTCAAGTGAAGTAACCTCCAGTCTTTTAAGCCTGTCAGTGAATTTAAAATCTCAATTTGCATCCTGAGATCCTCTTCCCCAGCTCAACATCCAGCTCTATGAATAATTCCTTTACTCACAGGATGTGAGATTAACATGGCCATCATTATTATTTCCCATTCCTAAATACCCTTAAGAATGTGGTGGTGAGCTATTTTCTTGAAGAGTTGATGCCTGTGTGGTGAAGTATCTCCCATTTTCTTGCGAGAGAGGAAATTCCAGGACGTAATGCTGATAGTGATAAAGAAACAGTGATATATATCCAAGTAAGAATTCTGTGTAGAGGGTAGAGTTAATGGGCTTGAAAAGTACAGTTAAAAGCAGCTTATTGAATTGCTGCAGTTCATCTCATAGTTGATGCACATGAAAAAATTGGGACAGTGGTGAAGGGCATGAGGTGATGAAGAATGGTCAAAATTCAGGACCGACATGTTCCCATGTGGAAGAAAAACAAGGATGGTAAGGTTCAGGAACTTTGGATGATGAGAAATATTGCAAATTTAAACAAAAAGAGAAAGGAAGCATATGTAAGGTTTTGGAAGCTGAAATTGGACAAGGCCCTTGAGGAATATAAAGGAAGCAGAAAAGAACTTAAACAGTAAATCAGGAGAGCTAAAGCAGGTTATGAAATGTCTTTGGTGAGCAGGATCAAAGACAATCCCAAGGCATTTTACATATACATTAAATGCAAGAGGATAACTAAGGGCAGGGTAGGACCACTGAAGGACAATGTAGGGAATTTATGCCTGGAGCCAGAGGAAGTGGGCACGGTACTTAACGACAACTTTACATTAATATTCACCAAAGCAAAGGACATGGAGGATAGAGAGATCAAGGAAAGGAATATTGATATTCTAGGGCATGTTGATATCAAGAAGATGGAGGTGTTGGAGAACATTAAAGTGGATAAGTCCCCATGGCTGATAGGACCTATCCCAGGTTATTGAGAGAGGCAAGAGAGGAGATTGTTGGGGCCTTGATCGCATGGTAGCGTAGCGGTTAGCGTGACGCTATTATGGCGCCAGTGACCCAGGTTCAATTCCAGCCACTATCTGTAAGGAGTTTGTACGTTCTCACTGTGTCTGCATGAGTTTCTTCTGGGTACTCCGCTTTCCTCCCACATTCCAAAGATGTACTGGTCAGGAGTTGTGGGCATGCTATGTTGGCAGCAGAAGCATGGCGACACTTGCAGGCTGCCCCCAGAACACGCTACACAAAAGATGTATTTTACTGTGTGTTTCGATGTACATGTGACTAATAAAGATATCTTATTTCTTTAGCCACAGGTAAGATCCCGGATGATTGGGGAACAACCAATGTTGTTCCTCTGTTTAAGAAGAGTAGTAGAGACAAACTAGGAAATTATAGGCCAATGAGCCTTACAGCAGTGGGAGGGGAATTACTGTAGAAATTATGTAAGGATAGGATTTATTTGCATCTGGAAAAGCATGGACTGATTAAGCAAGGTTTTGTGTGGGGAAGTTCATGTCTTACAAAATTGATTGAGTTTTTTTAAGGAGGTTACAAAGATGATTGATGAGGGAGGATTGTGGATGTGGTATTCATGGACATTAGTAAAGGTCCCTCTTGGTAGGCTGGTCCAGATGATTGGATTCAAAACTGGTCAGGTGATAGAAGACAGATGTTAGTGATAGAGTGGTGATATTCTGACTGAAGGTCCGTGACCAGTGGTGTTCCACCGGGATCAGTGCTGGGGCCTCTGTTGTTTGTGATTTATATAACTGATTTGGATGAAAATGTAGGTGGGATGATTAGTAAGTTTGCAGATGACACAAAAATTGGCAGAGTGGTGGAGACAGAGGAAGATTGTCAAAGGATTCAGCAGGATATAGACCAATTGGAAATGTGGGCAGAGAAATGATAGAGTTTAATCCATACAAGTGTGTGGTGTTTAACTTTGGGAAGTCAAATGTAAGAGGAAAGTATTAAGTAAATGACAGGACACTTAAAAACATTTATATATGGAGGGACCTTGGGGTGCGAGTCGATAGATCCTTGAAAGTGATAAATAAGACATGCAGCATACTTTCTTTCATCATTCATGGTTTCAAGTATAAAAGTTGGGAAGTCATGTTGCAGTTATATAAAATTTTTCTTCAGTCACATTTGGAGTATTGTGCACACATTCTGGTCGCTGCATTGCAGGAAGAATGTGGTGGCTTTGGAGAGGGTACAGAAGAGGTTCACCAGGATTAAAGAGTAGTAGCTGTAAGGAGAGGTTAGACAGACTTGAATTCTGGAGCATCAGAGGCTGAGGGGTGACCTGATTGAAGTATATAAAATTATGAAAAGCATAGATAGGTTAGAGAGCCAGACTCTTCTCCAGAGTGGAAATGTCAAATACTAGAGGGCATAGCTTGAGGCGGGAAAGCTTTAAAGAGATTTATGAGGCAAGTTTCTTACACAGAGGGTGGTAGGTTCCTGGAATGCACTGTCAGGGGAAGAGGTGGATACAATAGTTACCAATACAATAGTAACATTTAAGAGGCATTTAGATAGACATGTGAACAGGCAGGGAATGACGGGGTATAGACCATGTGCAGGTAGATTGGATAAGTTTAAATTGGCATGGTCACCACATACATCATGGGCTGAAGGGCCTGTTTCTGTGCTGTACTTTTCTATGTTCTATGTTCTTCCAGAGGTTTAGTCAGGTAGATTTTCTTTTGGTAGCTTGTTGATGGGCAATGAAGTCTCCAACCAACAATATTTTTACTGCCCACAACACTTCTTTCAAATCTTGTCCAACATGGAGTAGTAAGTGAGAAGGGTGTAGGGGATATGACAATCAATAGGAAGTTAATGTTTAATTTTAAAATGTTAATTGATAAAATGTTAAAATCTGTGCAGGTCTCAACTCAACTAATTAAAGTTTGCAGAATTCATTAGCTCAAATCCTATATTCAAATTGGACAATTTTGGAAACAAAGTTGTAAGCATCATTTTACATTTGCATGGATTTAGCACGCTATCTCTTAAGGATTTTACATACACTTTTTTTCCATAATTTTTAATTTGCAGGTTTTGCCAGCGCTTTTGCAGGTACTCTTTCCTGCAAAGAATTTCAGTATTATTACAATTAAAATTTTTGCTGGTTAATTGTTTTCAGAAGTTATATTAGCTTTCAAATTGACAATTATGGCAACTAATCATCCAAAAATACCATTAATTAACTGTGAGTAATATGAAAGACATATAAAACTTACATGAATTAAACATTCAAGAATATGCAATGTACATCCAAATTATGCCTGAAAGAAGATAAAGATTTCCAAATGATTCACAAAGACTACAATCACCCAATATTGTTTCTGTGCTTCTATTTCAGTGATGAAAAATTCTTAAGGAAATTGGCTTTGGTACAGGCAAAGCACTAGTTAATATTTTCACTTCTATAAATAGAGAATCTGAGGTGAGTGAGCAATATTTGAATATAAGTGAGAAATGAATGTGGGAATCATCGTACAGTCAGTTTAACATAGAACAGAAAGTGCTAAAAGCATATGTGTGGCAGAAATGCTCACTGAAAAGAATGTGGTAGACAGAAGAGGTAGTTAGCATGATTCACAAATGCTGTAATTCCTTGAGGACTAACTCAATTAGTAGACAAAGGATATCCATTTGATATAAGAATTAAAGCAAATCTAGAGTGAGAAAAAATATTCGACCCACTGACCCTTTTTTTTCCAAAGGCCATGTACAATCAGACCTATCATGGGTTTTAATTTCCTCAGGGAAATTTCTGTATAATTTACTTGGGCTTTGCAAAGACATTTATCTAGTTCCACATTTAAGGTTTTTTAAAAAGTTTGGAGCTGGTGAAGCTAATGGTGGATTAGCTATCCAGAAACTGACTTGACCAACAGAAAGTAGATAAACTTGAATCTTGCAACACACAAACATATCAATCAGCCTAACCAGCTCATGACACCAAATAGTTCCAATCATGTTCACCTACCCACTCCCTTCATCCTCTATTCCTTCATCTGCCTATCCTGTCATATCTTTATGTTGGCACTGTTGCTACATCAACCAATAATACTAATAACAATACAAAGGTTCTGCCTCAATGAAAAACCTCACAAATAACAATAATTAATATAACAAAGATTTGTCTGCCTTCTTTTCTAAATCTCTTGTACATAATTTCATTCTGAATCTCTACATTTTATCTTCCATAAGTCTTTTTCTATTTTTTCATACTTTTAAATGCATTTCATGTCCTTGTGATCTTTACTAATTTAATGAAAAAAAGTATTTTCAAGCCTCATACTTGCATTTCTCTAACCAGAAAATATTCAAGTGAATCTTTACTGTGCTGATTAAAAATCCATGATCGCCTTCCCATATTGTAGAATCTAATGCTTCACATGCCAGTATGCTGTGATGTCAGTCTTCTGAAATATGTTTTCATTGATGCAGATTCAGTTAATCTGTATCAATTAATGGCATTGATTTTAATATGGAAACCACCGCATTATCCATGCTGAATATTAATGATTGTTGAGCAAATCTTGCTTGAAAAATCAAGATTACTATCCCTGGTATATCCCCAAGTCACTGCTTCTTCTTTTAAAGTTTTTATGCAAGTCTATCATCGCTTTTTGCTTTTAGATACCGCAATGCATGATAAATCTACAATTGTATCCATTTCCTTTTAATGGCTCTATCTGTCTGAGGTTAGCCTTTAATGTTCTGTGATTCTATACCTTTGAAGCCCTTTGGTTTTTCACAGCACAAGTCTAGTTCTGCATAAGATATAATTATTCCTATTGAGAGTTTCGGGTACTTTCTGGTTCCAATTGACAATTAATCATTAGTTCACAGAATATGTATAGTATAATTTATATTAAACTCCTATTAATGTTCATCTCTTCACTATAGTAATTCATTCAAGCTTGTCCATCACATAGTACTAATTAGTATTGTATCTTCCATTCATCATTTGACTGAAGATAGCTAGAATGTCACCTAATTCTTTTGCAATGAGCCGTTTGGTGAATGATGTCACCTGGGAATGAGCACCTACTGACTGAATAGTGGATCTTGAATACATCAGCTCTGCACTGTAGTTGGAGGATTTGAGAGTATATAACCACAGAACTTTAAAGACTAACAAGGTCACAAAATATCAACAGAATTTTATTTTTTATCACAAGAGATGCAAAGTCTAAAAGCACAAGGTAATAGTGAACTTACATAAAAATGTGATGATCAGTCAACTTGGAACATTAACTCATATCTCCCTCTGCGGATGCTGTTTGACCTGCTAAATGTTTTTAGTATATTCTATTAATTTGGATATGCCAGCTTGATAATTCTGCAGGATACAGAGGCCTAGAATTCTTCTGTACCCCCAAGGACACAGTTGTGTACTTTTGTATGGCACAGTGACATCTGTTTTGGTTATGTTCTCACTACTTAAAAAAAGAGTTTACACACAAATGAAGATACAAACATGCAAATAAGGAATTGGATTCTGTCGCTCAGTTCATCAAGCCTGCTCTGACACTAATAGCATAAGACTATTGGACAGACCTCTTGTATGATAAGATGGAGTCTTGCATCTACTTCGTCATGGCCATGCACCTTATTATCTGCCTGCACTGCACTTTCTCTGCAACTGTAACACTTTATTCTGCATTCTGTTATTTCTTATCCCTTATATTCCTTTGAAGTACTGATGTGATGAAATAATCTGCATGGTTAGCATGCAAAATGAAGAGTTTCACTGTACCTCAGTACATGCGTTAATAAGTAACCAATAATTTAGCAATTTACCAATTTAGTAATTCTAGGTCACTGATTCCTGCACAATCATCAGTGTCATCAGGGACACGAACCTATTTTCTTCTGCCTTAAAAAAAATTATCTGGAGGAAGATATTTCTAAAGACTTGTGATACTCCAAGAAAAACAAAATCACCTCTTCCCTGTCTTAAATGGGCATGCCTTATTTTTAAATTGTAACTTCCAGTTCTAGATTCTCCTGCATGACTAAGTATTCTTTCCACATCCACCTTGTCAAGACCCCATAGAACCCTATACACTGGTATCTCACTTAGCAAGCAGCATCTGTTCCCAGAAACAAGAATGGAATCAGCTCCAATGGGGTTTGCAGATCATTATGTATAGCGAGACAGATACTGACAATCCTACTGTGCCAGGAACTTAACACAAATCCTTGCCCTCTCTGCTGCTGTGTCAGGAACTCAGCGCAAACTCTTGCCTTCTCTGCTGCTCTGCCAGGATCCTAGTGCAAATCCATGTCCCTCCTCTCTCTGCTTTCCACGGGGATCAATCTCTCCGTGACTCCCTTGTCCACTTGTCCTTCCCCATTGATGACCCTCCCAGTACTTATTCCTGCAACCAAGCAAAGTGCTACATCTGTTCCCACACCTCCTCGCTCACCACCACTCAGGGTCCTAGACAGTCCTTCCAGGTGAGGCAGCGCTTCATCTGTGACTCTGAGGGTGTCATTTATTGCATCCAGTGCTGCTGGTCCGGCCTCCTCTACATTGGTGAGACCCGATGCAGATTGGGTGACCACTTGGTCGAGCACCTTCACTCCATCCACCACAAAATCAAGGATCCCCCAGTGGCCAGCCACTTCAATTCCACATCCCACTGCCAAACTGATGTCTAGCCACAGCCTCTTCTACTGCCACATTGACACTAAATGCAGGTTAGAGGAACAAGGCCTCATATTCCTCCTTGATAGTCTTCAACCTGATGGCCTCAACATCAACTTCGCCAGCTTCTCTATCATAAGTAACTGGGTCCAAGAACAGGAAGCCCAATGCTCTACCAAGGAGGACCATCACCCAGGTACTTATGCTTGGCCCCTGATGGGGCTCAGGTGTGTGTCATTATGCAATCAGTCCAGCATGGAATCCATGTGCTGTACAACACGGCATCAAAGGAGCCAAATCTAGGGCCAGTACTCAGAACCATGACAACTATGTACAGTTTTAATCACTTTACCATAAGAAAGGAGACAGGGAAAAGGTGGATATGGGCACAGTGAAGGTAAATGGCGTTTGAGGTAGACGTTAAGCCACGAAGAATTGTGGATCAGGTTGCAAAGACCAGGAGGCGTACACCTGCTCAGATTTCTTCTATTATTACTTTGCTGTCAACGTCATGAAGGCTGAGACAGATAGTTGGGGATGGGAGGAGGCGAAGAACATTACTCGGCAGGCAGTTCATCGCACAGGAGGTCACACGGAAGGATTGAGCCCAGTGAAAGTCGATGTTCTCACAGAAGGACAGAAGGCTAGTGAATGGAAGAAAATCTATTCAACCCAACGAGGACGCACCAGCCATACCTGACAAGCATTCAGTCGGCCGCACTGCTCCTGCCTCTGCCGAGGGTGTAGAGAACTCGCTGAGTGACCACATCCACAAATTCAATGCAATTTTTGTTAAGATTCGGCTGTTACAGCATGATAGATACAGTGTATGTTTGCAGGTAACAGTGCCGCTAACAGACGTGTGTCTGAAACGTTGGAATCAGAACCATCTGTGGGATATTTTGTGAAATTAGAGTCAATTCCACTGAGACCACGGCAGAGCGCGTTGACGTGAATGCGTCATTATTTCGCCCACGGCAACGAAAGCTGAGGAATTTTAGACGTCTTCTGCCTCAGCTCCTTGAACTCTGGTCGGCTATTAAATGTTTGTTCTGCGCATTCGAGGGATTGCTCTTAATTCTCCTTTGAATCAACGGAAGAACGTGAAATTTAAGTGCCACTCTAAAAGCAAATGGGTAAGAAGATGTGACAGCTGAATGCTCAGCTGAGAAGCTGGTTCGGCGCTTGGGGTGGCTTCAGATACCTGGGTCATTGGCACTTCCTCTGGGACAGAAGTTATCTGTACAAGCAGGAAGTGTTGCACCTCACCTGGAGTGGAGTCAGTATTCTTGCAGGGAGGTTTGCTGGTGCTCTCCGGAAGGGTTTAAGCTTGTGAGGGAGGGGAGAACCTAGCATATTACAGAAGCCGCTCTATTGGAATCATATGTACAATACAGAAGAGACAGAACAGTTGCAAGTTAGTCATCTAAGAATTTCAGGTTGTTCCGAATGCGAGGGTCTCAAATTAGGGACGGATGATTTCAACGATATAAGAAACCAATTTCAACAACATAAATTGGGGGACGTTTTCTTTCTGACTGCAGGGGCGCTCCATGGTGAATTTATATTAGTTACAAGGGCGAGAGAAGTATCAAGTTACTTGTACCCAGTGCAAATATCCACAATTTAACAAAGACGATGGACAACCTTTGGCCGTCATATGAAATCCGGAGCAGGAAGAGTCTGGAGCTGCAGTCTTCTGCCGGTGTCACAGGCTGTACTCAGCATATTCTGTGTAGTTCCCTGAGAAGGTGCGATTAATTAAGTGTTCTAAACAACCTCCCCTGATTCACTTCAAAATCAGCCTCTTAGTGAACTAAGCACTGAGTCAGATGACTTAATCCAATTGTAAAAAAGAACTAATGATTCTGGAAGCCTTCCCGAACAGCGGAGCAAGGTCACGTTTGTGATCGAGGATTTACCGCATCGGGAGCTCTGGAAAACTTTGCTTCCCAATGCATCATCCCCAAAGCACCTAAATCTCATGACTCTCTTTGAATGTTCAAGTGATGGAATGCCTTAACTTACCTCGGTGCATGGAACTTTTCGGCAGGCCCATAAATCAGAGTGCCTTGTAGGCCCTTGTCGCACATCTGCACCTCTTCGTGTCGCTAATGCCGCTGAAGATCATTGGAGTGTCTGCCGCTTCCCCTCCCACTTCTGAGCCCACTTGAGGGAAACCACTTGAGCCATCACCAGTGCACTGACTTATGTCCTGTACCTGGGGAGATAACTTTGTCGTCTCCTGAAAGGAGGTTTTCTCTACACACGTGATTTGTTTTCTTCTTTGGTACTAACATCAGGCAGGGCACTTAACCAGGAGGACGGCTTCAAAACGGGATATAACCTCCGGCATATTTCAGCAGTTTCTCGGTTATAGTCAACGTGAGGTTCCCCTGTTCACTCCCCATTCAATGACATCCTGCAATCGCGCCCTCCACTTGGTACTGCAGACTTTACTCTCTCTTTGAATACTCTGGCTGCCCATACGACTCCCCAACATGGGGAGACAACTCATCCACTCCAACCTGCGTCGCTATTCAATTCGATCATCGCTGATCTGACAGTCCCTTGCGTCTATTCTCCTGTCCTTTCCCCATCTCCCTTGAGTTCCTTCATGATTATGTCACAATGTTGATCGAGAGCAAACTCACAGAGAACCCAAATGCGGCACACCGATACAAGACTGGAGTCAGGATA
>JARFYF010000052.1:34379325-34391392 GCA_030265395.1 Rhina ancylostomus
ATTCAATCCCTCTAGCAATGAAGGCCAATATTCCATTTGCCTTCTTGATTACCTTTTGCACCTGCAAACCAACCTTATGCAATTCATGCACAAGCATTCCCAAGTCCCTCTGCACAACAGCATGCTGCGATCTTTCACCATTTAAATAATAATCTGATCTCCTTTATTTCCTTCCAAAGTGGATGACCTCGCATTTACCAACATTGTACTCCATCTTCCAGACCCTTGCCAACTCACTTAACCTGTCTATATCTCTCTGCAGACTCTCCACAGCCTCTGCACAATTTGCTTTTCCACCCGATTTAGTGTCATCAGCAAACTTAGATATGCTACACTCGGTCCCCTCTTCCAAATTGTTAATGTACATCATGAACAGTTGTGGGCCCAGCACCTGATGGTGGCTGAGGATAGTTTGTGAGGTGGTCAGTTCCTTCCACCCCAATGCAGAGCTTCTGTGTGCTTCTGATGCAGTGGAATCTGGGGTCTCAACAACATCTCCTGCTCCACTTTGACCAGTCATGGGCCAGAGATTCCCAGCAGTTAGTGGTGAAATGAATTTCTTCAAGAAGGTTTGGAGGACATCCTTGAATCCTGTCTTCTGTCCACCTGGTAACAGAGCTTGGTGTGTCTGTTTGCAACATTGTGGCACAGAAGATTGAGATAATTGTCATGTTTGACACCCATCTTCATTCAGAATGGTTCAGTTGTCAACCCATTGATTTGCCCTATGTGACAACTCCAAGAAACGTGGCCTTTATCAACCTAAACCTGAACCTTCAACTCCATGAATCAGGAGGTACTGCAGAACACCCTCCTCTAATGCTTGCTCCATCAAAGTGTGCAACAGCAATACTGTGCAATGCAGTGCCAGACCATTGTCACTGAATGCAGAAAGTAAAACTACTTTCTGGAGACCCAAAGCAGTTTGAGCACAAGGTCCCACCTTCACAATTCTGGCCAAGTGATGAAGTTTCTTTGAGGACTGATCCACATTCCTGAGAATTGGACAGTGGGCAGATAGTTGCCTTGGCACCATGTCCCAGGCGCTTCTGGACATGGCTCTGGTGGGCTGCCCATCTCCCTTGACTCCTCCTTCAACTGTTTCCGGTGGGACTTCCACCTCTCTCTGAAAACCTTGGCTTACACTCCCTAATGTCAGAATCCTTTCTGTGCTGCATTGTCAAAACACCCCACTTGCTGCAGTATTTGTTCGGTGATGATGGAGCAGTCCACTTAAGGGTTGAAAGCCATGGTGCTTGTCTGCTGGGGAAGTGCTTGACATTGAAAGGTAGTGTTGTTGCATGCCACTGTATGTCAATAAGGCAGTGTTTGGCATTTCAAACATGGCTGTAATTTTTAAAATGGAAAAGACACCTTCATAACTGGTGGACATTAAACATGCTACAATGTTTCAATAACGTATTTTCATCTGTATCCAGTATCTAGGCCAAACAATATAAACCGTCAGGCCGAAAAACTGAGTGATGCAATCAGTTGACAACAGGCCTGCTTGTGGTGATTTTAGGATTTTGCCTGCAGCCTGAAGATAAAGTAGGCTTGTGGTTTACTCCAGCACAAGCAAATGTTGTGACACATGCAGAAAAGCAACAGAGTAACAGAACTTGCCTGTACAGCTAATCTAGATTCTCACCTGATTTTTAAAGTCAAATGCTAGTTCCTGTCTTTGGACAATAGAATATTGAAAGCAACCTTATTTCTTGGGTTTATGGATCTGGATTTTACTTTTCCACTGCTCCTTTGTGGTACAATGTTGCACTGAGAGCCACTGATTTGGGTCAGAAGTTTCTACTGGCTCGCTGGTGAGGACTCAGCTGTTGTTCTAATGGGAGTGGAGGGAGTATGCCATGTGTTGGCAGTGCGTTACTCTGTCTACAACATGTAGCCTTTCCAAAACATAAGCATTTTTGCTTCAACTTGATGGAATATTTTTGCAAATGCTAAAGGTAATTGGAAAATTCCCCAGTGAATCTAATTCAAGTTAACTGAAGTCAAGGAGACAAAAATTCAATCAAGAGAGAAATTAAGGGAAGGAAACAAAAAAGGAACTGAGCCCTGGCACACCCACAGGACTGTGTAGATTTCAATAATTTGCAAGACTCAAGGTAATCTAATTACACGTGAATAAACTTAACTTAGATCTGGAAATTGCTTCAAATTTCATTCCCCACATTTTGCCTGGTTCCTATAAAATGTTCAGTGACATGAATGCCTCTGACCACATTTTGTGCCAAAATGTGAATATAAAGAAGGCATTTAGGATTTTATCTGAAACAAGGAGAGAATAGAGAAAAACTTCAGATGTCTGCCCAAACCAGTCCCTGACAGCCGGTGTAAAAATGAGGCAGCATTGCTGTGACTAATTGTGGGACATCAACCAATGATGAGGAAGTGAAAGTAAGTCTTTGTAACAGGGAGGACATGGGGTCAGAAACTTAGCTCAGGGTCAAAATGGAACACTGAGGTTGCAAATGGTTCCATTCAGACTGAGTCAGGCTCTTGGAACGGGTGAGGTTTCCAGACTGGGTTGAAAGGCCCCCAATACTTAACTGGATGGAACTGCAGTTCATCCAACACTGAACATCATTCCACCAGAAACAAAGAAGTTATTGAGAGAGGTAATGGGGATAGAAAGCTAACAAATAGCACTGTATCAAAAGTGGTTTAAGTATTATACAATTCAGATGATTATACAATTGATCTTTTGGTGTACATTCTCATTTGCAAATAGCATTATTAACTTTAGATTCTTGCATTAGTGTAAATTAACATATTCAGAACAGATATATGGCAGTGCCAAGTCACCATCTGTTCTACAATAGTCACTAGCCCAATAGCTAATACTGAACAGAAATAGGTATCTAAATTTCAAGACAGTGCAAAGTAGAAGTTACCTTTTATTGACATTAGAACAACATTAATGATAGTTCCATTGCTTAGTAATACAATTATAAGCATTGTATTTAGAGGCCAAAGGTAAGAGAATACTAGCAAGAAGGAGACTGACCACAAGTTTGTGAGTAGATATCAAAGTCTGAAAAGAAGTAATTAATTAAAAGGAAGAGTAACCTTCTGGAGACAGTGAGAAAGTATTTTGAACACATTGTGTCCATTTTAAATGTGGTTTTGCTTGCAGCAGTGATTTGCTTCTGAGAAATGGTACATGGACTGCTGTAGGAGAAAGGTGCATGGGGATCTTGAAAGGGACAGATTTTAGATTCATATGATGGAATGGAATTTGAAGCCCATGCAAATGGATGCTAGACAGATGGAATCCCAACGGGATGGACGTGAAACTAAGGGACCAGAAAAACCAAGCTTGTTTATACCTTTCCATTGGTCATAGAACAATACAGCACAAAACAGGCCTTTTGGCCGACCATGTTGTGCTGCCCATCAAACCACACCTCACACTATCTAACCCTTTCCTCCCACATATCCCTCTATCTCACATTCCTCCATATGCCTATCCAACTTTAAAATCATGAAGGGTACAGAGAGAATAAATAGAGAGAAGCTGTTTCCATTAGCAGACGGGTTAGACATTTTCTGCTCACAAAGAGATGAAGTCTGATATCAAAGTGAGAGTTAACAAGCAATTATTGTACTTGGAATGAGGAAAGACATGCAGTAATTCCTAGAAATGGTCAGTTACCAGACAACAACTTCAGGCAAATAGCTTTGAAACTGAACACATCCCAGGTCATTAATGGACACTGAGCAGAAATAGAGAGGTTGTGTTGTAACCAATAATATGGTTGAAAATAGCAATTTTAAAACTGCTCAATACGCATCTTGAAAAGGAGCCAGTAAACATTGGATTTTCTCATGAAGACTTCAATCAGTTTGTGTATAGTCATGTGGTTGACATGAAATATAAAGCACTGGAAAGGCACAATCTGTACACTTGAAAGGTAAGGCATGAGGCTGCAACAAGTAGTTCACAGGTGAGCTGTGAATGAAGATAAGCTGCTGGCAACAAAATAATCCACAAGCAATTGAAGAAGGGTAAGCAAACAGGAATGGATATCAGCTAGGATGGGAAGGAGATCAGAAAGTGAAAGTAACCATGTCAGGGTATATTGATGACAATCAGCAGCAGTAATGGATAATGAGGAGTAAATGATCGACAGGGAGGAAGGCTGGTGAGGGCATTACCTTACTCCAACACCAAGGGCCTGATAGGCTTCATGTAGATCTGATTTTACTAATAAAGCTGGTTTAATGTCTAATTTAAATTGCTTAACTCTTATATTGGGATTGGACTCTGCATACTGGTTCTTTAGGAGTGTACTTCCTATCTTCCTTAGTGAAACTACTGGAGTAAATGGAATTTAAAAAAAACTACAGATGCTGGAAATGTGAAATGAAATCAGGAAATGCTAGAAACACTCAATAGGTCAAGCAGCATCTGCAGAAAGAGAAACAGAATTAACATGAACACCTGACTCGCAGAGTATTTCCAGCACTTTCTGTTTTTTTTTGATCCTTAGGAGACCTTTGCATGTTCAAGTGAATTGTGAAGTGCTGCTACATTTCCAGACCTGGTTTCTATTTGTGAAATATTGAATAATTGTGCATTTTGGCATAAAAATAATGAAGAGTGCACAATCGTGCTCAAAAGCATGATCATATATGCAGATTAATGCAAACAATCAGAAAGTTATGGTTATTATGGCAGTTCACGCACTAGGAATTTGGCCATGCAGATTGTTACTTTCGTTCTTTGTAAATCTTGGGATTAATAACTTGCCCTTGTGTGAAGAACTCTCCACTGGAATCATGCCCTTATGTTTAATGTTAGGTTTAAAGTAGGGATATTTCAGTAAGGATCATTATTTCATCCTTTGCCAATCATGCATTATTTTATAAATATCTATACCCTTTAGAGACATATAGAAATGAAGCTTTAGACTCATACAGCATAGAAACAGACCCTTCAGTCCATCATGTCCATGCTGACCATCAAGTACCCATCCTTTTAACTTGTACTAGGTCCATGGCCCTCGATACCTTAGTGATTCAAATGCTGCCTTTTTGATCCAAGTGCCTTAAATTTATTGGTAAATTGATTTGCTGAACTTTAGCAGTAGTTTGTTTTAAATGACTGGCACATTTTATGATTGAATCACTTGATTACAATGTCAGCCTGGCTCAGCTCTATCACTGAATCAGAATGAAAGATCTCCACAATTTTCACAAAGCTTTTCACTGGTGATGATAACAAAGACTCAAGACCATTGCTAATGAGATTATTTGGCATTATCATCTTACTTTTGGAGATAGCTTTGTATACAGGAAATGATTGCCACAATTTTTACAATAGTGACAACATTTCAATGTTTATCATTGTCATGGTTCAGATATCATGAACTTGTGAAAGGTGCTGTATAGTGCAATTCATTTTGTCCATATCAAGCTCATTTTTATGCCAAGTCTTCATATTTCCTGATGTTCTTATTGGCAAATATTCTATCAGTCTTAGAGTCATCTACTTTCGTCAACTGAGCATCTTCAGCCCTGTGGAGTATAGAATTCCAAATTTGAGAATCTTTGGAATTCTATACTCAAAAAATATCTCCTAAGCTCAGTGCCAAAGGGTTGACCACTTAACTTGAGTATATGACCCCTATTCCTAGACATTCCAAGGTAATATTCATTTCTCAGAAATGTATTTAATGAACCATCAAATCAAACCATCCTAACCAAATTAGGAGTGGAAGGTTAGACATTGCCTTTCATGTCATTCCACTAAAGAAAGGATTTTCAGCCCAAGGAAAGAGAATAGTAAAATTCATGAGAGTATAACCCAGGAAAGTTTTGGTTATGGAGAAAGATTCAAAACTAAGACCATTTCTTTTCAAAATTGCGGAAGAAAACTAATGATACATTTTTTCCTCTAACTGCAAATCAGTAATAAGGAGGTATAAACCTGGAACTGTAATTGCAAGACTGGAACAATTAACAAGACCCAGTGGAGGAGCTACAGCAACAGTTGATGTTGTCTCACGGCTCCAGCAACCCTGTCTTAATACTGACCTTGGGTTCTCCTGTGTGGAGTTTGCATGTTCTACCTGATTGCATGGGTTTTCTCTGGCAATCCAAAGATGAGCAGTTTGATATGTTAATTACAGAATCATAGAGTCATCGAGTCATTTCGAGCATGGAAACAGGCCCTTCAACCCAACTGGTCCATGCCAATCAAGATTCCCAACTAAACCATTCGCCTGTGTTTGGCCCATACCCCTCTAAACCTTTCCTATCCATGTACCCGTCCACATACCTTTTAAATGTAGTTGATGTACCTGCCTCAACCACCTCCTCTGGCAGCTCATTCCATATACTGACCACCCTCTGAGTGAAAAAGTTGCCCTTCAGGTTCCTATTAAATCTCCCCCCTCTCATCTTAAACCTATGCCCTCTAGCTCTTGATTCCTCAATCCTGGTTAAAAAAAACTGTGAGCATTGACCATCTATGCCCCTCATGATTTTATACAACTCACAAGATCACCCTTTGTTCTCCTACGCTCCAGTGAAAGAAGTCCCAACCTGCTCAACCTCTCTCCATAACTCAGTCCCTCTAGTCCTGGCGACATCCACGTAAATCTCCTCTGCACTCTTTCCAGCTTAATGGCATCTTTCCTGTAGCAGGGTGACCACAACTGAACACAATATTCCAAATGCGACCTCACCAGCATCTTGTACATCTGCAACATAACATCCCAACTTCAATACTCAGTGCCCTGACTGATGAGGGCCAGTGTGCCAAAAGCCTTCTTCACCACCCTCTCTACCTGCAGTGCCGCTTTCAGGGAACCATACACTTGTACTCCTAGGTTCCTCTGTTCTACAACACTCCCCAGGGCCCTACAGTCAACTGGGATTGTCCTACCCTGATTTGTCTTTCCAAAATGTGACACTTCGCACTTATCCAAATTAAACTCCATTTGCTGTTCCTTAGCCCACTTACCCAGCTGATCAATATCCCTCTGTAAATTCTGATAGTCATCCTCACCATCAATGACATCACCTATTTTAGTGTCATCTACAAAGTTACCAGCCAGGCCTTGTACATTGTCATCTAAATCATTGATATGGATGACAAATAGCAATGGGCATAGTACTGACCCCTGGAGAACTCCACTGGTCATGGGCTTCAAGTCCATAAAAACAGCCTTTCATCATCACCCTCTGTTTCCTTCCATCAAGCCAATTGTGTATCCAATTAGCTAGGTCTCCCTGGATCCATGTGATCTAACTTTCCATAGCAGCCCACCATACAGAACCTTACTGATGTCTATATGGATTACTTCTACTACCCTGCCCTCATCGGCCTTCTTGGTTAATTTCTTCAAAAAACTCAATCAAATTCATAAGATGTGATCTCCCATGTACAAAGCCATGCTGACTATCTCGAATCATCCTCTGTTTTTCTAAGTGCTTGTATATCTTATACCTCAGAGTTCCCTCTGGTATCTTACCTCCCACAGATGTCAGGCTTATTGATCTATAGTTCCCAAGTTTTTCTTTACAGCCCTTCTTAAATAAAGACACAATATCAGCCACCCTCCAGTCTCCGGCACTTCACCCGTCACTAACGATGATCCACATATGTCAGCCAGGCCTCCCACAATTTCTTCTCAAGCTTCCCACAGTGCTTCTGGAACACCGTAATTGGCCACTGTAAAATTGCCCCTAAGTATTGGAAAGGATCAAAAGGGGAGTTAGTGAGCATGAGAGAAAGATTAAGTTGCACAGCTACAGAGGAATTAAAATGTGGGGAAGAGAACTAATGGTATTGCTGTGTTGTGAACCTGCAGAGTCTTGATGGGCCAAATGGCTCCTTTCTCTGTCATAATAAGTATGTTCAATATTCAAATGGAGGACTACTAGAATGTGAAATGTTTAGCCAAATGCAATTGAGGCAAAGATGATAACATTATTTGACAGGGAATTAGATAAATATTTTCAAAGGAGGAATACAAAATGATGTTGTGTAATGAATAGAAATAGAATAAGAGTAAATACCTGATGCTGAAGAACTGGAATAAGTACATATCCAATAGGATTACTAGCCTTTTTTCTGCGGCCAAGAGTTTCCTTGGAATTTTTCCCCACTTTGCTACATTAAACCTGCTGGTAGTTAAGTGGACATGTGTAGTAATGGGGTGACTCCAGGTGAAATATTTCATCCTTTACTAGAATTAGTTAGGACAGGACCTTCCACTGTATGTAATACTTAGGACTAAAAGTTAAAAAAAAAGGTCAATCCAGAGCTTCACTTCAGACATGCTATGAAATTAATACAAGTAGCATCAATAAAAGTTGAATCTTGGCAGGTGAATTTGGGACAAACTCTAGTGATGTGGGAGAAGATATCAGTAGTGGACTAAATATTGTATATAGAAGTATTAGCTGTGCATAATATTGGGTTCACCACAGGAAGCAACTAAACAAGATGAGAATCTAACTGCAAACACTCAGAATTTCAAAAGTAAGATAAGGTTACTTCAACATTAATATTGTTTAACCAGGTGAAATTCTAACTCATCAATGTTTTAAGGTCAAATAAGCAATCATGAAATATGACAGGTTATTTTGGGAGCATCACCTAAACAAATCTCATACATGTAGTCTTGAATACCAATAGCTTCTTTCCCTTTCTGGCTCCAGGTACCCCTTCTGTTCTGCAGCAAATATCATCAGGTTACTTAGAAACAGGAGTCAAACTGAGGAAACTTAAGTTATTTTGACACCGATCGGTATGTTGATCACATCACCGCTATGAACATAAATACTGTTGAAGCAAGGATGATTACAAAATGAGATGCACAAAATTCTCCTTTGTTTCAAAGACTCTTAACCAGTTCTAGACAGTAAAACAACAATGAGAATCAGTCACTACTTACCTACAACTGCTTGTATGGAGGAAATGTCCTCACAGTCTCCTGTGGAATCCTTTTGGGATCTTCAGCTTGTTCTTCAATTTTATCCACATTTGGTATCAATTCAATCATCAAAGGCAGTGTTAGAAATAATGACCTGCTTCCTCTGATCTTTTAATAGTGCAATTGCACTGAAATCTTGTAACAGAAACTCAATTTTTAAAGAACTTTGAAAATCTAAACAGGCAGCTGAACAGTTAATGTGAATGTGGCAAGGTGTAATTCACACAATGCAATTTAAAATAGCTATTACTGCCTGAGGCTACACAGCCCTGAATGTCAAACAGCTGTGTCACTTTCTACTTTTCATGAACATGTCACACTTCATAGATGCACAGTAACTTTTTTGAATATGACTGGTATAGATACAATGAGGAAAAATAGCTAAGGTTTTATTTTAATACACAGCGCCATCAATGAAAGAATAATCTAAAAGAGAAAATATTTTTCAAATGCACTGAGATGAGGCTGTATCACACAGGGATTATTACAGAATTAATGTGAGACTCCAGTATTTCTGAAATTGCAAGAAAAAAGATCTAAATTTAAATCTTCTCAACTGCTTAATGTATCTGCCATAGAAAGATAAATCTCTGGCCCAAAACTGAGGCAGACTCCTTTCACTTTCCATCGTTAGATCATTTTGTTCCAGATTCCTGCTGAATTTTTGTTATCCTTCTGGATCAATCACAAAATAGAGATATTTTGCACTATGATTTGAGCTGATATTGAAGAGTGAACACTGATAGAAGGTTGAAAACATATCATGGAAAATTCCTTATCAAGGAGCAAGGAATTCACATTTTTATATTACCCGAGTTATACTGGAACAAAATAAATAAATATGGTTTTGCCTTAACAATATAATCAACTAGTATTCATTATGCTTTTAATGTTGAAAGGTTTCCTAATGTGATCCTCAAAAATATTGTGAGAAAATAAATGCTGAGCCAAAGGAGAAGAGTTATTTGTCAAGAAATTCAACTTCAGTCGGTAGTCCGTGTCTCAATCCCAAAGCAACACACAAAAAGCTGGAGGAACTCAACAGGTCAGGCAGCATCTACGAAGGGAAATGGACAGTCAATGTTTCAGGTCAAAATCCTTCATCTGGACTCAGATGAAGGGCCTCGAGCCAAAGTATCGACTGTCCAATCCCAAAGTTTATTTTGTTGATTTTAATGGTATGCACTATGGATGACAAGTATAAGCATTGGCATGACAATTGGGCATGCTTGATGATATTAATGGAGATTGAACTCCAATTTAACATTGGTCAAGTAAGTAAATTTTGTGCTGTACAGAGGGAGATAAAGAGGTGGAAGACTACAGATAGATTCAGAGCATGGGGACTAAGTAATGGAACACTGGGGTCATGCGTGCTGGTGTAGAAAGAAGGACAAACTGCTTGTCAACTTACATCCAAGATGCCCCATCATCGAACCACATTTCCCTTGTCATGCATTGATTTGTGCCTTCAGAAAGAAAGTAATGCTGTGTGGGATTGGGTGAGGGAGTGGTGACAGTCAGACTCGAGAGAAAAAAAGTAATGGTAATAACATTACGAAAATAAAGAAATAGTCATATATTTTGCATAAATACAACGTGTAAAATGGAGGCTAAATTATGTAAACAATTTAAAACAGGAGAGAGAAACAAAATGTATAGCAAAGTACAGTAAAAAAATGCAAAACTTCCATATTTTAAATGAGAATTTAAAGTGAGTACTTTTTGTCAGTAGATATAGTTAAGCAAGAGCAGATGTTCTGTGAAATTTAACATTGTGCCCAGGACTTCCTGAATTAATGACAGCAAAATAAAATTACTATTTTTTTAAAAAGGTGGCATTAAAAAGGAACAAATCTTCAAGGATAGTTAACTTAAATCCCAGGGATTTGAAGAAACTAGGTGAAAACATTAAAGGTGTCCTAATCCTAATTTTCTAAAGTTCCCTTGATTCAGGAATTGTTTATTTAGATTGGAAAATTGTGCATGTTATGCTGGTAACTAAGAAATGGAAGCTTGAGAGGTGTAGAGCAGTTAGCCTAACAACTAATGTCAGAAAATTACTCAAGTCTATAATTGAAGACATAGTGATCAAACACCTTAAAATATTTTAAGATGATCTTTGAGAAACTGCATGCCTCAAGAAATTGATTGACTCTTTGAAGATTTGACTGAGCACAGGACAGGGAGATGCCCATATGAGTTATTTATATTGATCTCCAGAAGGTTCTCGATAAAGTTCCTTATAATAGACACTTAGCTATTTAGAGTATCATGGAATTCACCCTGCTGTGAATCTCACCACTGTCCAGTAGATGTTTACACTGGAGGTGCCAATATGAAGGAACTTCTGATGCTACTTGACTAATTTTCAAGTTGTTCATTATATGCAATACAAATAAAAAATGGAATTGAAGGAAAATTATTGACCTGGTTAGGAAATTTAATAAAAAAACAACAGACAGAGTATATGGACAGCAGGCAATGACCAGTGCTCTCAGAAATTCATGCCCAGTGGGTAACGCTAAATACAAAATGGAAGCTCCATGTTCTGCTCCAGTTCTAAATCCTGAAGTGAACCTCTCAGAGGCAGAGGTACAACCCATCTCCATCACTATATAACCACAGATTTATCAGGAAGAGATCCTCTCTGACCAATTTGTTCTTTTTTGAAGAGGTAACGGAGTTTGTTGAAGAAGGCAGTGCACATGATATAATCAGCACTGCCGTCATCATGGGTCTGGTCCAAAAGTTTAGGCCCAATAAGCTCCAGGACAAATTGGCAAATTGAATCCAAAATTAACTCAGTAAAAGGTGGTAGAGATTGTTTTTGTGACTGAAAGCCTGTGACCAGTTATGCACTAAAGGGATCAATGCTGGGATCCTTACTGTTTATTATATTTTATGAGAAGGTAGAAGGAATAGTTAGTTAGATGACATGAAATTTGGTGGTGATGTTGTCGAGGGTGAGGAAGGTATTTTTCGATTATAGGATATTATCTTTCAGATGATGGACTTTGGGAGGATTAATAAGGCCAAGGCATACACAATGAATTGTAGGGTCCCAGGGAGGATAAAGAAACCTTGGTGTGCAAGTCCAA
>JARFYF010000052.1:34441647-34453736 GCA_030265395.1 Rhina ancylostomus
GTACAAGTACAATGTTTTTAATTATTTGTTTCTGATAATTATTTAAAAGTAGTTGTGGGTGATGGTATTCTTTTAAAAACGATAAACATCAGGGACATTCGGAACTGTGGGAGCATGACTGCTATCTAGAAATAATTTTTTCAGCAGTTTCATGAGCAGGCCTTATTCTACCTCATGACCCAATTATATCAGGCAAGGGCTTGACAATATCCAAGACCTGATGTTGACGAGGATCTAAATTGGCTAAATGCAGGATAAAGTGATATTGAAGCAGCAAATGCAGTCAGTGGGCCCCACAGTATAATTCAAACACATTGCTTTGTTATATGCTTCTTCACACAAATTGATAATATTAGAATCATCTTTAGAACATTAGAAATCTACAGTCCCAATACAGTCATCAATTTTGTTCAAATCTACCTAACATATTTTTACACTTTCTTTAATGGCATAGATTCTTCTATATGCTTAAGCATATTCTTTATCAATGAGCTTATTATTCTTCTGAGACTATACTGCAAAGAAAAAGTCTTCTCTCATAATTGCCTTTTAAATACGTTTATACCATTGCTTCCATCATTTCTGTTGCAGTCTTATTCGCATTAATTCATATCATTTCATTTAAATCAGTAGTTGTAAAAACTTTGGTGCCGAGATCTTCAAGGTTATAACTATTAAATGTTCAGATCTGATAACGAGATATAGCAATGAATGAAAGTCATGTCAGCTCTGAGGAAAATAAAGTAATGCACCTTCTACTTCATCCTTTTTTAACCATACATCTCATTTTCACTTCCTTTTGCCTTCAACCCTCATCACTTTTGTAATTTAATCATTCCTGCTTTCCATTCTTCAGTGTTTCTATTTTTACATTACAATGAGATACACATTTCAGTAACACCGAGTTTAAACAAGTCCAGTAAGTTGGGCAAGGAAATAAAGAAACATTAATATCACCATTTTACTCTGCGACATTGCATGTTGTGATAATATAGGAATGAAATGAAAAGAGTTTATCCATTCATTCAAATGCAAGAGACGTGCTGGAATCTGGAGTAACAAACAATCTACCGGAGGAACTTCATGGATTGACAAGCATTTGTGGGGGGAAAGGAATTGTCCTTTTCCCCCACAGATGCTGTTCGACCTGTTGAGTTCCTCTGGCAGATTTTTTGTTGATTCAATCACATTTGCTCTTTTCTTACCTCAACTTTTCTTCTTTGTACTTATTTAAAAGTTTTTCCCATCTATGCCAAAACCAGTGAAAGGTTAACTTGAAATACTGACTTTAAATTAAGCCTTCATGACTGTTGGGAGGAAATGAGTGATTAAGTGTTTAAATATGGGGGACCAGATCCACAACCTCCATCCACATAACACCATTCCCTTCATTTAACAGAACTGGGTAACAGTAAGACAGCGCAACATGATGGGCCAAAGGGCCTATATTGCTCTATGGTTAATATGTTTAAAATACATGTCAAAACAGAATTGGGAACCCACTTTGATTCTAGTTATTACACAGCTTTCCTGGGAGCTGGGGAACAAATCAGTGAACAGAGACAGGAATTATAGCACCATGAAGCAAGCACCTTCTTTTTCTAGCAAGAGAAACAAGAAATGCTAAGCTCAGCTGGTTAAATAACCCTCTGGTCTGGCTAATTATCTTAATTATTCTCACTCCTGCTCCCAATTATTCTCTGCCTCCTCTCTAAAGCCTCATTCTGACCTACCCAACTGTCCTACAATGTATAATCATCCTTGCCCAACCAATGTCTAAGCCTCACTCACCCTGTAATAGCCATTCTTTTCACCTTATCCTGGCATCTCCACATTTCCCCTTCCATCCCTCTGCAGCCATGTCCAATGTTCTCTGGTAACAACCCCTCTACCCAACAACCATGCAATCTTCCAACCTGAAGCTACAATGTCTGATCTTCCATCACTCTGCCCAGATTGCAAACTGCCCACCCATAAACTGTTGAGTAAAGTAGTCATCAGTGTGGCTGTAACACTCACCTGACAGTTTAGCCCATCTGAAAAACTGAGCAGCTGCAGGGTGGGAAACAAGTTGAAAATTGTTAATCAGTTCCTGCCATTAAATTTGCCATGCAATTTTTAAAAAATTATTTATTCAAGATATGTGGGCTTCTCAGGCTGAGCCAGCATTTAATTACCCATCACTAATTGCCCTTGAGAAAGTGGTGGTGAGCTGCCTTTTTGAACAAATTACATTGTTATGTCACGATGTTGATTAAAGAGCAAGCTCACAGAGAACCCAAATGCAGCACAACTGATACAAGACTGGAGTCAGGATACTTCCTCAGGACAAAACGCAGGCAGCAACTGGAAGAAATATTGCCACTAAGATCTGAAGAGGAATCCCAACACAAAAATGGATCTTCAAAGAGGAATGGAGGATACAGGACTGCTCTAGAGTCAACCACTCTAAGCAGCTAGGAGCCAAAGGTAGAACAATACTCTGGCAACTAGTGGTAGAGAAACCCAGGTACTTATGCTAGACCCCTGATGGGGCTCAGGTGTGTGTTGTTCCCCAGCATTGGAATCCATGTGCTGGACAACAAGGCATCAAAGGAGCCAAATTGAGGGCCAGAACTCAGAACCATGATATGTTACTGGAATCTTTGATTGTTGGTGGCCTCTCCAGCATCCTCACTGCCTCCCTGTAAACATCAGCCCAGTTAATCTTTGTTTTCCTTAAGGTGCTGCCTGGTCTGATGATCTCAGATGGCCTACCTTGTATTTTGGATCTCTGCCTCATGTATTGAATGTGTGCAGCATGCAATACAGGCATAATTTCATCAGCATAATTTAATGGGAATCTTATCAATTGAGGACGATCAACATTTTATAACAATGGTTAGTAAGTAGTAAGAACTGTTACTTGAATTTTTATCTTGCTGAGATTCTCAGCTGAAAATCACAAAGATATTTACAGCATGTTTGATTTTGTTAGAAACCTGCGCTTACAATTCTACAAGCTGCCAGCTGCAGTAAAATTTTGATATTTTGTTCTCATTGCTAACAGTTACCAGCTGACTTCTCTAAATATTCAGCAAATGAAAAGTGAATTTTCTGAAATTTGTAGAGTTTTACTTTGTATCTAATAATCATATAATTACAACATGAAAAGGATAGCGGTGAGACAGGGAATTCAGAGCACAAAAGCAATGAAAATGTAATCAGCAAGCAAGCATAAGAGCAAGCCGATGCTCAATTCCAAGTGCTGATTGAGTGAGGAGAAATCCAATGCTGATTCTGTATTAACAAGGGGTTAGAGTCTTAATAAAATATAGAGGATGGGGGCACTTGGCCATTACACAGGTAATGAAAGAAAAATTAGACTCATCCAATTATAGCTCTAAAATCTATAATAATAAAATGTAGCTAACTGCCCACAGGAAAATTCTCATCTAAAACTAATAATCAAGCTCAGCATCCTTTTCCCCTCTATTCTAAACAAGTTCTAATTCACAGTCTTCTCTATCTCACAGTGCCAAAAAAATGAACCACAAATCCCACCTAAGCAGAAGAAGTGACATACTGGCACAGTCATTATTTGAAACAACCTCAGCGACTTACTGAAATAAATACTGTACAGTGAGAGCTATACGTAATGCTCAGTCTCCAGATTAATGTAAATTGGCTGCTTAATGCAAGTGTTTGCTTAGGCTGCAGATACGCTGCAGCGATTGGTCTCAGAGTGGTACCTGTATATTGTGTACCTAGTGGACTGCAGTTGTACTGCATCACCATAGGCCACGCCACACTGTGACATAAAATAACCATGCATGTTGGTTAGAAAGATTTGAAATACAGAATTATTTCCTCTACATCAGCAAAAGCAAAGCAGATATTTTTTGAAATAGTAAAATGTTTGGATAAGTTATAATGAAAAGGCTATTTTATCTAGGTCATCATTGGGCAGGGTCACACTGCTTGTGCTGCTCACAACACATTGCTGGAATCCTGGATGTTTAAGGCCGGTGTGTTTTTTTTATTGATTTTCAGGATTATGGTGTCACCAGTAAGGTCAGCATTTATAGCCCATCATTAATTGCCTTTGAGAAGGTGGTGGTGAGTTTTCATCTGAATTGCTTAAATTTTTCTGGTGACAATATTCCCACAGTTCACTTCAGGGTGAGTTCAAGGATTTGGGCTCAGTGACTATGAAGGACAAGTCATGTATTTCCAAGTGAAGATGGCATGTGACTTTGAGGGGAACCTGAAGGTGGTGGTGCCTCCATGTGCTTGTTGCCCTTCCCTTCTTGGTGGTAGAGGTCATGGGTTGTGCTGTCAGATCAGACTGGGTGAGCAATCGCATTTTGTAGATGGTACACAATGCATGGAAAGGTGGAGTATGGAATGAACATTTAAGGTGGTTGATGAGATGCCAATCATCTTGGATTGTGTCCACCCCAATCTGAATCCACTTGGAAGAACCGTGAGTGATGGTTCTTGCCAGGGGACTGGGTCATCAAGGTTTAGCTGAAGATATCAACAAATTTTAACTATTGCTTTTCACATCAGGTTTGAAATTCATTTGTACTTTCTTAGCACTAAAGCCACATCGGGTATCTCCCTAATACTGTTTCTTTCTTTAAAGAAAAATCTTAAGAAGGTTGGAATATTACATAGCACCACTTCAGAAACAGTGGGTGTTGCAGAGAGCTATAGTTGAATTTGATAGTACACTATAATGATGGGACACTGCAAGCAATCTCAATGCAGTTATGAAGCATTTTTGGTAATGGAATATAATATTTACAGCTCAACATTGCTATCATCAAACATGTACTTCTTTTCTTTTTAGGGATACCTAAAAGGGGCAGGAAAAGGAGTATGAGCTACATCATCCTGCACTGACTGCAGTTCAAGAGCAACCCATTGCACCAATGTGCCTATCCCTGCAGAGCAAGCTCAGATTCTGGTGCTCCATGGAGGAGATTAGATTAGAGGGTTGAGTTTCACAAGGGATGCAATCAGGCAGAAACAGGGAGGGGAACTATTGTCTTAGATGCTCATTGGCCGAGTCCATCCAATAATGCTGATGAGAATGATCCAGTGAGCCCCATGAGAGGGACAGATTAAGGTAAAGGCTCCCAGATAGGCACTCTAAAATCAGACAGGTTCCATGAATACTGTAAATGCATGGAGGAGTTCACATCCACGTTCTCTCAGGAGCTCGTGCAGAAACAAGGGAACCCCATTTCCATGTTGGAAGTGATTTGTTGTTCTGTGCTGGGCAAAGGCAATGCTGAAGAAACACAGCAGCTGAAGGAGAAGGTTTCTTTGTCCATTGCAGCACAGTCCCAGTCCCCAGAACTCTGTAAGCCTTAACCAGCAGGGAGCTGATTCCCACGAGCAGCAGCTTGCTGCACTGGTGCTGCTATCAGCGAGCAGATCTTCATCATTGCAAATCTTGGCAGGGTTTTGGATACCATGATGATAGTCGTGCAGCCTGGAAAACCCCTCATGAATATCCATTGTCTGTATAGTTTGCAACAATGGGAACTGTCTTCTCTCTAGACATCAGGATTAACCTTAAAACTGCTGGCTTCTAGATGCTGTCCTCACCTGTGCACCTGATACTGCCTCCTGTCTTCATATATACCAATTGGTACTTGCATTGCAGAGCCAGTCCAACATGGACATAAGCTCATCATGGACATCTGGGGGGATATCTTTATATGAGAGCTAAGGGGAGGTCCAGTCATCTAGCAACCAGACAATTGTCAGGGCATGGTGAAAGGACTTCCAAACCTGTGTGAAAAATTCCTGAAACTAAGAGACAACAGTGATGATTTGTAATTTTCCTTTGCAACCACTTATTTTGTTCCATTAAAATTAGTGTTGTTTATGCAACCAATGCTGAGCAAAGCCATTTAACTCGTTGAAGGTTCTACTCATGTTTCACATTTCCCCAGTCCTGATATTACATAACCAAGGTGTGTCAACTAGATAAGATAAAATAAGATAAGGTATCTTTATTAGTCACATGTACATCGAAACACTGTGAAATGCATCTTTTGTGCAGAGTGTTCTGGGGGCAGCCCGCAAGTGTCGCCACACTTCCGGCACCAGCTTGGCATGCCCACAACTTCCTAACCCATACGTCTTTGGAATGTGGGAAGAAACTAGAGCATCCGGAGGAAATCCAGACACAGGGAGAACGTACAAGCTCCTTACTGACAGCGGCAGGAATTAAACCCGGGTCGCTGGCGCTGTAATAACGTTACGCTAACTACTACACTACCATGCCTGCCATAATAAATTTTGAAGGGGACACCCAGATGCAATGGAGTACTGGCACAGCTGTCACTTTCAAGCAGAAGATGAATATCCATGTCAGAAGATGCAACTTGCTCCTTATGTTCATGTGCTACAAGAGTATAACCTTTCTCTTTTGTGTGATACTTATCTATTTCTGACAGAAACTTCAGATAGTCATTCTAAGGAGGGGCAATGAGAGTAACTGTATGGAGTCATTCTAGAAATCAGGTCACAGAGGCACATGCTGTTACCTAAGTGACGACATGGAGTCTGGCATCTGGACACAATAATGCTACCAGTGACAGCGGAGTCTCCTCAGCCTCCTTTGCAGTATGATGATTTAATGTTAGCAATAGTGGACTGATGCAGACGATTCAAAAGCATGTAATAGTGACTTATAATAGCAGCAACAGATGTTCCAAAGTTGTAGTGTATGAAACAATGAAAAATCCAATCCCATAGACAGGGCCAGTAATCAGTGAGCTGAGATTCCTTTGGAACTGTAAAGATTATTTCAATGCTACATTGACAATGCAAGATGTCAAACATCAGAAAGCTGGACCATACTTCAGGCCTTGCTGTCTGAGAAATGCCTGTTATTCAAAATTCATTGTCAGGAGAATAATCTCAGAATGGTTCAGAGTGAGTCAGTTCCAATGTTGTTTTTAAACTTTATGAGAACACTCGTACTTGAGTGTGATTGTCAAAATATGATGTTAGCTTTCTAATGGTATAGATGGATGTGCTAAATGGGTTGCAGAGTTTGAGGATTGGTTATAATTTCAAATGAGACCAAAAGGCTAATTAGTGCATTTCTTAATCAAGTGAAATGATGACCATTTGCAGCTGCTGCCTAAGTATCCAACTGAATCAAGAGGAGTTCATTAAGCACATTTTGACCTCATTGAGCAACCCTACTACTTTATATTGTTCTGGTGCTAAATATCCATTAATGTACTTGACTGTAAGTGTTCTTAAATGGGTCATTTGATGAGGACATGTACGATTTGTAAATGGGAAAAGCTGTTGGCCATAAAGACTTTTAGCCTCTGAGATTAATTCAAGATGTAATAGTAGTTGTTATGCTTGAAAAGTAAAGGTGCTGTTTGGACAACATTCACTTTTTCCAGAGCCTCATGATCATGACAACTAGACTGATGACCTCTATCAGTCAATCTGATCTTTACTTCTTATCAAGTGGCTGTTATGCTGACTGGCTGAAAATGAGAACTACACTGGGAGTTTTATTGTTTAGCCAACTGTTTGCTACACTTTTGTAAGGAGAAAATTACATTTTCTGGAAGTCATATTTGATTCCTTGGTAGGTGCAAAAGTGTACAACACAAAATGGTGGTTGTAAGACAAAATGGTGTCAGCTTGGAAAGTGGTAATCCTTTGAGAACATACAGGAGTACACAGCCTTGAGATTAAATAACGGTGAAAACATGTTCTTCTTCAAAATATGCTCTCTCAGTTTTTAAGATATGTGTCTAGGTCAAAGGCCACAAAGAATAAGAAGGCACAGACTGGTACCATGACTGACTGGAAAAGTACTAGGGTAGAGTTTTGAAGAGTTTAAAAGGGGCTACTCATTTGTGCAGGGGGATTCTTGCATTGGGCTGGGCTGTGACCAGTGCTAACTAAGGGACAGACTGATACAAGGCAGAGTGAAGACTGCAGAAGAGACTACTGGACACCTGGGCTTCCCTCTGGCATCGTATCAGATTGGCTGATAACTATTCTATTTCCCTTCTGTATTTTATTAAGTATTCTTGTTTCTTTCTGCATGTTATTCTTTATATAATTCCTATAAAGTCATTCTTATTATCACCAACATGTGCATGGTGCCTCCTTTGTTTGCGAATATCTCCTGCTGCTGAATCTGGAAAGAACAAGGACTGAATTTCAAAGTAGTTTGTTACACCTTTCAAGGTAAGTAGCTTCCTGGAAGTCATTGCTTGGAAGGGGAGAATAATACAAAGTTTATGAGGATCTTTCCAGGATTCTTTACTCCCTTACAACAAATTCAGAAAGGTATTATAGAGTCATTATACAACATGAAAACAGGCCATTCAGCCCAACTCATTCACACCAACCACTGGGCACCCTTCCACATTCATCCCATCTCCCAGCACTTGGTCCATAGACTTCTAAACCTAATTGATTCAACTGTTCATATAGATACTTCTTAAATACTGTCAGCGACCCAACTTCAACAACACTCTCAGTATATTCCAGATACTTAGCACTCTCTGGGTGGAGAAAGTTCCCCTCGGATTCCCTCTAAATCTCTGCACCCTTACCCTAAATCTATATTTTCCCTATCTCTGATATGGGGAAAAGTTTCCTGTAGTCTGCTTTATCAAAACCCCTCTTAATTTTATATACCTTAATCATGTCCCCTCTTAATTTCCTCCACTCCAGGGAGAACAGGCCTTTCTTCTCCAGTCTCTCCTCGTAACTGAACTGCTCCATCCCAGGCAACTTCCTGCTGAATCTCCTCTGCACCCTCTCCAGCGCTATCACATCCTTCCTCACAATGTGGTGACCAGAACTGCATGCAGTTCTCCAGCTGAGGTCTGACCAAGGTTTTATAAAGTACAACCATAACCTCCTTATTTCTGTATTTGATGCCCCGATTAATGAAGGCAGTATCCCATATGTCTTCCTAACTATGCTATCCACCTGTATTGCCACCTTCAAGGATCTATAGACTTGTACTCCAAGCTCCCTCTGTTGTTCAGTCCTCCCTATGACCTACTATTCATGGTCCATGTTCGAACCTCATTAGTACACCCAAAATGCATTACTTTACATTTGTCTGGATTAAATTCCATGTGCCATTTTTCAGCCCGTTTCACCAACGGCAATGTATCTCTGCAGCCTCATGTCAATCATAAACTTATTAATCATGCCTCTTAAATCCATATCCAAGTCTTTCACATATATTATAAACAGCAAGGGTTCCAGCACCGATCCTTGTGGGACACCACTAGTCGCAGGCATCCAATCCACAAAAAGAATCCTCTGCCATCACCTTCTGTCTCCAATTGCCAAGCCAATTTGCCAACTTTACCTGGAGCCCATGGCCCTAACCTTTTGAACCAGTTTCCCATGAAGGATCTTGTCAGCGGCCTTACTAAAGTCTATGTAAATCACATCTACAACCCTGCCCACATTGATACACTCTCTTCAAAGGATTCAATCAAATTGATTAGACAGGATCTGCCCTTGACAAAGTCACATTAGATGTCTCTGATTAGTCCCTACCTTTCCAAGTGATCATTAATCCTTTCCTTCAGGAGAGAGTAGCAAAGGGCTTCAATTGATGAGAATAAATGGAATTGTTCTTTGAGCTCATCATCTTCATCTTGCTGTGGAAAGAGAGACCAGAAAAAAATAAAACTCTCTCACTGAAGCTGTCTGAACTATTGAGTGTTTCCACCATTTGCTGTTCATATTTCAGATTTCCAACATCTGGATCATTTTTTTATTTTATTTTCCTGGTCACCCTTATGTGGGTCTATACTCTGCTGCTCCGAGTATCTTGGCTGATGGTCCTCCCCTTTCTTGATCTTGGCGGGCAATAGATGAGCTTGTCTGACTGTCAAATTAGGGAATCAACAGCAGACCAGCACAAAGAGTACTCCAGAGCAGTGCCAGAGTGGTGTGGACATCAAAGTCTATCTGATGTCCACAGATATTCAGGTTGTGGCAAGGCTGACTTTACAGAAATGGTCATCTGGCATGTTTAGAGTTGTGAGTGGAGTGTGACGCCATTTGAGCAGGGCTCCTTTGGACCAGTGTTATTTCTGAAAGATGAGAGGCAACTTTGACTAAGAATGAATGAGTTATGAGAACTACGGAACTACCGGTTACTTGGAACTGATCATTGCGATAGTCCTCTGATACTGTACCACTGTGTATTTTGAGAGAATATAGTCCCATCTTAATAACGAATGTTTGTGTCTTGTGAATGGGAGCTGGAGTAGATGCAGGTGTGCTGTTTTTGAGTGAAAGTCTGCAATATCAGTAAATGTCTGTGCCTGGTTTCCTTGTTTCTTTGGGCTAATGATCTAAGGGGGTAGAGAACATCAATGACCTCCCCATTGCAGCAGTGAACAACCGACTGATGTATGGCACACATCAACAGCTACTGGCTGAAATGAGCCTGAGGCTAAGAAGTTAAAAGTAAGTGGCCTTGACTTCAGCTGCAAGAGCAGTCAAGCCATCTGTGTCTGCTTGTATAGGAGACTTTATGAAGTCACAGATATGAGCATGGACTGCCTTATGTAAATGTGGAGACATTGCTCCTCCAAAATGTCCATGGCAACCTGCAAAACTTGGCTGGATAAGCTGTTGGGCTCCAAACCATAGTATGATGGGTATCTATGGTGCCAGCAAAAGTTCTATTGTTTGCCATAAAGAAGAGTGTAAGGTCTGAACAAATGAACATTGGAATGCTCATTGCAGCAAAGTGTTTGAGCATGTGAGGAAGGGTTAATCTTCAGTGTGATTAGTGTACAAAGTAAGCATGCAGAATGATGTGCAGCAGTCTGACTATGAGTGTAAGTTTACTGTAACTGATCCTCTAAAGTAGCTTTGTTTTTGAGCCTTCAGCCTTGGTAACAGCAGGTTCTTCTGTTAGTGAACAGTGACTGGTCTGAATAATGACAAATGAAAATCAAATACTACAGATGTTGGAAATCTGAAGTGAAAACAAAAAATGACGGAACACTCAGCCGATCAGGCAGCATCTGAAGAAAGAGAAACGGTTTATGTTTGAGGTCCAAACCCTTCATCTGCCTGACCTGCTGTGTTTCTCCAGCACTTCCCTTTTTATATTTCTGAAAAACAATAATGTCATTGAAAATCTCACTGATGATGAATTTTTCAGCATTAATTTCCAGTTGACTTTGCTCTGATGAGCGAGCTGACATAAAAAATAGTTACCCAAAAAGGAGTAAATTAGATAAACGACTGGTGCTATGACACTCAAAAACATGCAGAAAATTGTCTTACTCCCTGGATTCAGGCCAGAAGTGAGAAGAAATTTCTTCACTCAAAGGGCAATGAATTTCTGACTCAACGGGACTGTCGAGGCTCAGTTGCCAAATATATGCAGCACCATAATTAATAGAAACATCATTAAAGATAAGGGACATGTAGTTTGTACAGGAAAATGGAGCTATGGGATAAGATGAGCTATAATCTTGTTGAATGATGGAGCAGGAAGTAGGGGCTGAATGGCCTGTTCCTGCTTCTATTTCTTATGATCTCCAACTCTGTTAATCCACTGCATTTCATTAAAGAGCATTCCGTGGCATTCTACTGGTTCGATTCTGTTAGACAGAATTTTATTTCGTGCAGGTCAACATTAAATGTTTGCGGGCAAGTTTCTGAGGTGTGAAGAATGGGTGTTTTCCTCCTCCTGACTGCATGTAAGAAGGTTAATTTCTGCCTTCTTGGTTTCCTTGTCCTGATGTTTTCTTCCTCATTTAAATTTTTTTGGCTGCCAGCAAAATAACATCAAAGTCAGTGACAAAGGTCAAAATCCTCATTTCTGTTCATTAGGCTGATTAATTTAGATGATTTTGGTTTTCTTCCAATTGCATGGTTTAATTTCTTACTGACAGTATTATTACATTATAAAAAAAGGTAAAATAATGTTAGTCCTCAAGCGATAGCTAAATGATATTATCCTGAACTTGCCATTGAAAACGCCTTACAAACCTTTGAAAGGAAAAAGGGTACAAATATTTTGCATTGGGAACAGCTTCATCCTTCTGTAACTA
>JARFYF010000052.1:34475405-34487053 GCA_030265395.1 Rhina ancylostomus
GGTAAGCAAAGGTATGCCCAGTTGATGGGTTTAATGAAAGCCATATTATGAGAAAGGAATCAACGTGCAAGAAAAAAATTACAGAGAGTAGGGCTGAAATAGTTGGAGGCATTGCCACTACAGATGAACAGAGAGATGAAGGTACAGAAGAGCCAGAATTGGAGATATGCTTGGCATAATCAGGGAATAAGGGCAAAGGAGGTCATGGAGTTATCATCAAGTGGGCAAGACCATTGTGAGATCTTTAGATAAGGACCAAGGTTCTGAGATTGATTTTTTGATGGAAATAATATGTCAACTGCTCGGAAAAAAAATGTCCCCAAACTAGTTCCATAATATGTATCCTAAAAGCAAATTTAGAAGCAAATAAAAATATTTACATAAATGAAATGGGCAGATGTCCCATTTGAACAAGCGCTAATGATTATAGTGGTTACAGCTTGTTTAATGATGGATGTGATGATCTTGAACTTACTGAAGCACTCAGTACTCATCCTCCTTTTAATTGGCACATTGTCCAATATTTCAATGATGGTTTCAGTTAAATCATTCACTAAAGTGCTATATAAAAAATGTTGGTACCAAAAATATTACTAAATGGTGTAGTACAAATTATGACTGAGTCTGCTTGCTTTAGCAGTATGAAGCTTGAATAATCAGAATAATGACACCCACGTATCAAAAAAGCCAAGCTCTACTTCAACCTATTAGTTATCAAATCTAATGTTCAACACTCAAAAAAATTAAAAAAATATTATTTTTACCAAAAATGATGTTTGTGCCTTTAGTTTTTGTCATCTTTTACCAAACACATTCCTGCAATTCAGGTAACATAGCCCATCTATATTTGGGAAAGATGACCATGATTTTGTCTGGAGTTTCTTTTCCGATGTAAGTATAATATTTATTTATGTTTTGCATCCAGCCATCTTTGCTAAACCCACATCTTTATGACATAGCCTGACTTGTATGCATGAGCTAGTCAGGGAGATGAATGGTTGCTGGAACTGCTTAGTAGCTAATAGTGAGCAGGGATGGACAGAAGCACCAAAGGTAGATAGATACCTATTTCTGTTGACGAGAATATAAAAATCCAGGGTCTCATTAAGTAGTTACTTCAACAATAGTGCATTTCAGTTTTCTTCTGGGTCTAGACAGATATTGCTGCTGCAGCAGATATAACAGAGAAGGGAAGTAATCTGACTTGTAAATAGTAAATATATCTGTATCTCTCACTTAACTACTGGATAAACAGCTTTATTAATCAGAAGAATTTAGTAAGATGGACAATGCATTTCTTTTCCTGTGTGCCTACTCCCAGAAAAGTAACTCATTCAATATTCACAGTGTAACAATATATACATGGAGAACAGATGGTCATATGATGCAATCCTTAACAGTCTACCTGCCCAATATTACATGTGCATCACAAGTTATAGTCAACAAACGTCAAGAAGATTACCTCAGTATCAGTGGCATTTTTTTATTATTTCCTGTCTTTGGGTAGTTTAAAAATCATTAATGTTATCAGGTGTGTTGAACAAGAAGAGTGCACGGTAAGATTCTATAAATACTACACTGTATGTGTGCATGATCTTCTGCACCACATTGTGCTCCAAAATATATTTCACATTTGCTCTTTCTTTCACTACATATTACTTCTTTGTAAAATGTATTTAGTCTCACAATGTTAGCATCAGTAGTTAAGCCAGTAATTATTGGCCATTCGTAAATGCCCAAGAACCAGATAGCTTTTAGGTTCTCTCAGAGAAGAGCTGAAAGTCAAAAACTCTGTTCTTCCTGGAGTCACATATGGGTAACACAGTGTGAAGATGTCAAACTTCCTCCTTTGAATGACATTAATAAATGATGTCCTTTGACCATGAAGAAGCTTAATGATCACTATTTTATTAATACTAACTTTTTATTCCCTATATATTCAATTTCTGTTATTTAAATTCCACAATTGCCATGGCGGGATTCAATCTCAGGTCTCCAGATTGATAGCCCATACTTCCTAATATCTGTGCAGAAATCAATCGCTGTATTAACATTGAACAACTGATGAAAGATCATTAACCTCCACTCATGTTACTTGAGATGCTGAGTATTTTAACATGTACTGCTTTTACTTCACTCTACCCACCTCAAATTGAATACTCATTAAGATACTGAATAAAATGTTTAATTGATCAGAAGAACTTATAAAGATGGACCGTGCATTTCTTCTTCTGGGTGCCTTCTCCCAGACAGAGCCTTCTCAGCTACGACGCAAGCATGATCTGTTATCATCTGCCTTGGACTTCATACTGATGCACAGGCATCTCTGCAAATCCCCATGAGGATTTCAATTTACCTGCCCTCTTTTTTTCTGTTTGCAAAGGTGGAAATTGCAGGGATAGAAGTAGCACCTTAAATTGACATATGCATCTCCAGCTGATGAAAGGGGGGTGGGAGATGGTGGGGGTCCAAGCATGCTACACCTGCTTTTGAAATCATTCTTTCAGTACATTATATATGGGCGGTTTCTTTAGAGATGGTGCCAAACAATTTTCAACAAATGGTATCTCATGTGCAGGAGTCCACAACCTAAGTTTTGCTGCAATGGAATTGAAATACTGCAAACTGTTATTCATTTTGAGGAACCTCCAGCACCATCTAGACCAGCTATCCCCCTTTATCTGCACATAGGTCTTAACACCATTTGTGAGCTCTGACATGAATCAGGGTCTCATCTATCTAAGATAGACGTGGTAACCATGTGAATTCAGCAGTTGATAGAGGCTTGTGTAATCTCATTGTTGCCACCGGGTCTGCTGTCATGCAATACAAATGGGCATGGTGAAATAGTGCCCAGCAGCAGAAGAAGGAGTTGAATGTGCACAAATGATGGTGCTGTTTCTCATGATGACAGCTCATCTCAATCATCTGTTTCTTGTGCATTTCCCTCCAACTAATCCACAAGTCTGAGGAACTGGCAGCTCCATACAGCCACATGGTCTGAGCTTGGTCATCTCAGCCCTCTGCTCACAGATGTTGAAATTCTCTTCTATCCTGAGTTAGGAATGGACAGCAGAGCAGTGCAGTTTGTGGAGCTGCTGTCTCACAGCTCCAGTGGCCTGAGTTCAACCCTAACTTCCAGTGCTGTCTGTGTAGAGTCAAGATGTTCTGGTTTCTTTCTAGGTTTCAGAGGTATGCAGATTGATAGGTAATTGGCCACCATAAGTCACCACTGATGCATGGGTGAGAGGTAGAATCTGGGGTGGGAGTTGAGGGAATATGAGGAGAATAAATCAGGATTAGTGTAAAAGGCTGTTTGAGGGTCAGTGTGAACTCAGTGGGCTGAAGGGCCTGTTTCCATGTGGTATGACTGTGACATTCACAGTGTGCACAGCATTTAGCTGCTGTCATATAGTCCTCTAGTGATTATCACAGCCATACTCACAGGCAGGGTGGTACCACAGTGCCACGCTGAAACCATGTAGATGTGTTCTATTGAAGGAACTCCCATTTCAACTTGTCTGTCTGTATGGTATTTGAAGCCAGTTCCCAATGCACAAGTGCTGTGATGTTCTCCAAGAACTGCATTCTATTCAATGTTGTGGGATTGCATTGTGACTTCCATCAGGGTCATCTTTTGCTGCAACCACAGCCAAACACAGCTCAAAATACATGAAAACTTCAATGATCTCCAATAAAGGGCAGGCATAGCTAGCGTAACACTATCACAGCGCCAGAAACCTGGGTTCAATTCCTTCCGTTGTCTGTGAGGAGTTTGTATGTTCTCCCTGTGTCTGTGTGAGTTTTCTCCTACGTTCCAAAGACCTACGGGTTAGGAAGTTGTGGGCATGCTATGTTGGTGCCAGAAGTGTGGCAACACTTTTGGGCTGCCCCCAGAATACTCTATACAAAAAAAGATGCATTTCACTGTATGTTTCGATATACATATGACTAATAAAAATATCTTATCTTGTCTGGCACCCTTTGGGTCTCAGTTATCCTGAACAGGCAAATTTTCCAGACTACTGGTTGTTATTCACACTAATACCCCAACCCACTTTAATTCACTATTTGTTTTGGAATGTTACTCTGCAGTATGATAATTCTTCCTGTAAGCCAGTGAACCAGTAGGCAAAATCTGGTGAGTTTAAAGGGAGAATGGGAAATGGGGTCCTGGTGAGTTTGATGGGAGTACGAGAATCTGGGACCTGCCGAGTTTAGAAGGATCATGTGAAACAGTGTCCAGTGAGTTTATTAGAAGCGTTGGAACAAGGCCCTGGTGAGTTTAAAAGGGACATGGAAACATAGCCCCAGTGATTTTAAAATTAATTTTGAAACTGTGACTTTATAAGGAGCATGGGGACAGGCCCCTATGAGTCAAATGCTGAACTAATGCTGTTTCCAAACAATCGGATCGCAGATTATCAGAATTTTACTGGGCTAGTAATTCAAATGTTGTCAAGTCATCACAATGCAAATTATAGAAAGGATATTTTATGCTTAGAAATGTTGTGGAAATGTATTTAATATGTTAGGATAGCATTTAATTCAATTGTTCTACATTTGTAAAGTGGGCAGAGTTTAGAAGGTAAGTTCTTCCATTCACATTCTCAGCAAAGAGTTCTTCCTTGTAGTACACGGCTGAAAATTCTGGCGCAGAAAGAAGTAAGCCCTCTGGGATTTTCTTTCCACTATCCTGAAAAATTCACCCTCAGGACTAAAGTTTCTCAATCATAACTCAGTTACATAGGCTTGGGATGTGACATTCCTTTATATTTTCATTTGCTTCAAAACAAATTCAAACAGAGTCAACAAATGAAAAACATGTGTATTTTTTAAACACAAAAACTATAGCGATGGGAAGGATCAGAGAAAAATCACTCTTCTTGTAGGATTTTCAATTTTTGATATTATACATTGACTATCCTTGTGGCAAAGCAAGTTATTCTGGCCTCTAAAACAAAAGGCCCTGGAAAATAAATAGCTCAGACAATACAACTATGGATAATCTGATTTTCCTGGCCAAGCTCTGCTTAGTATCCAAAGCTGGATCAGGAACTCACAGAGATTCTCCAGCACTGATACTGCAATCACATCCTGTGACAGGTAAAATCTAACCAGGCACAAGGTATGCAAGCCCATTCAACTGAAAGACGATTGTGCAACTATAATGATGAAATCTTAAAATAAGTGACATTCAGTTTAGTTTGGCATCATGTTTGGCACAGACGTTGTGGGCCAAAGGGCCTATTCATGAGCTGTACTGTTCTATGTTCTATTTATTTCAATTATTTATTTTAATATGTTAAAGGTTCTAATAGAGTCACAGAGAGATATAACACGAAAACTGGCCCTTCAGCCTACCAAATCTTCACTGACCATCAATCACCAATTCTTTCTTTCTAAATGACTTTTTTCCTTAAACATTATTAATGTTTTTATAAGTGTTTCTATTATATAACTAGTTATAAATAGTTAGTTAGTTCAAGACATTTACTGAAATGAAAAGCACTGAAATAAAGTTGATAAGCTGGACTGGGGCTTTGCAACAGTCCAATGTTTCTGAAGTTTTGGTGAAAAAGGCTTGTTCTGGTGCAGTCACATGACCAATTTATGTCACTCTGGGCTTCCACACAGCTCCTGAAAGGTTCCCTACATACTCATGTGGAACAGGCAAATTTGGGGCAATGGGTGTGCAGGTGGTGATTGTGGGCAACAAACTCCAGGCCATTATATCAGTTTACTTCTAGTATTATTGCCTCCAGGTTTCACATCCAATCAATCAAGTTTCACATCCAATAAGCAAAGATATTCACAAAAAAATTACTGATGCAAGAGAACGATAATCAAGCTGTGTGCTGGGGTGGAGATGGTTGAGAGCTTCAAGTAAATATCACCAATAATTTGTCAGATTTACCATAGAGAGTATCCTATCTGAATGTATTACACTTGGTATGGCAACTGCTCTTCCCAAGGCTGTGAGAAATTGCAGAGAGTTGACAACGCAGCACATTCCATCACACAAATCTACTTCCCTTGCACTGACTTCATCTACACTTCCCAGTGTCTTGAGAAAGGAGCAAACATAATCAAGGATCCCTCCCACCCTGGTCATTCTCTCTTCTTTTTCCCCGTCAGGCAGAAGTTGCAAAAGCCCGAGAGCACAAACTATCAAACTCGAGGACTGCCTCTATCCCACTGTTATCGGTCTCTTGAATGGACCTCCCATTCCTTAAAAAATGAAATCTTGAACTCTTGATCTCCTAGTCCACCTCGTCATGGACCTTGAACTTTATTTGCCTACCAGCACTTTCTCTGTAGCTGCAACATTATATTCTGTATTCTGTTTTCTTTTTACTACCTTGATGTAATTGTGCATGACATGATCTGTCTAGATTAAGATTAAGATTTCTTTATTGTACATCAAAACACATAGAGGAATGCATCTTTTGCATAGAGCGTTCTGGGGCCAACCCGCAAGTGTCACCATGCTTCCGGCACCAACACAGCGTGCCCACAACTTCCTAACCAGTCTGTCTTTGGAATGTGAGAGGAAACCAGAGCACCCAGAGGAAACCCATCCAAACACAGAGAGAACGTACAAACTCCTTACGGACAGCGGCAGGAATTGAACCTGGATTTCTGGCGCTGTAATAGCGTTAGGTTAACCATTACACTACCGTGCTGCCAAACAAACTTTTCACTGTATCTCAGTACACGTGACAATCATAAGCCAACAACAGTAACACAAAATACTGCAGCTGCTGAAAATTTATAATGAAATCAGAAAATGCTGGAAATACAGAGCAGATCGAGAAACTTCTATTGAAGGAGAAACAAGAGATAATTTTTCAATTGATGAACATTGTTCAGAACTGCAAAATTTTAGAGATACAACAATGTTTAAGTAGATGCTGAGCTAGGAAAAGGGAGTAGGGGAGAAATGATAAAAGGAAGGTGTGTGTAACAGAATGGAAATCAGAAGAGATTAAATGACAAAAGGGATGATGATAGAAGGCAAAGATGGGTTGTCATGAAAAACAAATAAAGAACAGAAAAAGTGCCTTTTGCTCCTCCTCGTCCACAATCATTATTTTCTAATAAACACACATTTTTGGAGAACTCTAATTGGGGAAATATAAATATCTCATGATGCAGTCTGCCTAATAATTTGTGCATTCAGTGTAAACCCATTTGTGTTTTAAACCCTGGAACACATATTAGGGCTCTTAGTAGTGTTTTCTGGGGATGTAACATTTGTTTTAGGTTGGTGCTCAGGATGCATTTCTAATACTGGATCTAATATGATGTTGAATGCAATTCAGAAGCTATTTGGGTTAGGGAGATTGCCCCTAAATTGGCCCCAATTCATATCCCACATAGAGATAAAGATACAGCATGATTAATATCTAAGCTCAGATCTCCAATATAAAGACATGGAATGGATTTATCACCCACCGCAGTCAAGGGAATGAAGTAAAATGTTTAACAGACAATGTCAGGCTCCACCGAAACACATTCACTGAACCAGGCATTTGAGTCCTCCACACTTGATTGCATGTGGCTCTGCCACTTAATACAATCTGATGCTTTAGGCATCTATTGTAACATTATGAGCATAAATGCAAATTGTTACTATTAATATTGTTAGCAGTGGTAATGATATAAATGGACTAAATATGTTAGCTGATATTTTTCTAAATAAAAATAAGCCTCATCATTAAACATATTAATGATAGCAATCACATTAATTGGATGATTACTACAACCCTGAATTTTTTTCTAATTGCCTTAATCTGAATGATGTGCATACTAGCTTGTGAAATTAATATAACAGATTGTACTCAATGTATCTATTCCTTACATTTACGAGAAGGTATTTTTTTTAACTGTAGGAAATGACAATATAAATGGAGTTCAAGAAGTGACAGCCCAAAGGAAGAATTATTCACTTCAAGAGAATCTTAGTGCTGACCACCCAATTTACTCCTGGTCTGAACTACTGAAAAGATCATCTATCAACTTGATACTCTTTATACCCCCTGAGATCTTCAGATGAATTTGGCTACACTACTTTTAGACATGATGCCAGCTTTTGAGATGCTACTGTTAAAGACATCATTCTCAATCTTCTTTCAGGATTTGCAAAATTTTATTTCCTTTTTTAACTAATCGATATACTTTATTATTATTAAAATAAATGCAGTTATTATCAAAAGATTGCCAATTGTTTAACATTTTCTGTTTCCCATTTTGTTACAGCAGAGTTTCCTCTTTAATTCAGTTGATTAAAGCACTTTGTATGTCTGATTATCATGTTTAAGTTCTCTTCCAATTTAAAATATTCTTCTTTGCCCCTCCCTGTATATATTCAATGTCTCTCAAGCCAGATTCGTTGTAGACCAGTTTTCTCAGGTGAATTGGATACTGCTGTATTCAAAATGACATCTGATAGGCACATTCATTCCTTACTGGGTATGCACTTTACACCACTCTGGAAAGGATGTCATGTGTAATAATTTCTCTTTAAAATTAAGTAAACAGTTTCTTGTGGTTCAGGCTCCAGTGTGTTGCCCATGTGCAAATTATTACTCAAATGCCACGATTACAATAACTATTGCAGTGACACATTTAACTCGCACAATCTGTTTTCCCGCATTTCAAAGCTGACCACACCTGTTTTCACTGCTGACAATTCCATCAGGTCTTTCCCAGAAAATTCCTTTGGACTTCAAAGGATGCACACTTTTTTTTAAAATAGAGTCATAGAGTCAGAGAGCCAAACTTCACAGAAACAAGCCCTTCAGCCCACCTGGTATTCTGACCACCAGTGTACACTAATTCTACATTAATCCTATTTTTATTCTCCCCACATTCTCAACAACATCCCTCCTCCCCCCCCCCCACAGATTCTATCCCTCACCTACAGACCAAGGGTAATTTACAGTGGCCAATTAATTTACCAATCTGCATGCCTTTGAACGTGGGAAGAAACCAGAGCAGCCAAAGGAAACCTATGTGGTCCCCTGGAGAATGCACAAACCCCACACAGGCAGCACCAGAGGCCAAGACTGAACCCAGGTCTCTGGCACTGTGAGATAATGGCTCTATTAGCTGCACCAGTGTGCCGCCTAAACTTAGTCAATCTATCGTCTTTGTTAACGTCTGAGATCTCACAGTTATAAAGGGGAATTTCAAGTGCTCTCAATTTTGGTGGATCACATCCTCCTGTAGACTTAGTGATATCCACTCAACTTTATGTCCCCGTCCTGTGACTCAGATCCAGGTCCTGCATGTCATATTCTCAGTCACTGTCTTCTTGGGTATCATGTACATAAACCAATTGATTCACATGAATATAAGCAGAGTCAATGCCAACCAATGATTCATGGACCACATGGACTCCTTTGCAACTGCAAAATTGTTCCCTTCACTATGTGGATCAATTGCTCAGCTTCCACATTAGATGCTGGATGATATGGGGATGATATAGGATATGGGATTCCAGTAAAGCAGAGAGGAGTGTGCCACAATCGAGCCTGTAGAAGTGGAGAGCCTAAACTGAAACACTTCCAACACTTCAAGTGGCTTCCAACCAGGTGGAAGGATAAAAAAAAATTGTTCCTAGTTGAAGGAACTGGAAGGAACAAGCCAACTGTCTGTATCAGCCAAATGAGCAGATTAATAGGAATTGGTTTAGTCTTGGCACATGTACTGAGATACAGTGAAAAACTTGCCTTGCATACCGTTCATACAGATCAATTCATTACACCGTGCATTGAAGTAGTACAAGGCAAAATAATAACAGAATGCAGAATAGAGTGTAACAGCTACAGACAAAGTGCAGTGCAGGTAGACAATGAGGTACAAGATGATAACGAGGTAGATTGCGAGTTCAAGAGTCCATCTTATTGTACTAGGGAACCATTTAATAGTCTCATAACAGCTGGAGAGAAGCTGTCCTTGAGCCTGGTGGTATGTGCCCTCAGGCTTTTGTATCTTCTGCTCAATGGGAGAAGAATGTCCAGGGTAGGTGGGGCCTATGATTATGCTAGCTGCTTTACCAAGGCAGCGAGTGTTATAGATAGAGTCCATGGAGGGGAGGCTGGTTTCTGTGATGTGCTGAGCTGTGCCCACAACTCTCTGAAGTTTCTTGTGGTCACAGGCAGAACTGTTGCCATACCGTGATGCATCCAGATAGGATGCTTTCTATGGTGCGTTGATAAAAATCGGAGAGGCAACAGGGACATGCCAAATTTCTTTAGCCTCCTGAGGAAGTAGAGGTGCTGGTGAGCTTTCTTGGCCATAGCATCTACATGGTTGGACCAGGATAGACTTTAGGTGATGTTCATTCCCAGGAACTTGAAGCTCTCAACCCTCTCGACCTCAGCATCATTGATGTAGACATGCACATGTTCACTGCCCCCCTTCCTTAAGTCAAAGACCATCTCTTTTGATTTTCTAACATTTAGGGAAAGGCTGTTGTTATGACACCATGTTACTAAGCTTTCTATCTCCTTCCTGTACTCCAATGCATCATAATTTAAGATCCGGCCCACTATGGTGGTATTATCTACAAACTTGTAGATGGAGTTAGAGCAGAATCTAGCCATGCAGTCATGAGTGTACAGGGAGTAGAGTAGAGGGCTCAGAACACAGTCTTGTGGGGCACCAATGTTGAGAATAATTGTGGCATGTTATTGCCTTTGCTTACTGATTGCGGTCTGTTGGTCAGGAAGTCAAGGAAGCTGCATTCCTGCAGGACTTCTGATCTGCAATGTTCACAACAATCTCAGGCCAGTGAACTGAACCTCTGACCATTGATTTCATCTGGATAATTTTGATCTGCTGAGCAGGCAGATCCCTCAGTATGTACAGTTGTCATCCCTCTCCAACAGCTTGTGATACCTTCTCCACAAAGGACTGATCTCTACACTCAGCCCCACCTCTGATTCACTCTGCTCCAACAGGTTGCAATAGAAAATGAGCAGGTTTTTGAAGATTCGGATCAATGAGGGAGAAAGAACATTTCAAGGGTGCAACAGGGTATTTTATTAAAGTGTAATAAGTAATATAAAATATTAACAAAACAGTAAGTCTAAGATACGGTCTAGAGAAATCATTAAAATAACAAGGCTCACGCCCTCCTGCTTGTCGAAAAGTCTGATTTACAATGGCTGACCTGGAGAATCTCAGGGGTCCTTGGCACCGATCATGATTGTGGTCTGAGGAGAAGTTTGATGAGCTTGTTTTCTGCTCATCAAAGATTCTCTGGTCATCTATAACTCTAAAACTGGTCATAATTCTTTATGACCAGCAAGTCTTCATATTGTCAACTGAACGAATCTCACTCGTCTCCAAAAACAAGTTTACTTTATATCACTTTCCTTTAGGTCTTATTAGATTCATGGGGCCTCATGTTTTACTTATCTTCCCAATTAACGTGCCTGCTCATTATGAGGACTGTGAGCAGACAACTTCAATGATCTTCTTTTCACTTCAGCTAGACACTTGCACCAGGAGAGACCTATTGTTGCCCCTGAACTCTCTGATGAGGTGGCAACTTTCCAATCAGCAAAACACTGGGGCCATGCTGAATGAAGAGGAGGATTCAAGCAAGAAACCCTCTAATTTAAGGACTGCAAAAG
>JARFYF010000052.1:34571364-34581487 GCA_030265395.1 Rhina ancylostomus
TCTTTTGATTTTTGACTTAAATTGGCCAACTTTCAAGGTAAGCTTTCAGTTATACAATACAATCTGGCAATTGACAAGGTCATATCACAAGGACAACAAGGTTCAGTTCTCTTACACACAAAATGTGTGAAATAAAGACCTCTCACTCTCAGTGCAAGTGTGTTCTAGATAAATCTGAGTGTACACCTGTGCATGCATGTCTGTGTGTAGCACAACTTTATAAATATGTTTGGCTATGTACATACATACATGTGTATGTTTGCATGTGTCCAATATGTGTGTTGTGAATATGAATGCATCCATATACCTGACAACACATGGATTATGTATGTACACATCTTAAATGTATGTATCTGTGTACATGTCATGCAATGCATGCACAAGTATGATTCTGTGCACATGTGGTGTTAGTCTGTGTGAATGCTACAAAATCTCATTATTATAGACCAAGCTAGAGAAAGCAAATTGCCAATGTTTTTGAACTGAGACTTCCACTGAACTGCTCTTTTCACAGTGTCTTGCAGAGTTTGGCAGCAGCTACACAGTTACACCACAGGCCCCCACAAAAAATAAACAGCCAGTATGGAGTGAAGCAGGCAGCAAAGAACACCATACAGTATTCACTGCTTCCTCTGAGATAAGCTACCTTCTCATTTGTTTTAATGAACTCCTATAACCCAATAACTTATTTTGGAAATTACACATTGAAGGTGAATGCACAAAGCTGGAGTGGTTCTCCTGTGAAGTTTATCTGTATATTTCTGTAGCTGCCAAAGGAATCAAGTACATCTCTCTGTAGCCTGGCTCAAGAAACCTGAGCATTATGTACCCAAGAAGCATGAAAATACAAGTGACAAAATAACAGCCTGAGCCACTGAGCTCTCTCTTCCATGGAAGGAAGATTGCTTTGTTTTTCTTTAATCCTGATTATTATGAGAGCCGGAAAAGGAGACAGAGATAAAAAAGAAACAAAAATCCCAAAGGGAATAATCCCAGTGATTTGATTTCTCCACCCCTCCCCCAATCACCACACCACATCCAAGTGGTCTTCCTCACGAGCTTTCCCTATGGAGATCATAGAAAGGGGAATGCTCAGGGCTTGGAGGTGGGTGGGGGGAGCAATGGGGAGATAATTGGTGCTAGATAACATTCCAGTTTTCAAACTGGACTAAACTCTACCCATTTTATGTCTAAACATCAGCAACAGAGCATAACATCAACCCCAGATGGGCACGAGATTCCAGGCTCCACCTGCTCTGCACAAAGGGATTGCCCATTTTTATGGATATTCTGGTATTCACACGAATCATCTTTATTGGACTCTCGCTATAAACTCTCCAGCTCTCCATCTCTTTTAAGGCATTCCTAAAAGGAAGTAACTGGTCAGCACAAGACTGATAGAGGAACAGATGTTAATAGGCAAATAGACAAGAGTTCATTTAAGCCAGGGAGAAAGACCAAATCCATCCTTCAGAAGAAGCTATATGCAAAAAGCATGAGAAGATGGAATGTATGTGGACATTAGGCTGGAAACAATTACCTTATCTAACATATTCATTCACAAGACGTGGATATTGCTGGCAAGGCCACTTGCATTTATTGCCCTGAAATTGTATTACTGCTAAGGGGATAGATGGGACGGAGCTTGTTAAGTGTGTCCAGGAAGGATTCCTGACACAGTATGTAGACAGGCCGACTCAAGAAGAGGCCATACTGGACCTGGTACTTGGCAATAAGCCTGATCAGGTTTCAGATCTCCTGGTGGGAGAACATTTTGGAGAAAATGACTATAACTCCTTGACCTTTACCATAGCCTTGGAGAGGGATAGGAGCAGACGATATGGGAAAGTATTTAATTGGGGTGGGGGAATTATGATGCTATTAGGCAGGAACTTGGGAGCATAAACTGTGAACAGATATTCTTAGGGAGGTGCACTGTAGAAATGTGGAGGTTGTTTAGGGAGTACTTGTATGGGGCTCTGAAGAAGTTTGTCCCATTGATTCAGGGTAAGGATGGTCGAGTGAAGGAACCGTGGTTGACAAAAGACATAGAACATCTTGCCAAGAGGAAGAAGGAAGCTTACCGAAGGTTTAGAAAGCATGGATCAGACATGGCTCTGGAGGGTTACATGGTAGCCAGGAGGGAACTTAAGAGTGGACTTAGGAGAGCTAGAAGGGGGCATGAGAAGTCCTTGGCGAGTAGGATTAAGGAAAACCCCAAGGTGCTCTACACGTATGTGAAGAATAGAAGGAGGACAAGACTGAGGGTAGGACCCATCAGAGATAAAAGAGGAAACGTGCCTGGAGTCGGAAGAGGTAGGGGAGGTCCTTAATGAACACTTTGCTTCAATATTCACCAGTGAGAGAGACCTTGCTGTTTATGAGGATGGAGTACAACAGACTGATACGCTAGGGCATGTCGACATGAGGAAAGAGGATTGCTAGAACTTTTGAAAAACATTAGGATAGATAAGTCACTGGGGCCGGATGGGATACATCCAAGGTTATTACGGGAAGCAAGGGGAGAGATTGCTGCTCCTTTGGCGATGATCTTTGCATCCTCACTGGCCACATAAGTAGTGCCAGATGATTGGAGGGTGGCAAATGTTGCTTGTTCAAAAAAGGGAGTAGGGATAACCCTTGGAATTACAGATCAGTGAGTCTTACTTCAGTGGTGGGCAAATTATTGGAGAAGATTCTTAGAGACAGGATTTATGGGCATTTGGACAAGCATCGGCTGATTAGGGACAGTCAGCATGGCTTTGTGAGGGGCAGGTTATGCCTCACAAGCCAAATTGAATTCTTCGAGGATGTGACAAAGTACATTGATGAAGGTAGAGCAGTGGATGTGGTGTACATGGATTTTAGTAAGGCGTTTGATAAAGTTCCTCATGGAAGACTCATTCAGAAAATCAGGAGGCATGGGATCCAGGGAAAGTTGGCTGTGTGGATTCTGAATTGACTCGCCCATAGAAGACAGAGGGTGGTGGTAGATGGACCGTATTCTGCCTGGAGGTCAGTGACCAGTGGTGTTCCACAGGGATCTGTTCTGGGACCCCTGATCTTTGTGATTTTTATAAATGACTTGGATGAGGATGTGGAAGGGTGGGTTAGTAAGTTTGCTGATGTTACAAAGGTTGGTGGTGTGGATAGTGTAGAAGGTTGCTGTAGGTTACAACAGGACATTGCTGGGATGCAGAGCTGGGCTGAGAAGTGGCAGATGGAGTTCAACCTGGAAAAGTGTGAAGTGATGCACTTTGGAAGATTGAATTTGAAGGCAGAATACAAGGTTAATGGCAGGACTCTTAGCAGTGTGGAGGAACAGAGGGGTCTTGGGGTCCATGACCATAGATCCCTCAAGGTTACCGCGCAGGTCGATAGGGTTGTTAAGAAGGTGTATGGTGTGTTGGCCTTCTTTAGTCGAGGTATTGAGTTCAAGAGCTGCAAGGTGGTGCTGCAGCTCTATAGAACTCTGTTTATACCACACTTGGAGTATTGTGTTCATTTCTGGTCTCCTCATTATATGAAGGATGTGGAAGCTTTAGAGAAGGTGCAGAGGAAATCTACCAGGATGTTGCCTGGATTGGAGAACATGTCTTATGAAGATAGTTTGAGTGAGCTAGGGCTTTTCTCTTTGGAGAGGAGGATGAGAAGTGACTTGATGGAGGTGTACGAGGTGATAAGAGGCATAGATCGAGTGGACAGTCAGAGACTTTTTCCCAGGGTGAAAATGGCTAACACAACGGGGCATAATTTTAAGGTGATTGGAGGAAGGTACGGGGGGATGTCAGGGGTATATTTTTTTTACACAGAGAGTGGTGGGTGCGTGGAATGCACTGCCGGTAGAGGTGGTGGAGGCAGATAAATTAGGGACATTTAACAGACTCTTAGATGGACACATGAATGATAGAGAAATGGAGGGCTATGTGGGAGGGAAGGGTTAAATAGACCTTAGAGCAGGATAAAATGTCGGCACAACATTGTGGGCCGAAGGGTCTGTACTGTGCTGTAATGTTCAATGTTCAGTTCAGCCATGATTGTATTGAATGTCAGGCAAGCTTGAAAGACGAGGTGGCCGACTCCTGCTCCTGTTTCCTTGTGTAATATAGTGAGCCCCTGGGGATAGAGGGTAGTGGATGCTGAAGGAAAGTATCTGCCACCATCCAAACTGTCCTGTACCCGCGGTCAATCAACCTTGCAGCACCGGGCAAGCCTGTGAATAGGTGAGAAGGTTTGCAATGTAGGTCAGGACAAAAGAAGTGGAACCTCTTGTACTTGCACACACACACACACACACACACACACACACACACGGTGACCAACTAGAGATGGAACCTCCAGATATCTACCAATAAACTCGACTTTGACTGACTTTAGGAGGAGATGATTTCCGTCTAATTTTCTGAAAAATGAGTCAAATTGTGCTGGTTGTGGCCGACATATCAAAAGGCAACCACTATCCTTCAGCGGTTCTCTGGTGGGCTTAAACAGATCCCCACGAGCTCAGGGCAAGCTAAGCGTCAGATCCCATTGTACCTGCTGTTGTTCCAGTGGTGGAGCCCAGATATAATTGGGTTCCCTGCTATTCCAAATCAACCAAACGTGGCATAGGATCACAAACCACATTACCTGGGAATCAGGAACACCAAGATAAGATCTTTATTAGTCACATGTACATCGAAACACACAGTGAAATCCATCTTTTGCGTAGAGTGTTCTGGGGGCAGCCCACAAGTGTTGCCACGCTTCCAGCGCCACCATAACATGCCCACAACTTCCTAACCCGTACGTCTTTGTAATGTGGAAGGAAACCGGAGCACCCAGAGGAAACCCACGCAGACATGGAGAGAATGTACAAACTCCTTAGAGACAAGCGGCCAGAATTGAACCTGGGTTTCTAGTGCTGTTACAGCATTACGCTAACCACTACACTACCTCACCCCCCAAACCCCACCTCCACATTTTCTCTCAGCTGCAGATTTCAATCAATGGCCCTGGTTATCACCATGGAGTGGCTCCGAGTGCAGTAATGAGGCCCATCTTCAGTGACAGGCCAGATCGGGCTGCTTCATAGAATGGGATGCCCAATATCACTGCCCTATTAAACTCTTCTCCCTCTGACTTCCTCCTTCCTATTCTGCATTTCCCTGCCTTCCATGACAGCCTGTGTGTCATCAGTCGAGAGATCACTTTAACAGTACTAACCTGTTTCCCTGCTGCAAAATCAGCAATCATCTGTGAAATTGCAACTGGATTTAAGAGTATCATCCAATTGTTCTCATCTGACAATCTGACAATACTGACTAGAAAAGTGTGGATGGAGCATTACCACAGTTACATTATTATTAGCTGGTTTTATTTTATTCCACAAAGAGATTTGAGTTTCACAAAATCACCTGCAGGAAAATTGTTCCCTGCCATAATTTTTGAGTAGGCATCATCACAATCATCAAAAAAAGCCATTTAACCCTTTTTTCTGCAAGAAGATGATAGAGATCTTTGTGGATTAAATTGTTTTCCATTTTCCTTAATTGGCTGGATTTTATTTCCACAACAAAATGTTCAAAGTCAGTGGCAACAGCAGTCATTGTGAGGACAAGACGAACGCAGAATGGAAATTTGTTTTGAACTCAGCTGTCTCGCCTCCCTGTCCTATTTCCCTTTGGCCATTCTGCACTCCACCCAACGTTCTGTCCTAAAACTACACCTAGCTTTGGAGTTTTTACTCAAAGGAATAGAAGTAGGTAGCACAAGAGAAAGGAACTTGTTGGAAGGAGGGGAAAAATTACATTAATCAGACAGCACAGTTCACCTTGTACCGTATGTTCTTATTGAATGTAATTTCAGTCTGCCACTGAAACCAAAATAGCTGAAGCACTATCTGAACAGTCTGTTCAAAGTCTCTTGCAACAGTATATATTGTGTTGAATGAATCCTATGTATACCCAGATCTATTGCAGTAAATCTGAAAATTGGATCTCAGTTGTTGCCATCTGGTCTGAGGATTCTTATCTGACATTCCTATCCATGTACACTTTTCCTTAACTTCTATTATTTACAAAACTATCATCATTTTGTTTCATAGATTACTTTTGTTACATTTCTCCTGCAGCAATAACCATGTTGGAATACTATCATCATATCCACAATAAACTCCCACGATAACAACAGCATTGTTTAAGTTTGGGAAGATATGTGGTGCACTAAGTGAGTGTGTTTTATTTTAATCCATATCTTTGCTAGGAGATTTCACGAGGACAAGTGGATGACCTGTCGGGGACTCATGAAGTTTCACTGGATCAGGATTACCTGTGCACAAAGAGCAAGCTGGTCTTTTCCATCATGTTTGTCCAACATTGTCATCATGTTTTAAACTTCCGGCAATTATTGGGAGAATCTGGACAGGAGTTCACCACTTTGACCTTTGTTGCTGAATTTCTGTTTGGAATATACTATGGTCCAATTTGAGTACTGAACTTCAAACTTTAGGTTTGGTTCTATAACAAAGCCCCATCTTGCCCCATCTTATCCCACCTTTCCTTACAATTCAAGCCCTCCAGTCTGGTAACATCCTTGTGAATCTTTTCTGCACCATTTTCAAATTAATGAAATCCTTCCTATAGCTAGGCAACCAGAACTGCACGCAAGTGTGGTCTCACTAACTTTTTGTACAGGTGTAACATGATGTCCCAACTCTTGTACTCAGTGCCTTGACTGATGAAGACAAGTGTGCAAAGGATTTCTTCTCCACCCTATCTGTGTAACACTATCAGGGAACTATGTACTATAGCCCTTTGTCTATCCATTCTATAACACCGTCCAGGATCCTGCCATTTACTGTGTCAATCCTATCATGGTTTAACTTCCCAAAATGCAACACCCGCAATTGTCTGAGTTAAATTGTATCTGCCAGTTCTTGGCCCACTTTCCTAATTTATTTAGATTCTGTTGTAACCTTCTAGACTTTCCACTGTACCACAAATTTTGGTGTCATTCACAAACAAACTAACTATGTTAACTGCATTCTCATCCAAATCATTTATATATGTCACAAACAACTATGGACGCAGCACAGGCTTCCATTCTGAAAAACAACCCTCCACTACCACCCTCTGAGTTCTACCACCAAGTCAATTGTCTGTCTAATTTGGCAGCACACCTGGGATCCCATGTGATCTAACCACCTCTGGAACAGCCTACCATATAGGACATTGTAAATAATGCCTACCACCCAGCCCTCAGCAATTCTCTTGGTGACCTCTTCAAAAGACTCAATCAAATTTGTGAGACATCATTTCCATGCACAAAGCCAGGCTGACAATTTCTAATCAGTCCTTGCTTCTCTAAATGCAGGTAGATCCCATCTCTCAGAATCCCCTCCAGTAACTTTCCCACCACTGATGTTAGGCTCATTGGTCTGTAGTTCCTTGGCTTGTCCTTGCAGCCCTTCTTAAATAAAGCCACAATTTTAGCCATACTCCATTTTTCCAGTACCTCACTCATGGCTAATGATGATAGAAATGTCTGTCAGCACCCCAGAAATTTCTTCACTAGCTTCCAACAATGTTTTAGGATACACTTGGTCAGGCTGCAAGGTATTGTCACAGGCAATGAGATAATGACCAGGTAAATCTTTCTGAAATATTAGTTGGGGAGTATATGTTAACCAGGGCATCGAGAGAACTCTTCAGCACCTCTTCAAAGCAGAGTTATAGGAACTTCTAAGTCCAGCTGAGTAGGTTCCTCTTGATGACAGAGCAATGTTGTGGATACTAGTGGCCCATCATCCCCTCTGTTCATCTACTCCTCCTCTGTCTTAAATTGGACCTTCCAGAAGGTAAACAAAGGAGATGCTTTTGGATTGGTGACTGAACAACTGCAATAACTTTCATAGCCTAATAATTATTTTCAGAACTTATTTTATTTGAGGCAGCACAGTGGCATAACTAATAGAGCTGCTCGAGGTATGCTGGTTAAATCCTAACCTCTTGTCTGGGTGGAGTTTGCATATTGTCCCCATGACCAATAGTGTTTTAGTTTCCTTCCACATTCTAAAGACTTGTGAACTTGTAGGTTAATCAGCCACTCTAAATACTGTGTTGGTGAGTGGTAGACTCTGTGGAGAGTTGATGGGAATGTGAGGAGAATAATATGGGTGTATATAGAATTAGCTCTATTGGGTGCTTGATGACCGGAGAGGACTCTGTAGATCAAAGGGCCTATTTCCAGGGTCTATGACTCCATGCATCTATGACAGACCAGCCTTGGTCTACCAGCTTCTGAATGCACTATGTGTGCACCAACCATCATACCAAGAAATGGATCCAAACAGATTTTTTGCATTATTTTCTTTCTATGAAGGTACATAGAAAAACTGCAAACACTGAAAGCACGAAGTAAAGCATTGGAAATACACAGTAGGCTCATTGACTTCTAAGATATTTGTTATTTTATACACTAACAGAACTGAAAATCTAATGTGACACTAAACATGTGAAGCAACACAAGCTATAGTACTGGTTTTACTTATTACCCAATTCTGAAGTCCATTGAAAGCAATGGAAATGATAATGGCATGTTAGATAAAACAGGCAGCTGGTCCAATTCTGCCAAATCTGACACCTTACCATTTTCCAGTTTTAAAGAAGTATCAGGCCGGAAAGCCCACATATATGACTGATATTTCAATCTGCTTCCTTTTGTTTGGTAGTCCTGTCTCATAAATATATTACATAGTTCAGTACAGACAAAGAATATTTGCCCCATTGAGTGTACCTTGTCTTTATCATGGTGTAATCCAGTTAGTTCTATTCTTGTGTTCATTCTCCTTTTCCTTACACTAGTTAGCTAATGATATTCTTTTTGAAATTTGTCACTGAAATTGTATCTGTTTTGTCCCTTCATGTGGCCTCTGGTTCTTTTGTCATTCCTCAAAAATTTGTCCTTTAGTTATTAACCTTTTCATCATCTGGAAACAAATTGTCTGAATGTAACTCCTTCATTTTTTCGTAAATGCTTAAACACCTTGATCAAGTCCACTCTAAGTCTTTCAACACCTACAGATTTTTGCTCCAACTCTAAATCTAAATCTCCATTCCATGGAGAATTACCCCAATTTCCTCATCAGTCCACGTTACTGTAGTCCCTCACATCAGTTTTAAGGAAGGATACAAAAATAATTCTTCTGTCTTTTCATTTATCAGAGGTTGTCATTCCTCCAGTTCCTGCATCTTTCCATTCCTGTATTTCCAATATTTTCTTTGTTGCCTTTGTGCCATTTACCCTTCGTAAAACAAGGATAAATTTAATCTAACTCATTCAACAGAAACAAACAGGATTTCAACACAAGCCAGTTACTTCCATGAAAAGTGATATCAGACAGAACATAAAATGGGCTTTCATCGAATCCTGTCAGTTTCTACTGGCTGACTTAGGTAAAAATTACCCCACAATATTGTTTAGTCAAAGTTCCAGCAATATCATATTCTAATGTAATGTTTTCCTACAATATCATACTATATTTATGTTATCTCTACCAATTAAAATGATGACAAAGTTCTTCAGAAATTACATTGAATTATGCTGTTCATTACTTGATGACAGTTGTTTTATGAATTACTGAAAATGTGACATTTCTATTCCTCCTTTATCCCTTTTAACTGCTTTCAAAAATATTTCTTTGTTCAAAGCATAGAAAAGTGAGTTAATCTGTGAAAACAAGAGGAAGTGAACAACTAAGGAAAACAGGAAGTGGCTGAGGCAGGAACAGTGACAACATTTGAGACATTCGGACAGGTCCATGGACAGGAAAGGTTGAGAGGTATATGGATCAAGCGCAGGCAGATATGACTACCTTAGATGGGCATCTTGAGTGGCATAGATGAGTTGGCCCTGTTTCCATGCTGTATTTCTCAATGACTATAACTCTAATAATGCAGTGAAAATAACTTGAGAAACAAAGGACTGCACATACTGGAATCTAGATGAAAAGCACAATGATGCTGGAGGAACTCAGCAGGCCAGGCAGCATCTGCGGAGAAAAGCAGGCGGTCAACGTTTTGGGTCAGGACGCTTCTTCAGTATTGAAGATAGGAAAAGGGGAAGCCTAATAGATAGGAGGGAA
>JARFYF010000052.1:34623330-34633458 GCA_030265395.1 Rhina ancylostomus
AATAGGACAGGACTAGGCCCTTCAAGCCTGTCCCACTATTTAATACGATCATGGCTAATCTATGCTGGCCTCAACTCTACTTCTGTACTATTTCTCTCCCTTTATTCCTCGATCTATCAAATATTTCTCCACTTCTACTTTAAATATTTCTAGTGATCCAGGTACCACCACATGCTCTGGCAGACAATTCCAGAGATTCTCCATCCTCTGTGGGAAGAAACTTCTGTATACCCCAGTTTTAAATGACTGGCAACTTATCTTGAAGTCATGACCCCTTGTTTGAGACTCTCCCACTTGTGAAAACGTCCTAATATCTGCCCCATCAAGCACCTTTCGGAGTTTATCTCAAAGGCATTTTCCTGCTTTCCAAGAAATACATTAAATCTCCTCTCCCTTCCTTTCCAACCCCACCAACTTCTTCCGTGTTTCAATGTTTAAGTTTTAACCCAAGGAACAAGAATCATTTAACTAGGAGGCTATTGGATCCACATGGAATCATAGAATCAAATAATCTTTATGACACAAAAGGAGGTCATTTGGCTCATTGAGTTTGTGCCAGCTCCTTGCTGAGTAATCCAGTCAGTTCCAATCTTCCATTCTATCCCTGTGATCCTGAAAATTATTATATCCCAAATACTTCTCAAATTCTCCTTTGAAAGTTCTGATTGATTTTGTTTCCCCAACCCTCAGGAAGTGAGTTCTGGATCATAATCACTCACTGCATTAAGAAGGTTTTCCATATGTTCTGCATACTCTAACTCTACCTTTCCCATATCACTTAAAATCTGTGATTCCTGTTCCTTTGCTCTGATGAAAACTTCTTCTTTGTTTGTAAGTTCAATCTTATTAGGATCCTGAACCCTCTATCAAATCACCTCTCAACTTTTTATGTTCTGAGGAGAAGAGGACCAGCTTTTTGCCTTGTGAAATTCAGTCACACACAAAACTGGCAAGACACTCCTGGAAATAATAAAAATAGTCTGTTTTCTGGAGATGTGCTGATCATTTTCACTTCAGGAATAGCTTAGGTGAATCCCTGAAGAACTTTGAGCCAAATATCTTTTAAAAAATCTTGAAATTTTGATCAGTATGCACCGCTGAATTGCTTCATCATGATTTAGTTTTAATAAGTATCAGAGTCAAAGTGTTGATAGAAATAATGTTGGAATTGTTCAATCAACAGCTAACACTGGGAGCAAGACAAATGTATTTCCTCCAATCAATAACAGCCAAGAAATTTGACATAAAGGCCATCAAACGCCTGGCTTATGGATACGCGCACATACAAACAAGCTCCCATAATATAACCCCATTAAAGACTGTCATATTTACATACATTCATTCCTATGAATGGCAGAGTTAGTTTCTTGCCTCACTCCACTTTTAGTAATTATTCTTTCTTATCAGCCTTTTGTGCCTTTGATGCCATTCATTACAATACTGTGGAGCTATGGTTACCACATTGAGTGAGTTTTGTGTATTATCCTACTTATGGACCAAATCAACTTATGGATGTTTGTAAAAATGGAACCCGTTCATTACCTGGTAATGGCCTGTGCACTTTTACACAGATCAAATGCTGCACAAAACCATTCAGGATTAAATGCACTGCATAGTTTTCCCAAAAATTCCCTGACCCTTAATAAACAGAGTTGCAAACACACGAAAAATAAATACGTCAGGTCTGGAGAATTAAACCTGTAAAAGTGCAGATGAAATTTCTCCAGCTTTGAAATTCACTTTAAAACTAGCTTCTTCCTTACCTCAGAACACATTGGTTTTGGCTTTTGTCTTGGGAGAAGTAACAACAATACAGAATCAGTTTTAAAATGAAGTGTGTCCTCGGCATCTGAATGACAAGTACATTTCTCAGGAGCAACATAAATTGCAGACTGCAGGAAGAAAATATAAATTATTTGTTCTATACACAAAGGTACATGAAATAGGGAGTGAAATGGAATGCAAAAATGCAAGGTTTATGGATTCATGTTTTGGTTTGTCGGATAAGGCAACCATAGCATTGGAAGAGAAGGAACTGAGTTCATCACATAGTAGTTTAAAACAATTTGGAAATGGCTTCTGAAATGGCTAATTGGTGAAGAATCAGTTGTCAGCAGCTGAGTCAGGACCTCATCTGGTGCTACAAAACTGAGTGCCCTCAGGCAACAGAAAAATGTATTCCACAAGAAGATGGTGAGAAGCATAGAGCAACAAGTAAGATTAATGGTAAGCGATGTTTTGAAGTTCAAACACATCTAGTAGTTGAACAATATGTAGAAATTTCAAAGAGAATGTACAATTTGTAATAAAAGGAGTGGAAGCACCATGATTCATATAGTTCATGAATGTCAAGGCCAGTAATTTGCCCATCAACAATGAAATCTACAACAGAGAAAGCAGATATTCTTTATGGATTTCTACAGTGATAACTTTGGTTGCAATGGTGGCTATTGGATTTTAACTGTGGAACTGCAATAGATCTGCTACAATTATAGCTATCTTCTGGGCTCAGTAATGTTAATTGCTCCCTTAAGCAGTAAAAGCAATTACTTTTTGTAGAAGCTGAATCCTACTACCCTAGATTTATTGTGTGGTAATGGGAATCAGGTGGGCATCAATGAAATTCCCTTGTGACCTGCTTTACAAGAACTCTTGTAAATTCTCCTTCAATCTCTCTGAAGATGGATGTTAGTATTGGGTGAGGCAGAGCTTGTTAGAAGTTGCAGGCCCTTTTATTTTGCAGCAGAATATCATATTGATTTGATTCACTTGATCCAATAAATATGCCACCTATCTCTGTATGCTTTCCATAATAAAGAAAATACAAGCACTGTGGGTCATCTAAATCTACTCCAAAACAAAATATCCCTTTATCTTGTACCACTGTCAGTGAGAATCATTTGCAAGCAAAAGATCTGTAGATCTGAAATTTGAAATAAAAACAGAAACTGCCTGAAATATTCACTCAGTCAGGCAGGATGTGTGGTGGGAGAAACAGAGTCAATGTTTAGGTCAATCACCTTTTAGCAAAAAATTCATGATTCCATAATCTTAATATTTGTGTTCCAGTTTTCTTAAAGCCCTCTTTCACAAGTTTTCATCATAAAAAGTTTTCTACATAAAACTATGTTGGCGCCGAAAGAGTGGCGACACTTGCGGGCTGCCCCCAGAACACTCTACGCAAAGATGCATTTCACTGTGTGTTTCGATGTACATTTGACTAATAGATACATCTTATCTTATCTTATCTTAGCTGTTGATTGCTCAGGTGTCTGAGGGAAACAAGATTCACTCCTGCTTTGCAATTCTGCTTTGTCATATTAATGAAAACAATTGACTTAATATTAAAGTTTGCTAAAAGCAAAACACAATCTAGCACATGCTATGTCCAAATGATTTTCATGAAACAATACACAGATCATCAAGAACCATGACAATAGCATCTAATTAGCTCCAGTAGAGGCTTGAAAACAGGAAAACCTAGAAAAGTCTATTTCCTGGGTCAGTGAAAAACTCCATCAAGACTAATTCTATTAATCATAACCAATTCACCAACAGCCTGAACTTTGTTTTTCTTTGTGGCCAATCGTGATACCATCCATTGGACCACAACTCAAAACAAAAGCTAGCACAGCAAATTGTTAAAGGAAATCATGTATTCTTCTCTACAACAGTCAACAAAGCACCTTTGTTTATTTTCTTCATGCTAGACTTATGCCAGCACTAGGCAATTGAGCTTTGCCCTGAATTTATGCACTGTATCCCACTTTTAAAGTCAATGAATCTGAATTCTGGAAGTTGATTGCAATGCACTAATATCACAGACATCATAAAATTTTTGCACAGAAGTAGGCTATTTAGCCTGTTTCACTCAGTTTTGGTTGACATAGACATGTTATTTTATTTCAGGTTTAGCAAGCGTGTGAGTGAAGATAAATTTCCAACCTCTAGTCTTCCTATGTAGTGTGACCCTTATGGTTGTAGCTGCCAATTGATTGCTGCCTCTGAGTGGAGAAGATTGCCTTGGCGGTCAACCTCAAGCAGCATCTTGTACAATCATGACGTGGGTGGTAACAGTTCATGCTGGCCAACATGCAACTGCAATAGCCTGGCAAAGTGTCAGAAATTGGAGGGTGAATACAGTTTGCCTGAAAGAAGGCACCATGCTTTAGTTCCATGGAGCCATACCCATAGATTTGTGATTCTTTTGGATACCCGATGTGTCTCCTGTTTTCCCCTCCATCACCAAGTCATCCAATTTAGCATTTAAAATTAATGAAATATTCTTACTTCTTTGTTAAGGTATTCTTCACTTTTCCACCTATAATAGGCATCTCTTCACTTTCTATCATGCCTGACTAACTTGCAGGATGCCTGTTAGAATGTGTTGTCAACACAATGCTCTTCCCCTTTAAGACCGGCAAGCCAGCTTTACGCAGTGTTGGCTAATGTTAATAGCTACCAGCCATTCACAAAATATTCCCCCCCCCCCTACAGTTGTATCCAGCTGTTGAACAGCACATGCTGGAATCATGTAAGTGAGAAGGCAGGATGACATTGGCATGCTGCCCATATACCAGTCAATGAGCAGAAGCTAATCATTCACTTTGATCCTTGTGTCCATTTTCAGGAGCTATTCAGTTGGATTCCTCCTGTCTTCATCTTTTGTTTTAACTATCATTGTACATTTTGCTTAGATAGTATTTAGATGAGAACTGTATTTTGAGGGATAGGCCTCAGATGCTGGCATTAGCAACAATGTCCACATCCTGTAAATGAACAAACTAAAACACAATTGGTGAAATATATGATAGATATGGGCACAATTCAGCATATTGGTAGGATGGTGATATATACTTTAAGATCAGGGTGATTAAACTCAGAATTAATCTCAGCTTTCTGCTGCTGGGCAGAAGTAACCCCCCCCCCACTCATGAGGGGACCCCATGCAATCACAGAGGCCAGGCATTCCATTTTATTCTGCCACTGATGTAGTACCTGAATAAAATATAATTAAGAGTTTATTCATCAAATGCTGAAAGCAAAAGCATGAAGCTTTCACTGCTGTAGTTCAACACTGAAGAAGTTACATACACAATATTCTTACTGAGGCTTAAAATCACATTCCATCAGGTTGCATGACTTGCCTGGAAGAGTTTGCACTTTTGTAAGTGAAATTACATTTGTGAAGAATGCGGTCATGTTTAGAAAAGTTACAATGCAACAGGCACTTCTATGAGTCAAGAGAAAGTCTATGAGTTAAGAGGAAGTCTCCTGTGGCTGGCATTGGTCCCTGCCCTGCAGTACCATCAGGCTCCCCTTATTCCTTTCCATGGAAAACAGAAAATCTATGACATTGCCTGCTTTAAAAGATAATATTCAACAACAACTCTTGAAGCTCTAACAATGCTATACTGCAGGAATCATGCTGATAGATCTGATCATTTACAATGCTGTTTATGCATTCCAGGGATGTTCATAATAACTACTTAAGTAGATGCATGTACCTCATTAAACTTGTGTTCAGCTGGTGCCCTGTGATACCACAGAGGTATCATGAACCATGACTATAGCAAGTAGCCTTGATTGGTTAGGAGCCACCTTGACATTTGTCTTTCAAAGTTAAATATTGATGGGAGCAGTGGACTGACTTAAAATAAAGCACAATGATCACTGCTTGGAAAGTAGGCTCTAGCTTGTATAAACCAGTGTAAGTGGTTACAAAATAAAACATTGAATACCTTCCCATATACATAGGTGGTCACAGTGTTCAAGGAAGCTTTTCAAACATTGTGATGCAATCAATTAATCGCTGGACCTTTTGGAATCCTACCATTTTGTGACAGGGAAACCCTGTTATTAGTTTTTGGGTAAGAGGTGGAATTACTTTCGCCAGTGGAGAATTGGCCACTTACTTTATATACTTATAACAGATGTTTTTTGCAGTGATTGAGAGTTAGGCTAGTCAAAACTTAAAAGGACAGTTATGATCATGACAATCACTGGCTAAGTTACGCCTGCAGAGGAATTTGGCTAAAGCTCTGTGTGGAGGATATGGTACAGCTACTCTCATTAAAACTTCTGAGGGTTCAATTCCTCTTACAAATAGAGTTATGCATATCCCATGCCTAATGGTTTATTGTTGAGTGAGCAGAGATTACCTTTGATGTAGCAATAATCTGCTCTGTAATTCACGTTGATTCACTCTACTACATTCGAATGATTCCAGTATTTGTCATTTCTATTGGGGAATGACTTTTGAGAGTGCATTTCAGCAAATACCTAGGGTTACAATTTTCAAACCATTGAAGTGAAAGTCAGTACTTCAGGATGAATTTATTGAAATCTCTATCCCACTGGAGACACTGGATCATAATAGGATCATAGAAACAAAAGGGCATGCTCATAGTGAGATTCATTGTGACATTACTACTGTGCCAGAGATAAAGAAGGTCATAGGAAAATGGTTACAAAGTTTCCTGAAAATCTATATAACAAAAGAAAAAAAGAAAAAAAAACAAGGTTGTTGATACTGGCATGAATTGTTGATTGTTACAGCTGTATAAGACATTGCTGAGACCACACTTGGAGTATTGTGTGCAGTTCTGGTCACCATGTTATAGGAAGGATATGATTAAGCTAGTGAGGGTGCAGGAAAGGTTCACAAGGATGTGGCCAGAACTGGAGGGCTTGATTTATAAGGAGAGACTGGATAGGATGACACTGTTGAACCTGGAACGTGGGAAAGTGGGGGGTGACCTTTTGGAGGTTTATAAAATCGTGAAGGCCATAGATAAGGTGGATCATCACAGTCTTTTTCCCAAGGCAAAGGAGTCCAAAACTAGAGGGCACAGGTTTAAAGTGAGATGGGAAAGATGAAAAAGGGCACCTGAGGGGCAAGTTTTTCACAGAGAAGGTGGTGGGTATATGGAATGAGCTGCCAGAGGAAGTGATAGAGGTTTAAAAGACATTTGGACAAGTACAGGGATAGGAAAGGTTCAGAAGAATATGGGCCAACTACAGGCAAATGGGACTAGCTCAGGTAGACACCTTGGTCAACATGGATAAGTTGGGCCGAAGGGCCTGTTTCCATTGTGTGTAACTATAATTTGCAGAAAAAATTAGGAAATACATTTTTTTATATGAGTTCATTAAATGTCTGTGTTCCATTCCATCTCTGGCCAATTTCTGTGTCTATTTTAAACACGCAGATAAATGACTTGGTATTTGTCATAATTGCTTGCTGAGAAGTTGCAAGAGTGGCTAAATGCTGTTGCCATGACTTCAATTATATCCAAATTATGTTCCTACCCCTTTCAGAAAGGGGTTTCCCATTCTGTTCAAATAGACACTCAGAAAAGTCTGAGTTAAAAAATTGCAATACATCCTCACCTTGATTAATGATCACTGCATGCAGACATATCACTGTGAATTGCAAAGTCTAGGCTAACAGGATCAATCTTCCTTCCCTTTTTGTCTCTAACAAATTAGATGCCCAGAAGACACAGGAGACTTCAGATGCTGGAATGTGGAGCAAAAATTAAACTGCTGGAGGAACTCAGCAGGTCAAGTAGCATCTATGTAGGCAAAGAAATGGTCGATGCTTGTGTCGAGTCTCTGCATCAAGACTGAGAGTGTGGATGGAAGATAGCCAATATATATAATTGAGAGGATGGGTGAGACAGAGGCTGGTGGGGCTGGGGGAGACTGGATAATTAATTTGTTATCCAACTGAACATATGCATGTTTTCCAGTTTTTTTTCTTTTCTGATTTAATTGACATCGTCTGAATAAGAAGTGGGAAACTGTTTGATACCAGGACCTCTTAAAGGCCTGAGGAAACACAAAGTGGAAGTATCATTTTATGCTTGTGGCTGATGTCAGAAACAGCAGGCAAATTGGCATTCCTCATGTAGAGAAGCCTTGTTGCACTGAAGAATTCATTAAATTGATCTACCTGCAAGTTGCTGGCTGCCTTTTCACGATTCTCTGAGGCATAATGCTGAGCAGGCAGGAAGAGCACGTACTGAAAATCAACAAGCTCAGCCTAAACAAGCACAGACCTAAGTGGATTAACAAAGAGAGGGAAACAATCTCCAAATCCCAGGGGGAGAAAGAGGAAGGGGCTCACTAAGATGAATATATCAAAATGAAGAAACAAGGCTGATCAGAGAGGTCAAAGGAAATCTGCAAAAAAATATAGCTTCAGGGCTAAATATACAACAAAAAATATCTTTCAGATCTTACTGTAAAAAGAAGAACATTTGATAACTGATGAAATCAAAGGTATACACAAACTTGAAACTGAGGATGAGAAGGAAGTTCTTATCATTTCAAATAGTGAAAGTTCTTAATAATTTCTTCCTCCAATGACTCAGAAAGGAAGGTATGATTAACAGGTACACCCCAACAGAGAGAAACTAAATAAAACCAATGACTTCCTATTCATTGTATGCAATTCCAGTCACCTCATTACAGGAAGGATGTGGAGGCTTTGGAGAGGGTACAGAAGAGATTTGCCAGAATGCTGCCTGGTTTAGAGGGTATGAGATATAAGGAGAGGTCGGACAAACTTTGGGTTATTTTCTCTGGAGCATCGGAGGCTTAGGGGACACCTCAAAGGTTTATAAAATTATGAGCGGCATAGATCGGGTAGATAGTCGGAATCATTTTCCCAGGGTGGAAATGTCAAGTACTAGAGGACATGCATTTAAGGTGAGAGGTTTGAAGGAGATGTATAGGATAAGTTTTTTTTCACTCAGAGGGTGGTAGGTGTCTGGAACATGCTGCTCTGGGATGGTGGTGGAAGCAGATGTGATAGTGCTGTTGATGAGGCTGTTAGACACATGAAAATGCAGGGAATGGAGGGATATGGATCATGTGTAGGCAAAAGACAATATGGAAAATGTATAGGCATCATGTTCGGCACTGACATTGAAGGACATGTTCCTGTACCGCATTATTTTGTCTTCTATGTTCTATGAGCTGGAAGTCTCAAATTGGCTAAAAAGGGTTCAGTACAATTGATGACATTTTTCCCTTGTGTGGAGGGAGGACATGACAAGATTCCACGAGGCACAATTAAACCATCATGATGGAGTCACTGAGCATTGTGAAGGCACTAGAAACCGATCAAAAAAAATTTCATATTGTTTCATATACTTCCATACTTTTAGAAGAAAGCCATTCAGCCCATTGAGTCCAGGCTGACTCTCAGGGCAATCCTATCAACAATATTCTCTGTAATCTATCTGTTCTCATATAAGAGCTTCAAGTTCCTAGGAGTGAACATCATCAATAGCCTGTCCTGGTCCAATCACATAGACGCCATGGCCAAGAAAGCTCACCAGCTTACCAGCTTCCTGGTAAAGCTTACCAACTTCCTCAGGAGGCTAAAGAAATTTGGCATGTCCCCTTTGTAACTCACCTATTTTTACCAATGCACCATAGTAAGCATCCTATCTGGATGCATCACTGTTTGGTATGGCAACTGCTCTGCCAAGGACTGCAAGAAACTGCAGAGAGCTGTGGGCACAGCCCAGCGCATCATAGAAACCAGCCTCCCCTCCATCGACTCTGTCTATACCTCTCATTACCTTGGTGAAGCAGCCAGCATAATCAAAGACCCCACCCACCCGGGTCATTCTCTCGTCTCTCCTCTCCCATCAGGCAGAAGATACAGGAGCCTGAGGGCACATACCACAAGGCTCAAGGACAGCTTCTATCTCACGGTGATAAGACTATTGAACATATATGATGAGATGGACTCTTGACCTCACAATCTACCTTGTTTGACCTTGCACCTTATTGTCTACCTGCAATGTACTTCCCTGAAGCTGTGACACTTTACTCTGTATTCTGTTATTGTTTTTCCCCTGTGTTACCTCTGTATACTCTGTACTACCTCAGTGCACTGTGTCATGAATTGATCTGTACAAACGGTATGCAAGTCACGATTTTCACTGTACCTCGGTACATGTGACAACAATAAACCAATACCAGTACCAAGACCAATACCATCAACTCCTCTGCCAGTGAGCTCCAGCTATCGACCATTCCCTTCAATTCATCGCTTCCACTGACAGAAGAGCTGTGAATATTCTTCCACCTTTGTTCTCAAGAAGTGTT
>JARFYF010000052.1:34814777-34827095 GCA_030265395.1 Rhina ancylostomus
ATACGTCTTCGGAATGGGGAAGAAAACCAGTTGTGCTACGTGATATACTCTCCTCCCCAGAAGCAAAACAATAATAGTGTCTACCAGAGAGACAATGCTGAAATTATGTGATGAATACCCACTCAACTCACGAGAGAAAGTTAGGTCTCATTGAATTCAATGTATGGCATTATTAAAGGATCATTAATTGCTGCCAAACCAACTCTCTGGAGTTAAAATATTAACATGTACATGTGGTTCAAATTTTAATTATTATTGTAGATTACAAAAAAGAAAATTAAATTAAAATAAATAAAACAATTTAAAAACTTTGTTCTGTGTGGTTATTATCACACTCCCTTCTCAATTTTCTCCTTATTTGGCTTTTTGTATCTGATTTTGTACTGAGTTCAATTGTTTAAACATTCAACTCCATAAAACTGAAAGTTGCTCTTTTTTCCCAAAGCAAAAACTTAAGAATAAAATTGCTTGTGCTGTTTTTCTTTACTCTGGGCAGTTAACATGGCATTGCTTATCAAGGATCACTCTTGCAATGACAGTTAAATATCCATGTCAGGGACAAACAGGATGACACAGATCCCAATTGAAGTGTTTTTGGAGTACTCAGGGGAAGTTGAGAACACCTTGCCCTGAGATGCATGCAATTGGAGACTCTCAGGACCCACTTAACTCATGAGGTAGAATTAGGTCTAAACTAGGGTGCCTGCAAGTGAAGTAAATTGCTCACCTTCTCCCTTGGGCATCAGCATTGTACAAATTCCTCCTAACTGGTTTCCCATCCCATCAATTTTCAAGCTGCCCCTAATCCTGTTATGTGGCCTACTGAAAATCCCAATCCCTGGCCACAATCCTTCCCCTGACCTTCCAAATTCCAAACTATCTGGCCCTAATATCAGACTTCCCCATTTATAATAATAACAGTCCCGATTTTTCCCCATCTCAATCACAATCTCTCTGTTGATAATCTTACTTTATCTCTGCCTCAAACCATTCACTCAGACCTCCTTCACACCTTATTGGTCCTAATGGACAATATTCACCGCACCTCCAAATCCCACAGTGCTGTAATATCATCCCAAATTCCTCATCAACAATGTTGGTCCTGATCCCTGAACCCTTTGGTGAACCCATCCCCAATTTAACCTCACCCTTCCCCACAAATTCTCAATAATGCTATCTCTGATCCCCATTCCCACAATACTAATTCCAATTCCTGATTGCCCTTCACACCAAGATGATCCTCTTCCCTGATTTTATTTCCCATTGCCCCTACTCCTCCACACACAAAATTACTCACACAATGCCGTTCTTGATATCCTTCTCACAATTCCTGTTCCTGTTTCCTTTTCCCACCATGATAGTGTGGTAAGATGAAAAACAATCAATAATTTCCCTGTTGCAACAGAGTTTGTCACAAACCTTTCTCAGCTACACACCCATGGAGCCACCCACCCTCTAGAAGATCAGTATTTTTATCTGTTCATAAACAGTGGAATTTTTCTGCACTAATGACTGATGAGACTCTTGAAAACAATGGGAAGGGTTCATATAGGTGTGGAATCCTTTGTTATGCTGGGACCAAACTGGGCACAAAGCCCTCCTTGACTATAATGATGAACCCCTCAAGAGAGTCCTTCAGAGCTTCTGCACAGGTTGGTTCGCAGCCAATGCCTGGCAACTGTCAAGCCCCTTCATGTCTTGTTGAGCTACCCTGAAGCTCCCCTTCGGCGATTGACTGAGTGGCAGAAAATGCATTGTTGCTAACTGTTGGATGCCAATAAGCATCATTGAGAACTGCATGCAAACATGAGCTCAGTTTTACCAGGGAAGTGTTAAGTGACAGAGTTTGGGTTTTTGGTCTTGCTTCTTTTAATTTGGGTTAGATTAGATTTGTAGTTAGAGTTGTAGTTTCCTTTGTGTTTTGTTGTTTTTAGTTGTATTAAATAAAGTTATTCAAACTTTTCATGACATTGCAGTGTCTTTCATTACCGATTCTGTCATTCAAAAGGAACCCAAAATAACCTGAGTCCTGTTTTAATACACTGTCTGATCCCATTTTCACAATGACCCTTCACAAATTCCCTGACTCCAACAGCCAGATCCCCATCCTTGCTGCAGTACGAGTGTAAATCTCCATTCTTCTTTCCTTCCTTCCATTATCCTTCCACTCTCTTTCACTTCACACAGGGCCAATACCACTCTCTAATCACTGATCTTCCTGCACATCCTGGTTTCAGTACTCCAACACACCTTCCACTTCTTCTTTCAAACATTGCTACACAAAAGTCCTAATTTCCTTGCACCCTGTGCCTCCATCAACTTTGAACTATTACACAATGCCAATAGCACAAATTACACAATAACAAATTACACAATAGCACAATGCCATTGTGCTTCCTTTACACAATGCCAAGTCCAATCCTTCACATTTCCTACAATGTGGATTCCCATCAACCCCCAACACCCTGAACACAATATAGTTCAAGCAATGCTGATACCAAGCTAAATATAGGGAGTTACAGGAGATAAATTGAAAGACATGATCTCAAAGGTTAACTGGATTACTCCCAGTGCCACTGTATTAATGAGGATAGAGACTGAGGATAAAAAAAAGATGAGTGCATGGCTGGAGAGGTGGTGTAAGAGGGTGATTTAGAATCCTGACACATTAGAATTAGTTCTGGGGGAGATGGGATGTGTACAAATTAGACAGTTTACACCGAGTTGGGGCTGTTTGTGAGTGTTTTTGTTTAGGGTTTAAACAAGCCTGGCAAGGGGTTGGCCAGGGATTTATAGAAAATGGAAACATGGATAGAAATGACAGCAAAACAAGAAAGCAGAGGAAAGAAAGGCAAAAAGCAAATAGAGCCACAATAGACCCACCAGAAAGGATCAACACAAAGAACAATAGTAAAAAGAAAAAAAACTCGATATCTAAATATGCATAGTATCAACACTAAATCAATGAACTAACAGCACAAATATAGATACATGGGTGTGATCTGACAGTCATTATGGCTTCAAGATCATAGCTGTGAACTCAATATTCAAGGATATTTGACTTTTAGGAAGGACGGGTGGGAAGAAAATGTCAATGGGCTGCCTCTCCTAATAAGGAACAAAATGAGTACAGTTGTGAAAGACAGTCTGGGTTTAGAATCTGTATCGTAAAAGTAGATAGGAAAGAAGACTTTTCTAAGAGTAGTGTAGAAGCCCCCAAATAGTTACTATACTATAGGAATGAGTATAAATCATGAAATAATGGTGTAAAATGTAGTGCATTAATAATAGATGACTTTAATCTTCATGATGATTGGGTTAATCAAATTGGAGATGGTAGCCAAGAGAATAAGTTCATAGTATTCCTGGAGCAATATCTTATGGAGCCAAGCAGGGAGCAGGCTATTTTAGATCAAGACAACTTTAATAAATGATCTCAGAGCAAAAGATTCCCTCAGAAGTAATGATCACAACAGGATAGAAATTAGCATTCAGCTTGCAAATGAGAAACTTGGTTCTGAAACAACTGTGTTAAACTTACAAAGGAACCAAGATAAAGTTGGCTAAAGTGGATAGGGCAAATAGGATAACAGCTTAGACAACAGACAACTGGTAGCTCTCATTTAAGGAGATAATTCATGACTCTCAACAAAAACTACATCCCAACGAGGAGGGAAGATTCTTAGAGGAAGATGACAAACTGTGGTTAAACCAAGGAGATTAAGGAAGGTATTAAGTTTTGGTAATTGGTAATTGGTATACTATTATCACATGTACCGAGGTACAGTAAAAAGTTTTTGTTTCTGTGCCATCCAGACAGATCATCCCATACATAAGTACATTGAGGTAGTACATAAGGGAAAAAAACATATTGAATGCAGAATATAGTGTTACAATTACAGAGAAAGTGCAGTGCAGGTAGGCAAATAAAATGCACGGGCCATGACGAGGTTGACTGAGAGAGTAGGAGTTCATCTTTATTGTATAAGAGGTCCATTCAAGAGTCTCATAACAGTAGGGTAGAAGCTGTTGAAAGTAAAACTATGCAAGATGGCAAAAGTTAGCAGTATGGATGAAGATTGGGATAAATTCAGAATTAAACAAAGAAGGACAAACAGAATCAAGGAGGTGAAAATAAACTATTAAACAGAAACAAAACTGAAATAAAAGATTCTCTAAGTATATAAAAGTGATCATAGGCTTCTTAGAGAATGAGACTGTGGATATGGTTGTGATGAACTAGGAAATAGCAGAAAAGTTAGGCAGATATTTTGCATCAATCATGGATATCCTATTCATATTAAAAACTATGAGAACGAAATTAAATACCTTCGCCATCATTCGAGAATAAGAATTAAAGAAACTAATGGCAATAAAGGCTGATTGGTCGCCAGAAACTGATTGAATATCAGGATCGTAAAAGAAGTTTTTTCAGAGATTGTAGATGCATCTTCCAAAAGTCTTTCATTTCTTGAGAAGTACTGTAGAATTGGAGAACTGCTAGTGCAAGACCTTTATTCGAAAAGGGCAGCAGGCAAAAAGCTTGTTGGCCTAACATTTATTATTGGAAAAAAATGCAGAAATAAATATTTAAGGAGTTAATTGCAGAGCATTTGGAAAGTGACTGTCAGATCAAGCAGGGTCTACGTAGCTTTATGAGGTGAAAATCATGTCTGACTAATTTATTGTAGTTCTTTCAGGAAGGATCAGTCTGTGTGGATGGAGGGGAACACATAGACAAAGTGTATCTGGATTTTCAAAAGGCATTTGAAAGATGCTCAAAAAAGGTTGCTTTGCAGGATAAGACATCATGATGTTAAAGTTAAAATATCAGAATGGATAGAGGATTGACTAACTAACTGGAAGCAGTGAATCGGAATAAGGAGTTAATTCTCAGGTTGGCAACCTGTAGCCAATGGTGCACTGCAGTGACTGGTGTTGGTTGGTAATGCGGTGTTTACAATATATATTAAAAATTCAGAGGAAAGAAGAAAATGTACTGGGGCTAAAACTACAAAATGTACAAATATAAGTGGGAAACCAAGACTTGAGGTGCGTACAAACGGTTTACAGAGAGATATTGATAGGTTAAGTGAGTGGGCAAAAAGTTGGCAAATAGGGTATATGGCAGAAGGTGAAGTTGTTCACATTGGAAGGAAGAATAATCGAATAGATTATTATTTAAATAGAGAAAGATTCCAGAAAGCTGCAGTGTAAAGGAGATGAGATTCTTCACACATGAAAAATAAAAAGCTGGGTTACCAATGATGAATTCTGGCCACTTATCCGCTTCTGCTTGTTGTATGATTGCTTTTGTTACGTTAATGGTCAAGAGATCCATTCTATTTAAGTAGAAAGACTCTACACCCTCTACTACATTTCAATGGTTTTCTCAAACTATAACAAGTTTAAACTTAGAAAAAATTAGGAGTGGTACTGTTGATCCTTCACTTAAATTTGAGAAAGTTTGGAATCCATTTATTCAATATTTCCATATGATATGAACAGACCTTTTGCGAATCCCCTTCAATAACCTTTGAATATAGAGGAACAGAGCTGACGACGCAAGAATATGTTTTTTTAATTGAAAAAGTATCAGTCCAGTTTTTTTTCTTTGAAGTTTTTGGTTTGCTTTTGTTTAATATTATAAATTTTTTGATTTGGGGGTTTTCTCTTCATATAATTAAATTTCTTTTCAATTTTTTTCCTATCATGTACACTTAGCAAGAATGCGGGAGGTCTAGATTATATATTTTACTCCTTGTGAGTATCAATAGTAACTGTCATTATTGTTATCCCGATCTCTTTGTCTATATGTATAATTATTAATATTATGTACATCAATTTGAATTAATTTGAAATTCAATAAAAAGATTGAAAAAGAAAAGAAAGAAAAATAAAAAGCTAGCACACAAGTGCAGCGGGTGATCATGAAGGCTAACAAAGTTCGAGGAGGATGGAATATAAAAGAAGGGAAGTCTTATTACAACTATACAAGACACTAATGAGATCACATTTAGAGTACCGTGTAGTTTTGGTCTTATGTAAGGAAAGGTATATTATCATTGAAAGCAGTTTAGAGCAGATCAGATGGTGCAGGACACCATGTAATCCAATTCCTGTTCAAGGCAGTCCCTTTTCCCATTCACAAATGTCCCAAATCTCCTAAAGAGGGTGCCACACTGAAATAGTTTTTGAAGGTCAGTGTAAACTCTCATGGATAGTCTGTGGACAAATGCTCATGTAGCAAGTCTCTGGCACCTTTCTTTTGCTGGGAACAGAATCCGGGCCTATTCTTCTGTTTTGGCCAAGGAATAGCAAGACCAATCTAACATGTGGCTTGACTGAGGAGTAAGAGGAAGAACCACAGACTCTTCCAAAAGATTTCTTTGATTAAATTCTTGCAAACTCTATTTATATGCTAATGCATGAAAGTCAGTGCAATACTTGTTTCTTAAATGATTCTGTTTGGTAAATAATGAATTGGCCTGTTATGAAAAATCTGTTGATATGTGCTGTCTTCTGAATTGCAAATCTGCCATAAAAGTGATTATATGACTGGTGACATCCGGCATACTACACTTTTATTACTATGTCTTCAATTAAAAGTTGGTGTTTGCTGTAGAATTTTGACTGCTGCGGTGAGCAAATTAGATGGTAATAGAAATTAATGCTTGGTATACTTACACCAGGTGACCATTATCCACCAAGATTTATTGAGATAGAATCAGATGCAATATGTTTTCCCAAGGTTTCACATAATCTTTACCATATCCCATCTTATCCAGATATTTTTCTCTAATTGCATTGAACTTCTTGTACATGTTAACATGGTAGAAAACCTCTTGACAGGATTAATAAAGCTGGCACACTACCCACAATAGTATTGGCAAATGTTTTACAAATCTCCAGGGTGCACACCACTGCAAATTAGAATCTCCTGGGACAAAAATGTCTTCATCCTGATGTGAAGCCAAAGTCTATCCCAAAAGTAGCTGGTGCTTGATAAGTTGAATACAACTTTCAAACTAAAGCAATAAACCAAGCTGTAGGAAAGCTTCTTTCACTTAAAGTTTCTCAAGCCAAAAGCGTATTTCAATTTGTAATATTCTGCTTTTCATTCACACTTAACACCACTTTTCTTGAAAGTCAGAATACTCTTTCCAGCTGTATACCAAGCTTCATTGAAGCAATCCAAACAAAACTAATTGTTTTCATTAAGGTCGCATTTTCAAATTAATTCTTGAGTATGATAATGTTTTACTCTGTAACCAGCTATAACACACTCAGAAACCTAAACAATGGACCAGAATAAATCCATTTGCACACTTTTTATGCAAAATAACATACATCAAAGGCCATTTTGACTATGTTTTGAAGTGTTCCTGTCCATTTCTTGTTGAACTCCATTCTGTTAGGAAATTGGACCAGGCACTTCACATCATGATTCACCCAAACAGCAAAGTTATTTCCTTATCATATTTTCCACATATAATGATGCCATCAACCTACACAGCACCTATTAGCTACAGAACAGAAATCAGATCAAAAGCTCGTGACCTTCATTGTTAACTCATTCATTGCCGAAAGTAATGAAACCTGAATGATTTAGTGTCCTGTTGGGATTTCATTTTATATGCTGAAAATTATGCTCTATGTTTTTTTACTTCATATTAAAACTTTGTTGCAGTTATCCCTCAACACAGATTAACACTTCTTTGAGCTGCTAACTATATTTCAGATCACTTTTTCTATGACTTGATGTCTGCCATTGTTTACAAGGGTTTAGCACAATCGGTCCACTCCCCATGGTCTCTTCAGGAGAGTCAGATCTCTCCTGTGAGATGTTATCCATCTCCCTCCCATCCTATATTTCTTCCTCTCTCCCTTATTTTCCACAGTTTCACCCTTCTTCTCCATTTGACCTCAGGCTACTATAGAATCATAACTTTAACTGCACTGATCCATTTCCTGTAGGTGAACATATTAATTCCATTGTTGTCATTTGTCTAGAAAGCAGCATAATGTGTAAGATTCATGGAGTGGGTTTTAACAAACCACAATGACAGTTTTTAAAGTCTGGAAGTCCTAATTTTGTGATGCTTTCTATGCCTTCTGATTTGGTGTTAGGTTAAAATGTAGCACAACAGTTGTGAGGGTAATATATAAAAAAATACCCGGTCCAAAAACTAATCAAGCAATATGAATTGCTTAATTCTCTAAAACCTGCTCCCAGTACAAAATTCAACTGCTGCTAGTCCAGTAGACTAATCTAATCAAATAATTTATGGGCTGGAAATTTCTCTCCAGCTGAATGTGTGTCTAGAGTAGACGATACGTGCTGTAATATTCTACTGAAATTCATATCTACGGAAGTGGAGAGCAATGTGCAGTTCCTGTTATACATGACCAGGTAAGCAAAAAACAATATATTTCTTTCTGAAGTAAAGACAGTTGGTTAGAAATTCATGAAACCATAAAAGCATGTGCCAGAATGACTGAGTGTAGGGACCTGTGTTAATCTGTCCCAATGCCAATACAGCATGATTTTAGTGCATTCACCTCATGCAAACTCTGGTATGGCATTTGCAATAATTGCTAACTAACACCATGCCTTCAGCTCTTAAAGGGGAAAGGAGCACTGAATCCAAGTACAACATGGCCCACCCTGCAGCATGAGCAGAACTGGCAGCAAAATAAAAAGTGGCAGCACAGGAAATGGAATAGGCACTTTGATTCACTGACACTACTTTGAATAGTTGGTTGATTGTAATTTGGTCCAACACAGTAAGGAGTCCAGGAGGACCATGCCCCCACGGGGAGAATTAAGGACCATTGAGAGGGCATGGAGTGATGCCATGGGGACCTTGTCCCAGTACTGTAAACCGTGATCTCACAATTTGGTCAATCTCAAGGCTAAGATAAGATAAGATATTAGTCACATGTACATCGAAATACACAGTGAAATATGTCTGTTTGCGTCATGTTCTGGAGGCAGCCCGCAAGCCTCGCCACACTTCCAGCACCAACATTGCATGCCCACAACTTCCTAGCCTGTGCATCTTTGGAATATGGAAAGCACCCGGAGGAAACCCACACAGACACGGGAAGAATGTACAAACTCCTTACAGACAGTGGCCGGATTTGAACCCGGGTTGCTGGAGCTGTAAAGCATTACCCTAACTGCTACGTACTCATTTGCCAGCACAGTCACCACTTCGTTCAAGGACTTATCAATACTCCAGTACTTAAGAGAAATCTCACCTTTTTCACACATTTACATTAATTGGTTATAATAAGCATTTTACAGCCTATATTACAATGACCTTCTATCATTCTCCCTCTCCCTCATGCAAAGGTAGTTCTTGACTGCAGATTGTAGCAACAAACCAGCAGGGATCCGAAAGGGCATAAAAGGTTGAGCTGATTCAAGTAGAGAATGATATCGATTTTAAGCCCAAGGAGGCAGTGGCCTGTTGTGCATTGAAGTTCATTGAGGAATATATTTCTAAATACAACCCACCTTTTCAGATACCACCTTTCCCTCATTACACACTCTCTACTGCTTACTGTATCTCCACTCACCGTCCTTCATTATGTCCATGTCCTTGTGCCTTTCATACTTTAGATGCGTGAGAGATACAATCTGGTCAGGTCCCAGCAGTGGAATCACAAATTTCAGAGCAGGAAGAAGACTCAAATTCCACACATAGATGCATCATGCACCTCGAGGCACCTCACATTATGCATCATAAGTGCAGGAAAGCTACAATCATATTTTATGATGGATTTTAAATCTAAAACCTGTCTCTTAATATATAAAAGACCTGTATCACATGATTGAATTTCTGGGCCAGTAGCAGATGGACAGTGGATGTTCTGTGCTTAGATCACCTCTCTCCAGATATCAGTTTGCCAGTGAAATGTAAATATTTTGATCTATGAACTTGAATGGCATCCAGATCCAAACATGCAACCTGCTGGTTCAAATTATTAAGATTCACATATTGAAATTTTAATTAAGATCACAGAAGAACTTCAAATATTAATATTAATGCCTTGGGCTGCACGATTGGCATGCTAATTTTAATGAGGTCTTAATTTCTCAATGATTAGTTTCACCAGCAAATGGAATTCAAATCAGAGATATCGGGGTTGATTTTCAGCTTACTGTTTGGATGCGTGACTGGAATTCGACGCCCGTCACACACCCAGAAATTACCCAATTTAGAAATTTAAACAGAAAGTAGCCCCTTCCATAATAGACCATTGTTCTATTGTCAGGAATTAGAACAGATCATTTGAATAATAGTTATGTTCATTCGATTGCTCTACTCCACATTCAACAATTTTTACCATGTTCTTATTCTAGTCCCATGCCATTCTATACTTAATCAAGAACTGGCTCAATAGTCATTTGAATGTTTTTAATAAGGTGACCCTTTAGTCCTCCAACGAACCTCCTCAAGTATGAGCATGCCACTCCTCAACGCGTTTCCTCCCACATTTCAATGACGTATGGGTTAGGAAGTTGTGGGCATGCTATGTTGGTGCTGGAAGCGAGGCGACACTTGCGGGCTGTTCCCAGAACACTCTATGCAAAAGATGTATTTCACTGTGTGTTTTGATGTACATGATAAAGATATCTTATCTTATTTGGCATAATGGTCTTTATTAAATATTATGAACACATATGATAACTAAAAAAACTGGTTTGAAAATATTTACTAATGACCATTATATTGTAAATACCAGAGGTACTAAGATTGGGCAGAATCTGTGCAGACAGAAAGAGCTAATATTTCAGCAAATGTCAAGCAGATTCAGCATGTTACCGAATGCTCCAACAAACTTCTGCAGATGTACTGTTGAAAGTATCCTGACTGGTTATATCATGGTTTGATATGGCAATTGGAATGCACAGGAATGTAAAAAGCTGCAGAGAGTAGTATTCTCAGCCCAGTATGTCCTGGGCACATCCCTCCCCACCATTGAAAGTATCTGCATGAGGTTCTGCCTCAAGAAGGTGGCATTTATCATCAAAGATCCCCATGATTCAGATCATGCCATCTTCTTACAGGTACCATCAGGCAGAAGATACAGAAGGCTGAAGTCCCACACCACCAGGTTCAAGAACAGCTACTTCCCTTCAACCACTGCAGTTCTTGAACCACCTACACAACCCTAATCGTTACCTCAGTATAGCAATTCTATGACCATTTTGACCACTTGCACTACAATGGACTTTATTTATTTTTCTATTGTGTTCTTTCTTGTATAATTCTATAGAATTTATGTTTAATTTATGTTTTTTCTTGTGAATGTTGTATCTCTAATGCTATGTGCCTGTGATGTTGCTTCATGTAAGTTTTCAGTTCACATGTGTATACAATAAATTTGACTTGACAATGCTCTTTATGATTCAAGAAACAGTGTTAAGAATACAGATGTACAATGTAATTCCAATTTATGTATGCAAGCACCAAACCCAACGCTTTTCAGCTAAGTAACAGCTGCAGAGTTAAAACATCTATAATTATATACCTAGGTGCTGCAGTGACATTTTGGCAACAAATCGAACTTGATTATTGGAAGAAAAAAATCGCAACATCCTTCCATTAGAGTTGTATTGTATTCTTTACTTTGACCAAATAAGCTATATACTTTACCTGCTTTTAGTTACTGGGATGACTTTGCTTTTAAGGCACATTGAGAATTTTCTGTTGATTTGGCTTATTTCTTTGAAACTATTAGACAGAACCCAATCTGTTGTGCTTTTCAGACAGCCACTTACAACACAGGAAATTGCACTTATAGGATGACAGCTGAATTGCAATAAAAGCTTTGATAATGGTGACTTGTCTTTGGAGGTTTTACCAAAATTGGAAGGCTGGACCTTTTCTTTTTCCACCTTTTGAAAAAAAATCTTAACAATTGTTAGCCAGGGTGGGAAAAAAAGTGCTATTTTGTACAGTATTGGAAGACAAATTTAAACCAATACATTCTGGAAAGACTCAGGCAGGATAGATGCTACCTTAGCTGCAGAACATTGCCTGCATTTTCTACTGATCCATTAAATTGTAGAAACTGACAGTCTGGAAGAAGAAAATTTGGCCCATCATGTCTATATTCATCAGAAGTAGACAATAGATGAATCACACTAGTCAGTTTTTGGCCCAAAGCCTTTCAGGTTTTGCCTCTTTAAATGGTTATTCAGGTACATTTTAAATATGTTGAGAATTTCTACCTTCACCATCATTTTAGGCAGTGAGTGTCTGAGGTCCAAACTTTATCAGATGAATTTCCTTCCATCCTAAG
>JARFYF010000052.1:34958174-34969781 GCA_030265395.1 Rhina ancylostomus
TGATATACATTGCCTTCCATTCCCACAACTCTGGTATTTTAAAATTCTTAACCTTGGTTTAAGCCCTTTCATTTAAGAGCCCCAGCCATGCAAGTCTTGAATATCTCCGTGCTCCCTCAGATATAGATTCTTGCACATTGCGCACTGTCCCACCATTGATTGCCGTGCTTTTAGCTAGCTGATCCACCAACTCTAATATTCCATTTCTAAACCATCCTATCTCTCTGCCTTCCTTTTCTCCTTTAACATATTCCCTAATATTTACTCCTGAGTCTAGCCATGCAAATCTTTGTTCGACTATCCCCAAACATATCAAATTTTATTTTATCAACATTCCTCTGAAACACCTTCAGATGTTTAAATCAATTAAGGATACTATTAAAAAATACAGGGTTTTTTGGTAGTCAGATGTTAATCTGCTCCTTATTTTGTATGTATCAACATATATAATAGGAGCAGGAGTAGGCCCCTCACCTCCTCAAACCTGCTCCACCATTTAATAAGATCATGGCTGATCTGATTGCAGCTTTAGCTCCACATTCCTGTCCACTTACAGTCACTTCTCACCATTTTAATAATTGAGTAGCCTTCTACCTCTCCTTAAAAATATTCAACAAACCTGCTTTCACAGTCCTATGAGGAGAAGAGTTCCAAAGACTGATGGCCTACTCAGAAAAAAAAGCATCTTAAATGGGCAACTTTTACTTTTAAACAGTGAAGTCCTAATTCTAGATTATTTTAAAAAAGGGAACATCCTTTCTATATCGACCCCGTCAAGATCCCTCAGGACCTTGGCAATCTTCAATTAAGTCAAAGCTAGGCAAGATTTTTAAACCCAGAGAGTGGTAGGTGCGTGGAACGGGCTGCCAGGGGCTGTGGTGGAAGCAGATAAGATAGTGGCATTTAAGAGGCTGTTAGACACATGAATATGCAGGGAATAGAGGGATATGGATCATGTACAAGCAGAAGAGATTGAGTTTAAATCATCTCCATGTTTGAGGCAGACATTGTGGGCCAAAGGGCCTGTTCCTGTGCTGTACTGTTCTATGGTCTAAGTCGTCTCTTAATCTTCTACAGTCCAGCAGATGCAAACCAGGCCTGCCCCACCTTTCCTCACAGGATAACCCACCTACTATAGGTTTCAGTCAGTGAACACTTTGAACTATTGCCAATGTATTCACATCCTTCCTAAAAAAGGAGCTCAAACTCCACACAGTATTCCAGCTGTGGTCCCACCAATTCTTGATATAACTGATCCGCAATCCCCATACATAGATTTATAATCAGAGTAATATAGCACAGAAAAAGGCCCTTTGGCTCATCATGTCCATGCTGACCATCAAGTACCTATCAATCCTAATCCCATTTATCAGCATTGTCCAAAGTCTTCTATGCATTGGTGACCCAAGTGCTCGTATGGATATTTCTTATATGTTGTGAAAATATACACATGCAGCAGCCCTCAGGCAGTGCATTCCGGATTTTGATCATTCTTTGCATGAACAATATTTTCCTCTAATCCTCACTAAAATGTTTCTTACTATCCACCCTATCTATACCCTTCATAATTTTGTACATCTCAATCAAGTCATCCTCAGCCTCAGTCATTCCAAGTAAAATAACTCCAGACTATGCAATTTCTCCTTGCAACTGGAACGTTCTATCCCAGGCAACATCCTGGTGATTCTCTGCACACTTCCTGTGCAATCATATCCTTCCAGTTGTGAGGTGACTCAGACTGTACACTGTGGTCCAGCTGTGACTTGACCAATGTTTTATAAATTTGTACGTTTGTATTCAATTCCCTCAGCAATAAATGATAAAATCCCATTAGTTCTCCATATTACTTGCTTTACCTGCATTCTAGCCTTCCACAATCATGCAGGAGATACCCAAATCTCCCTGCCATTCAATGCTCTGCAACCTTTGATCAGTCATATGATATGCTTATTTTCTCACTTGTTCTGTTAAAATGGACAATTTCATATTTTCTCTCATTATACTCCCTTTTCTAGGTCTTTGTCCAATACTTAACCTAGATTTGCCTCTTTTAGCTTTGTTATGTCCTCTTACTTTTCTACCTTTTTGTTCCATCATCAAATTTAGTAACCAGTACTTTGGCGCATATATCCACATCATTTTTATAAATTGTGAAAAGTTGAGGTCCCAGCACCAATCCCTGTGACATGCCAATCATTCCATCTTGATAAACTGAGACATAACCATTCATGTCTCCTCTCTGTCTCTTGTTAGGCACCCTATCATCAGTCCAGGTCAATATCTACACCCCCGCACCTCCCCGTCATGAGTTTCTATTTTCCACAATAACCTCTGATGCAGCGCCTGATAACATATCTTCTGGAATTATTGCACATTCACCATTTCCTCTATTTATAACACACATTACTTCATTTGAATAAATTAGTGAAACATGATTTCTCCTTCATGAGTCCGTGTTGACTTTGCGTGATTATCTAAAACTCTTCTAAGTGCCCCGTTACAATAATAACGTCTAATATTTTCCCTTTGACAGATCTTGACACAATAACAACATTTGATTTAAGGGAACATTACCTTGCTCTATACATTTCTTGATGTAAGAAGCAGAACAAACATTTTTGACAATGAAAGTATACATTGAGCAATTTCTTATGCCTCATTCACCATCAGGAATGGATTATACTGTCATGCATCTGTCTGCCTTGTAACTAAGTTGCAATTTCACTCGACATTGAATAAAGTGGTTTGAAAATAAATCACCAATTGTTGCGTTATTCTGACCTTTCATGGTTCATCTTTCTTCAGTCACATTTGGCGTATTTATTTTTAATGATACTTCTGTTTGCTCTTGTAATTTAACTTTTGCATTTAAGTATTGGATTGTGTAGCACCAAATTTTGTGTCTTGTGCAATTCCATTTTAATGAAACACCAAGCACAAGGGGAAATCAGAGATGTACTGTGAGCTGTGATGTTACTGTGGAGTGCACAGAGGAGCCAGAACCTGTGAAGTGTTATCCTGTGGTATGAAACCAGTGCTTATACACCACTTCATGCTCCCCCATTTACTATGGATTTGTGGACTTGACCCACTGCTTCCACCCTCTAAGATACATAACATTCTTCTTAACTTCTGATTTGCCAATTACCACCTTCATCCTTTGCTCCAAATTCCCTCCCCCTTATCCCAGCGATCAATTGTAATTCTCCATTGAAATCCCTGACAATCACCCTTCCAATCCCTGACTTCTAATCCTTCTCCCAGTCCCTTGCTTCTAACTCTATCAACTTCTCAGCCTAACTCTAGTCTACTCCCATCTTATTTTCTGATCCTTGGACTTACCTACCCTTTGAGTCCTCCTACATACCCAATGAATCAGGCTGAACCTACCCACTTTCCTGGCATTTTCTGTAATGGTGAAGCTCACCAATAGTTCTCCTTACTTTGTTGAGGCCTACTTCTCACTGTGAAGAAACTTGGGCTTCATGTTCTTCTAAATTTTGCAGCATCAAGCCCTTGAACAAAATATTCATTGATCTACCACATACCAACAGTTTATAACTTCTTTACCATCATCGTGTATTTTTTAAGCAGATAATCATTGGTGTTACTGAAAGAAAATATATATAACTCCTATTTCACTGATCCTGAATATACAGAAAGAAAGTAGTTGAATGATGAAATTTTCCTGAAGTAAAAATTAGATAAGTTGTGAAATTGGTACCTGAGTCCTAACATGGTTTCCCTGGCATACAACTGTGTATGTGGTTAAGTCTGCATTACTGCCTTAATATCTGCAGTTCCTTCTTCTGTTATGTTAGTACAGATGAAATTCTGCTTAAGAGAAACAAAAATAAAGCTAAAAATAGCAGAAGAAAGAATGAATACATTAAACATCTGTTGACTCATATATCAAAGACCATGCAGTTATAATCAAAGCTTTTTCAATAAACAGAAATTTTAAAGAAAGACAATGTAGACATTTCTTCTGGACGAAATATGTCCTGCCAAACTCTGGAATTACAAGTATCTTATTACAGTAAACATTATTCAAGCCCACTTTAAAACTTTAGTATAGCCAATAGAGCATTACATTGCTAAGTAGAATAACAATGCTTTTTAATCCATATGTGTTTGTTTTAATAAAGCCTGACTGTAAAAGTGCCACCAAGTTTGGGATTCCTGTGTATTTAGCTTCCTAGTAGCTCTTTGATGGCAATTTCCCAGTGTTGGATTTTTCATGGAAGTGTGTGCCAGCCTAGCCTTATTGTAAGAACAGGACCTCAAATCATTTGACTGGATGAGAGCAGCTGCCACAGAAAAGTGAAAAGTAATGTACAAATTTTTTGATTAATTCTGTGCAGGATAAACATTTGTAATAATTTTAAAAGAGATTGTAAGTTTTTTAGTTTAGGATTAAAATATCTTTTTATTTGTTTGATTCTTTAATGACTATTGAATATGTTTGTACATTTATGAATGCCAGACCAATCAGAAACATAGAAAGAATACTATTTAGCCAAGTTACGGACACGGCCAGATAAATGCCAACATAATAGTTGTGGCTTGGCGCAAGAAGCTCCACGTGTTACAGAGAGTCTTTCATTTGTTTGGGCCTCATCCCAGGAAAATTAAGGCCATCGTATCACTTTTTCATATCATAGGTTAATTAAACAAACTCAGATGTATTGATGATTGAACACTCAGTCATATTGGTATTGCTTTTTCAATCAATCCCACATTCTTATACAATGAGTCAAATTGGCTATTGCAGGATCAGCAAAATTTCAAGCAATTTTTTCTAATGTCGGAAGCAATATCAGGTTCAAAGTCTATGTACAACCTTCAAAAATGATTTAGCAAAGGTCAAGGATTATTCCTGATTGAAATTAGGGTGTAATAAATGCCTTGCGGTTTGGTCATATAACACGTTTCAATCTGTTATTTCTCATCAAAACAATATTGTGACCTCTAAAGTAACCCTCAAAACAAGCCTAGGCTGGTACTATATTTCAACATTTTACAAGAAAAATAACTCAATGTTGAAAGGATTTTGATTTGACAGTACAAAGCCGAGACTCAAAATTTTGACAAATCCCATCTTCTACTATGAAGAAAAACAAATATTGATCCTAAGTGCACCTAATTCATCTCTGCACATGTAATCCCAAAAGAATGCCCGAGATGACCAGAGGGCGTTCAATATTTTTCCCATCTTGTAAAATCAACATCAGTTGCTTTGTATATCTCCACATCCTATGAGTCATTCAACAAACTAAGTCTTTTTTTTTGCTATGTGATAGATATTAGTCAGTTGATATAGATAATTAAACAATGTCACGGACAAACTGATTGATGAGGCACCCTTTGAGTGCTGCAATTTTTTTGCTCTTGGTAAGGAAGCATCAATGAACTTCTGACCCTGTGCATTAGTGCTGTGTTCCAGTTGGCAGAATAGTAATCTGTTTAAATTAGTTTACAGCAAACCAATTTAATAACCATTGAAAGATCTCAACTGAAGAACATGATGTTGACACTATTATGACTACACTGCAGTAAATGGTAAAGATACAACAGCCAGTTGATTATTTTGGTATCATTTAGATTTATTGCTGTGCAGCGACAAAGTGCTTTTATACTTCAAAGGAAAAAAATATTGACACTAAATTTGTGTCAACCTTTACAATAGAAAAGTTTAAATGTAGTATTTTCTGACCAAAACATGAACTCACACCAACAACTATAATTTTAGATATAATAACAGAAAATTAATCACTTGAATACTTCTTAATTACTAAGAGGGTTTCATTTCTTGGTAATTGCTCAACTTAGCATTATAGAGAACATTAAAAAAAACTGTGCTGTGTACTCAAAGGATGGATTCCAACTGGTAGTTTTAAACTAAATAATTACAGCATTTTAGAGAGATTGTGGGGTGGTAGGAGTGGGAGTAATTGTTGTCCAAACTTTTGACCAAATCCCAGGCATAATCTCCTACACATGTCATCAATTTGCTGTTGAATCTGCAGGTAGTAACTTTTGAAGTCTGAAATGCCCATCAAAATCCATTATACCTTGTACTCCCTCAGTGCACTGCTGTAATAAATTGATCTGTATGAACAGTATGCAAGACTTTTCACTGTACCTTGGTACACGTGGCAATAATAAACTAACTTACAAATTTATGAAAATGCTAACCAATAGCATAATATCTGTAGGGTGCTACTAGTAGTTGCTGAAGAACAGGTAAGTATCTTAGTTTTCACTTACTTTGAAGTGGAGACAGGAGTGGAAGGTGCACTCCTCAGATCGGAAAATTTAACTAATCAATCTATTTGTTAAGAAAGTGAATGGAGGGAAACAAGAGAAATACAGATCTAAAGCAGTACACTGCAGATGCTAAAAATTTGAAATGAGAGTAGAAAATGTTGGAAATACTCGACAGGTGTGATGATACCTCTGGATAGTGAAACAAAGCTAATATTTCAAGATGATTGTCAGATGACCTCATCAGGACAGAATTATTGAGAGTTGATATAATATCTTCTGTCGGGTAATTACTGAAATCTAGAATTAGGGACAGTGACACCCAGTACTTTGATGATTTCCAATTGTTCCGAGTGAGCCAGGGTGGATTTATAAAGCTTGGCCATGCCTGTTGAATTTGATTCAATGTTGGTTTATAGTGGCAGTGCTGACAACACCCATCAATGGTGGATGTTGTTGGCACTGCCAGCATTTATTGCCCAACCCTAAGTGTGCTTGAGAGGCTGATGGTGAACCTCCATTTTGAACTACAACTGTCTGCTGTTGAACAGTGATTTCTCTGATATTGACATGCTGATGAAGAAGGAATGGTCATATATCCCCAAATTGTTATTATTATCCCCAAGGCATGATTTAGAAGACATGACTAAATTAATGGATAGTGAAATGTCAAAGAATGTTATTTATAAGGTGTTACAAATGGCATTCATTAAATTTTCACATAAAGAACTAATAGCTAAAGTTGAAACTTAGGGAATTGAGGGCAAATTATTGACTTGCTTTGGAAATTGACTGAGTGGCAGGAGACTGAGATTAAATATAATGAGCTGTTACTGAATTTAGCAAGATCTGGATACTAGTGTCCCACAAGCAAGGACCTATGTTGCAGTCGCAAATACTCACTGCATTTATTTAAAGTTTAGATGATGAGATAAAGGACCACGTATCCAAGCTTGTTGATAGCACAGATAGACACTGCTGAAAACAATAATAGGGTAACGGTGTGGTAAATCTTACAACTATAGAATGTAGACAGCTGACAGGCAATGCAAGGAAGAAGGGCTAATGGGAAAGTTAAGTTTGAAATGCTAACTCTGAAAGCCTGTCTATTGTGCTGTAATAGCCAAAGCAGGCAAGTTGTGGGAGAATACAAATTCCATGGTAAACCATAGATAAGGAAACGTTTTCATAGACAGGAACTAGCTGCAGAAAACAACATATCTTTACAATTCTGGTGAAAACAAAATTGTTGGCAATGTGGCAGCTGTGAGCAGATAATATGTTTTTCACTTATTGTTTATCTATTTCAGAGCAAAATGCTGGTATAATTCACAGTAAAATCATAGCTGTTGGGCAGTTGAACAGTTGAAAAGCTTATGGAATCTGGTACCATCAATGTAGGGTAGTCTAAACTTTCTTTGATTCATGAAAAGAGGCAAATACATGGATGGGCTTGTTTGGGAAATACTTATAGACTTTAGTTCTAATAAATATCCTGAAAAACTTGCTCTTAGTCCAGCACTGAAATTGGCCATATAGACCTACATCAATTTCATTGTTGATAACTATGTTTCTAATACCAGCATACATTAATCTTGCATGAACAAATAATACTGATTGTTCTTACTCTATTGGTATAAGGCTAAATTGTTAAACCCAGAATATCTTTCAACACCCACAAAAGATTAAAATTTAAAAGTGCAAATGGAAATAGAAACTTAGAAAATGATAAGGTCAAAACTGTCATACCAAGAATAGATAAGAGTGATTGCTAAATGGTGACCAGTTTTAAACAGTCTTGTTCCAAGGAGACCAAATGGTCCTAATACTTTGATCATTGAAATGCCATGGACAGGTATAATAAGGTTAGCTTAATTCTGGTCTTTATATTAAAAGGAACAAGGTTGGCGTTAAGGTACAGCCATTCAAAGCATTCACTCTGCTCAGATGTGGATACTACACATCTTAAAGATGATATATTGGCCTTATAGGGATTGCAGCTTGGTTTTGCTATAATTGTAAAGAGATTCCAAGGATTAACTTTCAAAGTGCTAACACAAAGACTCTGGAGTTCAGAAGATTAAGCAATGAGTTGATTGAAGTTTTCAGGCTACTCATCAGAACTGATCGTATGGATGGACAGAAATTACTTTTATTGGTTGTGGTGGATGACTTTAATAGTCATAGCCTAAAGTTTAGAGCCAGGCCTTTCAGGAGTAAAGTAACAAAATGCTTCTCCGAGCAAATGACAGTAAGGTTTGTAACTCTTCTATACTAATGGCGGTCAATGCCAATTCCCAATATTGAATCTGAGTTTGATACAGTTCAGATAATCAAATATATTAATGATATTGAGCAATGGCCTGTGTGGGAGTTAGGTCACAGATCGACAGGATCACATTCAGTGGTGAAGTTGGCTCCATGGGCTAAATAGCCTATTCTTGCTTACAGGTTCTTGAAGGCTGCACACTAATATTCTATCCTGTTGCCAGCTCACAGCTGCTCACCTTTCTCTTTATATTCATTCTCTCAGGATGTATCACTGATTTTGTGTTGACCAAAGAGTTACACCAGATCACAGCTCATTTATATTATAGTACAAACCTTCAGTTTATGTTGCCCAGGTTCATTATGAAGAAGCACAAAACAAGTTTCCTGTATCTTTGTGTGAGTTTTTTTAAAAACTCAGGTTAATGAGACAACTGGCATGAGAATAGATCCTTTTTGTGGTTCATTGTGACAGATTTACTGATGAAGCAAATCAAATTGATATTTTACCAACTATTATCTCAATCTAAATATTAAGATGGAGGTTATGGTGTTTAATAAAGCAATAATTCCATCAGCTAAGGAGTGATAAACAAAGACCAGATAGTATGGCATCCTCCACAGTTAAAGAATCATTCCTCTCTAACTCTGAAAGAATTTGCATTTCTGAACCCTTTTCATGAAAAGTATGTATGCATTTATTTATTCATTCATTCACTCACAGAGTGTGGGATAAAGCAGCTGAAAGTGGTTGGGCTTAGGCACTCTAAGGAACTCCTTTATTAAAGTTCTGAAGCTGAGCTGAATTACTGCCAACAAACACAACCATCTACTTTGTTCAGGTATGACTCCAGTCATTGATGCGCTTTCCCCATTTCCCATTGTCTTCAGTCCATAATGCCACACATTCAAAGGCAGCAATAATGTCAGCGGTAGTCACTCTCACCTCACTTCTGGAATTCTACTCTTTGGTCCATGTTTATGCCAAAGCTGTGATAAGATGTGGACTAAAATGGGCTTACGTAACTGAACACCAGCGAGCAAGTTATTAATGGGTAAGTGATGCTTGATAATACTGTCAGTGACGGTTTCTGTCATTATACAGATGTAAAGAATAAATTAATTTCCTGACAATTCTCCTACGTTTTGTCGCCATACCTGGGCAATTTCCCACAGTATTGGGCTGATGCCAGTGTAGTAAGCTGTACAGTGTCTTGGGTTGTGTTATGGCCAATTATGGAATGTACACCTTTAATACTATAGCTAGAATGTCACATCGTCCTGTAGTTGTGATTTATGTAGTCCTCTTGTCTGTTCCTTATTGTCATGCAATGTGAAGTAAGTCGACTAAAGACTTACTTCATTAATAATGGGAACCTCATAAAGCCTCACAAAAAATGCATATCTTTTTACATCATCTTGCAGGCAAATTACTATAAGCCCGCAAAAACAGCAATGATGCATATTTCCAATTTACTTTCTTCTGACTGAAGAATAAATTTAGGCTAAGACATTAGAAGAATTGTCCTGCTCAATTTCAACAGCAGTATGGGGTGTGTAACATTCTCCTAAGCAGGCAAAATGGGCCTTACTTTAAAGTCAGCAACCTTGAAATTTGATCATTTGGTGTCATTTATTTCAGTGTCATGGATGGCAATTTTGTTGACTAACAATTGGGAGTCATGAGTGCCGACATCCATGATGATGTTAATCTTTGTGCAGCACTGATTTGGGCCACAAAAATGAACCAAGACAGTACCTTTCCAACATGAACTGCAAGAGGACAATTAGAAGCTTCTTATTCAGTTGTCAAGGGCAATTAGTAATGATAATGAAATACTAACCTGCCAGTCATAACCATCCCATAACTGTATAAAATGAAAAAAAGGAGCCAAAATCCACAATACTTCAGAGCTCCCATCTTACCGTTGCTAGTCAACAGGCTAAACCAATTTACTTTTTTTAAACATTAGATCAACACTTGTTCAGCCACAGCTGGAACATTGAGTGCATTTCTGGTAACCACACTATAGAAAAGGCCTGGCTGAATTTGGAGAGGAGATTCACCAGGATTTTGCCTAGAATGAATGTTACAGACATGAGGAGACACTGGATAGGCTGGGCTTGTTTATCCTCGGAGCACAGGAGGCCGAGGTGGAGGGTGGGAAGGATCTGAAATTATGAGTATACAAAATTATGAGAGGTATAGATGGGGTGAATAGTAAGAAACATTTCTCATGGCAGAGGTGACCAAGACCAGAGACCATGGGTTTAGGATGAGGATTATAAGGTGTAGAAAGGATATGAGGGAGGTTTGTTTTCACTCAGTGGGTGGGTGGACTTTGGGAACACAGCCCGAGAAGGTGGTGGAGGCAGGTAATCTCAGAACAATTATGAAACATCTAGATGAGCACTTGAATCACTAAGGCATAGTAAGGTTCTGGAAAATGGGATTAGTGTTGATAGGTGTTTGATGCTCAGCATTGACACAATGGGCTCAAGGGCCAGTTTCTGTCCTATATGATTCTATGACTTAATATCTGACTCTGAGAGTCTTTGGCTATCCAAATGCTTATTTACAATGCTCCCTAGTGAGAATGAAAAGACTATGGATGGGTTTGAAGGAAAATCTTGAGCAGCTTTGCACCCAGATGGCCTCGCTTCAGACTACATCCTTTCACTGTATGAGAGCTGTTGAGGCTCGTTCTGATGAGATCAACAAAGGCCCTAGTGAAATGGTAATAGTGGGGTTATAGATATTACCAACCTACAAGAGAACAGTGAGCTCAGCCCTATTGGGCTTCCACCATCCCTCAAAGCAACACCCCAGCAAACATGGTGATCTGTTGGAGGATGGATTGCTGGAGAGTTAATACATCCTTGCTCTTAACAATGGAACCAAGACAACAAGGGCAGCGGGCTGAGCTTGCAGGGCAGAATTGCAAGTTTCCACTCCAGCACTCGGGAACTGAATGGTTGCTGTCTGTGTTGCAAGAGAAACTCAGGTAATGGCTTTCTGAAACTGCATTATAGTTGGGTCCACATATGTTGAATTGGAGCTGGACATATCCT
>JARFYF010000052.1:35113874-35125716 GCA_030265395.1 Rhina ancylostomus
TCCAGCATGGAATCCATGTGCTGTACAACAAGGCATTAAAGGAGCCAAATTGAGGGCCAGAACTTAGAACCATGACAGTTTGACCTGCTGAGTTCATCCAGTATTCTGCCCTTGTTCTAGATTCCAGCATCTGTAGTCTCTTTTGTCCTAATATTTACAGCCTTTGATTTCAGAAATATGCTGGTCGTAGTTAAATGACATTTGGTCCCTGTTACTTATTTCTTCTTGATTGAACAATTTTCACCTATATCACTTTGGTACTTACTGTTTTTCATTGGTAACATAGTTCATGGAGATTCTCAGATGATCCACATTTAAGCTTCTCTGATACTTCTTTTACAGAAAGGGAACCAATATTATAGTAAGGATGCTCTATCATCCTGGCATGAGGCCCACTTGCTCTGGAATGGGAACCATTTGTCTGGTGGAAGAAAGATGGAAAGAATAAAAGATAGTATGCAATTTCATTCCAGCAATCTGCTATTAACATACTGAAATGACGGATATATTGGTCTATATTTCACATTCACAGTTTAGATTCCTGTGGCATCAGAATCTATACTGAGCTGCAGTAGAAAATGTTATTTTGTACAATGGCTATGGCACATTAATGCAGATATATGTAAAGTCATTTAATAATGCATCCGAATGATGCATGACTAAATAAGTAAACCTAATGATTGCTAATCAAAAGATGAAGGAGAAGAGAGAAGGAAGGACTGTAAATTCTGGCCAGAATGAACAGCTCCACAGTCAGGAAGTAAGTCTGCGAGTTCTTATACTTGAGTGTGAATGAGGACATCTGGATTCATACATTTGGTTGTCTATACGAATTCCTTATCCTCACACAAAATTTGCAAGAACTTTATTAGACATTTAAAAATTATGTAAACAAAGGTAAAATGGCAGAAGCTCATGGTTATGGAATTTCTGAAGGATATCATTTGTTGTTTAGCATTCCGTATGAAATTTATTGTTTGACCTGAATGTAGCAATGTTCTCAGAATTTATGTCTGCCAAAATATTGAATTCCAATACATTTGATAGAAGACAAAGGAGGCCAGAATGAGGGTGAAAGGTAAATCGAATGTGCCACACTTGCCACTATTCTATTGTCTCCATAGAGCCAAGCGCAATTATCAGGCACCTCAGAGAGATTTTATTTTATTAGCTCTGCTCCAGGAAGGAGGTAGTTACATGAACAGTGCTATCAGGTACCAACAAACCTGAAGATAACTTTAAGCACCATGGGCATGATCTTCTTACTGTCCTTACTTTAAATTCTTTGACACCATCCAGAGCACGAACAACAGCATCTGTAATTTAAATTAACTAGTAATGTTGTAATGTTTAAATATGCCTCATGTGTCCATTCCTACAGGACAACTCATCCAATTCTTCCTCCACAGTTCAGACACAGAAGTGTGACAAAACCTCCCAATTTAGTCACATTGCTGGTCTTCCAAAGGAACTTATTGGTCTAGGCCTCTTAATAAAATTATGTTGCATACCTAAACTGAAAAATGAAATCTTCCTCTTGAGCTTCTCATTCATTTCTGTCTGAATATGCCTCCATTATATGCCTTGACATAATGTTATATCTTAAAGGTGATATATAAATGTACTTTATTGCTAAACTGTAAAAGATTTCACTCCATCAACATGCAACCGGCCAGTGATGATCAGCATCTCATTATGCAGGTCAATGTCCTTTTCCCATGGAGCAGTCATGATTCTTTCATTCTAAAACAATCATCTCTGCCAGTCCGATCTGAAGGTGAAGGCAGACTGCCAGAATGGCTCCTCAGGGACTGGATTCAGAACACTTTGAGGATTTTTCACTGATCTCATTGCTGCTCAGAGATCTGTTTCCACACAAATATTTAAAAGTATACAATTCCATTTTACAGCAAGAAGCTGAAAATCTACTTTTACAAACAGGCTTTCCAGCCTCAGCCATGTTTGTGTGTTTTGTTCGTAATGGGACTGTGCTGCATCTTCTTAACTATTTGTGGTTCCTATTGTATTTTTAATGTCCCCCTCGTACTTCATTGAGGTGATTATTGCTATCAACTAGTAATCAATTAAAGCTGATCAGTCAGCTTCCTCTGGGGTTGTCACAGCTGCTACTTTTTGCAAGCTTGACTAAGATGGCTGCTTATCTTTTAGTTCCAGTTCTGAGGGTGATGGATACTGATGCTAGTTAGTCCACTGTGTATTTCTGGCATTTCTGTTTTTTTTAAGAGAGTGAAACTTGATGGCTGCTTGGAAAGGAGCCCTTTGAATAACACAAGACAATGTGCAGATGGACGAAGTAGTGAGTAACACTTCCGAATTGAATGAATAACTGGTGATAGCATTAATAAAAGAAACATCAGCGTTAACTCTCACCAAGAATAAAGAATTCCCTTGTCTTTTCTATTTTTCTCAAAACTGTTAGGATTAAGTGAAGCTGAAGGAAATCTCAAAAATGTACACAAAGTTTTTCGCCTGCTGTATTGCAAGCTATTGGTCAGTACGACCTAAATGTAGGTTGTATATAATTCTAATGAAAAGGTTAAGGTGGATGCCTAAATCCGTTAGACAAACATTGCAACAATTAACCTACACTTTTAAAACTTCTGTAATGTAGAAATATAAACCAAAATGGTTTACAGATTGTTTAATAGAAAATAATACTGAGTCAAAGAACAAAGACTTGCATTTATAAAATGCATTTCAAATCCCATCAGAATGTTCTGAAGTATTTTACAGTCAATTATGGATTTTATGGCACCAATTTGCTCAAAGGAATATCCCTTAATGAGCAATATGAGAATAACCAGATAATCTGTTTTCACAATGTACATTGAGGGATAAATACTAGCCACAATATAAAGGGATAGCTCCCCTGCTCTTCATTAAAATAATGTCACTCTAGAAGGTATTGACTCATTGTTTTACTAAGAAGAAAATAATACTTTCAGCATGGCACTCACTCCCTCAGCATGGAACTAAAATATTAAGCTATATTTTTAGGCCCTTGTCTCAGGAGGGGGACTTGAACTTACAACCTTTCCAGTCGAGCCACAACTGGACACCAGCCTCAGAGAGAGGAATGGGGAGATAGAAAATGCTCCAGCAAATGTATAATATTTATCAAAGGTCTTAAGGAAGAAGAAAGAGTGAGAAAGGTTGGAGGAGCTCAGAAAGGGAATATCCTTAGAGGATGAAGAATAGGAACCAACTATTCAGGCAAAGAAATGGATAAAAGGAAAGTGATAATTGGGAAAGGTCTTTGATCTGGAGATAATTACAAAGTTAACTATTGATCCTGTGTCTTAGTTGGAATGTTTGATTAGGATTATAGTTTCTAGAGTTCTGAATAATGAAAGATGATCTCATTGAAATTTATAAGATTCTGAGGGAACCTGACAAGGTTGATGGTTTGAGGATGTATCCCTTGCTGGAAGACTCAAGCAATATGGGGTATAATCTCAGAAAGGAGGTCAGCCACTGAAATAAGGTGGAATTTCTTTTCTCAGAGGGTCGTGAATCCTTGGAATTCTCTGCTCCCTAGATTTGTGAATCCTGGGGAATGAAAAGCTATGCGAATCAGGTTGGAGTAAGGTCAAAGATCATATTAGACATGATGTTACTGAATGGTGAAATGGGCTCGAGTAACAAGTTGGCCTCCTTCTGCTACCACTCAGATGTGTTAAGGTGAAGCTAAAGAGACTACATTAATTTCCTAACCATTGCTAATTAGTCCAGAATGATTGGTAGAGTGATCCATTATACACTAAAGGGCTTTCATTTCTGTGATATTCAAGTTAAAAAATAATAGACAAACAGGTCCAATTTCTCAGAAATGGATTACATTCTATGTATGGCAATTTGTTTTATTGCCATATTTTTATCTACATTTTCCAATGCTCATGGCAAATAATAGTGGACTTTTTTTTAAAATTTGCTTTTCCCCGCATTATAATCCTACTTTAACCGCTTTTTGAGGGTACAATTCAGAAACTCATAATCTGTTCCCTTAGCATTTCACAGTGACTGCACATCTTATCATCATAATAAAAGTCTGTAAATAGCAACCAGGTTTAGTATGGGTGAGATCAGACACGAGTAGATTTTCATTATTTGCACAGTGGACAATTGTGTTCTATTATTTGTCTATGTAAGATTTAAAGCCTAAGAAAATGCTATTTTTGATGTTGCAAGAATGATGTTAACTCTTGATGCTTTTTTGTTACATTCTACAATGAAATTTAACCACATTGAAAATAAAAACAATTCTGAACTGCTTCTCTATTACACATTTGTTCAGTATGTTATAGAGGGGGTGGTGATGGAGGTCTGTGCACTTGGTACTGGAAACTCATACAGAGGATTGTAAAGGATTAATTTTTGATTTTACTCCATCTGTCCACCCCCCATTCCATCCCTTGGTTTTATATGATCCAAATTCAATACACCAGCTGAAAACTATTTCTTTTCAAAGATAAATTAATGGTCCATTTTGTATCCAAAAAAACAGAAGAAAGGAACTTAAAGCACCAGGAGTAGACCATTCAGGTGACTGATAGATTATCCCACCATTCAATCAGCTGCTGGCTAAACTAGGCATTTAATCTCCATCACTTCCTAAACCGTATTAAACAAGAATCTATCAGCCTCAACCCTGGAGAGAAAGCTTCAAATTTCTCCTACTCTTTACTGAGAAGTTTCTTCCTGAGTTACCATACTATAAAATTACCTTATTCAAATTTCTGGACAGTGTACTAGAATTTCCCTACCAGAAAAAAGAATGAATCTACAAATTCATCAAATCATAAACATGTACCCTTGTACGATTCTGTACAGAGGAGCCCTGCCTGTTCATTCAGGTGTTATGAAAGAATAATTTTCATGTATGTGTATTGTGCAAGTTTTGTGCACACAAGGAACCTAATTTTCCACCTGTTTAGAAACTGAACACACAACTACAACTGAACAGTTTGGGGGCTATCTGCAGAAGTCCTGAGTTAACCACTGATAACAGTGACTTCCCAACTGAGCTTGCCTGAGAAGTAGTGGGATTGTTTGAGATGAGCTATTGTAAGAGTGCTTTGGTGCTTAAGGAACCATAATGCTGGCTGTGGCCTCCAGATCGGATGATTCCACGTGGAGTCTAGTGGCCATGTTCAATTTTGCTAGGATTCTTCAGTCTTATGCCAGGGGGTTACCTATCATTTCCCATGCCATGTCAAACCTGGCACAGTATTTGAGACCCCAATGATTTTAATGAGGATTCTTGGTTTGTACATTAGGAGTCAAAGGCAAATTATTGTTTATTCATTGATTTGTTTTTGTTTAATGTTTCTAATTATTTATATGTTTTTGTGTTTGAAGTAGCTTCATCTTTAAATTATATAAACAATGCTTTCATTTCTGATGTCATTAATTTTTTTATAAGTTGAATATCAGAAACATTTAAAAGTTGTTAAAATGTCATGACTGTTTTGACCAAAGGCAAAGGTCCATCCCAAGCTTTGCCAGCTGTTAAAGATTGTCAGGGGAATTCTGCAGGAATCTCTGCCTGGCTGTGAGGTACAAAGGGCCAATCTCATTGCTTTCCACATCCAGTTAGTGCAGGAACTGCGGGTGGAAATTCAGGGTGGTGCACAGAGTCCAACAGGATCTGGCCCGTGATGATTAATATGGTCTTTGTAAAAGGCACTATAAATTTGCACATATACAATTTATTCAGCACACAGGCCACAACATAACAGGCCACCAGATATCAGGAGAAGATCCATTTTCAAACACTCTGTCTAATGATGATTGAAATAAGATAAAGGATAGTGCCATGAGCCAGAGACATGCCAAATATCTTTCCTGATAATATTATAGTCATTAGATGCCAGCAGGACATGACTGAATGAAACACTTTATCATCTTGGAAAATAATATACTTTGAATAGAAAATAAAGACAATCAGGGTCTGAATGGCAACTAAGGATAATCATTGGCTCTGATACAGTACAAAGCCTAACAATTGTACAGTATTAGCATTTTTCATTTGCTTCTGTGGAGGTTAAAAGGGAGACTGTGTGTAGCAGTAACCTGAGCAATAGAATTTGACATTACTGAATATCTGATGCCTGCAGTGGTATCAGCAGGGATTAGAAATATACTTATGGCCTGGAGAGAATCTATGGTTATAGTCCCTGGCATCTGTACTGGCAAGGCATAACACCTGGAGGCATAATATTCTCTTTTAGTTCCTTAGAAAGATCATATAGCATCTATTTGTTAAATCATATTCAATGGCAGCACTGACTTCCAGACCAGTCTATGAAACTGATTTGTTGTCAATAAATCATTCATGTATGTGCTCTTCTCCTGAGTCATTCGTGTTTTAAAAGAGGCTGCCTTCACTCGTTTTGGAATTTTTATAAAGGCATAGCAGGATTTTAAATACTTCCTGTGTTTGTAATCGTGGCCTCCAAATTTTAATACACATTTAGTCATCGAGTCATAGAGCCGTACAGCACAGCACAGAAACATGCCCTTCGACCTGACTCATCCCTGATGGCACTAATCCCATATTCCTGCATTTGGCCCATATACTCTGTTCCTTTCTTATCCATGTACCTATCCAAATGCTTTATAAACACTGTGATTGTGCCTGCTGCTGCTACTTCCTCCAGCAGGTCGTTCCACCCTCTCCATGGAGAACATGACCCTCAGACCTTCTTTACATATTCTGCCTCTCACTTTAAACCTACGTCCTCTCATTTTAGACTCCCATACGCTTGGAGAAAGACTGTGACCATCTACCCTATCTCTGGTCCTCGTAATTTTATAAACCTCCCTAAGGTTTCCTCTCAGCCTCCTGCTCTCCAGTCAGAACAATCCCAGCCTACCAAATCTCCCCTTGTGAATAAAGCCCTCCATTCCACGCAACATCCTGGTGAATTCCTTTTGCACTCTTTCTAGTGCTACTACATCCTTTCTCTCATGGCGTGACCAGTACAGCAGGCAATATTCCATTGTTTTGTACAGCTGCGACATGATGTCCCGGCTCTTATACTCAATACTCCTGCCTATGAAGGCAAGCAAGCTATATGCTTTCTTCACTACTTCACACTGTGTCACCATTTTCAGGGAGCAATGAACTTGCGTTCCAAGATCTTTCTGTTCATCAACGCTTCTAAGGTCCCTGCCATTTCCCATTTATGTCCAGCCAGCATTAAATGACCCAAAATGCATTACCTCACACTTGTCTGAATTAAATTCCATTTGATACCACTCCACCCAACTTTCCAGCTGATCTCTGTCTCCATTCTAACCCTTAGGCAACCATCCATCCTTGGGAAAGTTAAAAATCACACAGAACTACAACGCTTTGGCTTTTACATCCACCTGCTATTTGTCTACATATTTATTCTTCCACATCCTGCTGACTATTTAGAGGCTCATTGTATAATCCCATCAAAGTGATCACCCCTTTCTTATTTCTAAGTTCTACCCATATCGCTTCATTTACCGATCCCTCCAGGATATCCTCCTTGAATACTGTTGTAATGTTCCCTCTGATTAGCAGTGCAACACCTCTTCTCCTTTTGGATCCCTCTTTTTTACACCTGAAATATTATACTCATGTACATTCAGCTGCCAGCCCTGCCCTTCCCTCAGCCACGATATGATAACCCTATATGTTGATCCACACTCTCAGCTCATCCATCTTGCCTGCAAGGCTCCTTGCATTAAAGTAAATGCAAGTAAGCCTACCAGCCGTCTCATACTCCCCCACCTTTCTCTGGCTGCTCTGTCCTCAGGACTTGCCTGCTCCATTTATCATACATGCTTCTTTCTCCCTTCCTGCTATACTGTCATTTTGGGTCCCAGCCCTCCTGTATCACTAGCTTAAACCATCCTGAGAGCACCGTCAAACCTTCCAGTCGGGATATTGCTTAGGTGAAACCCATCCTTCTCGTACAGGTCACCTCTGCCCCAGAAGAGATTCCAATTATCCAAATATCTGAAATCCTGCCCCCTGTACCAGCTTCTCAGACATGCATTTAGCTGTGCTACCTTCTTATTTCTAAACATTACCTTGTGGCATGAGGAAATGTTGTTTCTCCCTCTAGGAACTGCTCACAATCTAATTCTGCCAAGTCCTGTCTTATACTATTGAAGTTAGCCCTCCCCCATTTTAAGACTTTAACTCTAGGTCCAAAACTTACCATTTTTGACTTTGCACAGGGAATGAAATCCTAATTCAAGACTCTCAAACACTATTACCTAAATTGGATCCAAAGTAAGAATTCCAAACCTATGCTGCACAGTTAACCAACAGCTATTCAATTCTGCTGCAAGTTCTTGATCATGAAAATATTTAAGCCCATATTGAGTGTGCAACATTCCACCTAGCTTTTAATGTACAAGCAGGCATGGTAGTGTCAAGGGTAGACACAGTAGTGTAGTGGTTAGCATAATGTTACCCTGATTCAATTCTTACATGCATTGGGAACATGGCCCACATCCATTGCAGGAGCTGAGGATACTTTAGGTATATGAGAAATGAAATAACCTTCCTCAAAGCAAGGAATGTCCTGTCTGTATATCTACTGTACATGTGTATTGGCTATTCCAGCCAGGAGTGCCATGCTTTTCCTGATGATAAAATTGCATGTATTTTTGCTTTCTCCTTTCTCTTTACAGTCATTCATTAAAATATTTGATTTCAAACACCACTTTAAGCAAAAGCCCAGTTATCGAAACAAGGAAGGTATTCTAAAGCTGGAGCGTGCAATAATTCATCTATTTATTCATTATTATGCCTCACTATTGTGCCTGAAAGCAGGTGTATGATATTCAACATGTACAGGCAAGCTGAGGAAACACCTTAGCATTCACCTAAAAATCGCATGCAACAAGCCTTGTGCAGTGCAGTGTCTGAAGAATGACAGACAAACAGACTGCCTCAGCATAAAAGAGCCCTAAAATGTGATCTTCCTGATACACAGCATTAACCATGACAAATTTCTTCTTGTAGTCAAGTCCACGCTGTATATTCAGGAATGATAGTCCTTTCAATCCATATTGATCTCCAGGTTCTGAAGGTGAGCTCAAGGTGTCATATGAGTGCAGTCTATCACTCCCTGAACCACAAATCCTCGCAGATCTGTGTGTCTTCTCATCTTGGCTGTTTCTGCTCTAGGGAAAGGAGAGAAAGTCTGCATCAGTGACCCCACCTCCCTCCCAATGTGGAGCGAATTGAAAATTATGGCACTGCTAACTGCAATGATCCAGAGTTCAGGAAGCTAAGGACTTATATAAATGTCTATGTGTTGACCTCTCCAAGCCTTCTACCTCTTCTTCAGGCAGGAGAACACAAATGGTTCTGATCCTTTTTTTGGATATCCACCTCTGCCACCACTATTTCCATATCATAGGCAGATAAATAGAGAGCCTGCTTCTTTCTTCATCCTGGGATCATTCATATTGGGTCCCCACAGCCATCCATTATATTTTTGAGAACTGCCACTTTAAGATCTCTAGCCTTGATGCATCATCAGACAGGTAAGTTCTAGCTCTGTGTGTGATTCCCGGTGGGCATATAAAATGCACTCACAGCCTGAATGTCACACTGCTTATATGTTCAAAACCTATATACATCATGTGTGCAGGAAAGTTATGCTCCATGACCCCAGATGAACCTGGAATGGGTTCCCCGGGGTGGCACCATTTGACTGCTTGTTTTTATGCAGGGTTCAATTCTCATGCAAGATACAGTTCATCAAATGGTGTTGGCATACAGCCAAGCCATCACCTAACTGAACGGCAGGACAGGTTTGAAGGGACGAGCGTCCTATTATTGTTCCAGTGTACTGCCAGAGGACATGTGCCTGATGAAGTGTAGTTCCTTTTGCAGTTTACTGCACTAATTCAGGGTAAAGATGTATCTTATTCTTTTTCCAAACCTTCAATGACTTAGGGAAAGGTTCTTTTGCCAAAAGAGTGGTGACCACTGTCCGAGAAGCATTGCCCTCGCCTATTTGCATTAGCATTTTATACACTAGTTTTACTATTGCAGGAAAATATTGACTAGATTTCACTGATAACATGAAATTGGGCACAATGTAATCAGTATCACAAAACATTGATAGCACCACACAGTGGAATCACAGAGATATAGCTACATTGTAGAAATATTTTAAAAACATCATTGTAATTCTTTCTGTGTGATGTGACATTTTAAAAATAAAACATATAGAAATATTTGAATGGATTGCTATGCTTCGTGTGATCTATCTCCCACCACCTCACAGTACATTTCCGACAATGTACATGTGACTATTTGATGCAATTATCTTAACCCTTTTGTTTGATCCTGCACAATATTTCCTTTGTGGTGTGAAGCACTCAGCAAACTTATAGTAAGAAGATAGATACTGCACATTACTTCAAGACAAGCTCTCAAAAATAGCTCAGTCCACCTGCTGTCTTAAAAGAACAAACATCTAACCCATCTATTACTGGTTGTATTAAGGGCCTTCTTTTATCATGAATACTTAGGAAGTATTCACCTGTCTCTTCCATGGTGTTAAAAACTTAGCTTTCCCCTCTGAGCTTAATTAGAAAAATCAGTTAATCTAATTTCTGAATGCTCCATCAGTTTTGCATTCATTACACTAGATAGCAATCCATTTGAAAAAGTTTGCTCTGAATATCAATTACTTATTTAGCTCTTAAGTTTTTTTAACAACCATTACAGAATTGAAAACCTTGGTTGGCCCACAGCTGGAGCCCTGTGAGTAATTTGAGTTTCTATATTGCATGTAAAAACGAGACAGTGGAGAATGTGCACAAATGATTTACTGGAGTAATACCCCAGAATGAGAAACTGAACCTATCAGGAAAAAATTGAACAGGTGGAATGGACACATTTCTCTTTAAGTTAAGTGGTGACTAGATGGCAACCCTTCGCGTTACAAAAGGCTTTAAGAAGGTGGATATGGAGAAGATGCTTCCATTTGTAGTCAAGAGCAATAAATATAAGATGCTCACTGATAAATCCACTAAGGAATTCTCTTGAATAATTCTCTTGATTTGCCCAGAAAGTGATTAATATGAAGAACTGGCTCCGACAAGATGACTGGATCATTTGAATTAAGTTAGATAAACATGATGGAGAAAGGAAGATTATGCTGATGTTTTGATAATTATAAAATGGGAGGAGCTCCTGGTGAAGCATTAGTACTGGCAAGAATCTATTGGGCCAAAATGTCTGTTTCAATGATGTAATCATTATACAAAACAATCGAATCATGTCCCCTCATCTGGACAAAGTATTTTTTTTCATTTACATTCCACCATTTCCCTTCAAGAACTTAAAAACATAGCTTTGCTCCTTCATTTCTCACTGATGCCAATTTGGGAGCCTTGCTTTCCCTTTACATGCTGTTGAATGAAGGTAGCCTCCTTATTGTTTTTCATCAAAGCAATTTCAACACTTCTATAGCTTTCCTTCCTGACCACATAACAATCTAAACTTGGTGCCACCAACATGAGAGAAATTGTCATTATTATAGAGGTTGGAATGGTCATCTACATGGAAGACAGGCAAGATATACATATTCAGAATTAATAATGGGAAAGAAATTTGTGAATATGTTTCTGCCATTTTCAGAGGTTCTTGCATAAGTCAATGCAGGTGCATCAAATTTGCTTTCCCATTTAATTGACATTGGTTACCACCAGGGAGCTAATCTAATTAAGTATTTTACATATGCTAAAAAGGTGAGTTCACTTAGCCTGATACCTTCTCCTTACTCTGTCACATTCCTAGTGGTGTCTGAATGGT
>JARFYF010000052.1:35216383-35228274 GCA_030265395.1 Rhina ancylostomus
TATAGCCACTGAAGGACTTATTTCTTGAAGTGTAATTTGGAATGCCAATAGAAAATTGGAGCTCAAGAAATCTGACAAAGAACATCGAAATAATGACCAAATAATCAGTTTTAATGATGTTAGTTGAGGGATGAGAGATAGTGAGGACATTGACGAGTGGGTCTCTACACAAATAGTGTCATGTGATTCTTTATATCCATTTGGAAGATCAGATTTGGTTTAATGTGTCATCCTGAAGATAGGGCTTCTGATGGTGCAGTACTGCCTAAGTACTGCATTGAAGTGTTAGCCTAAATTATGTGCTCGAGTCTCTACATTTAAATTACATTTGAAAGCATTTAAATTAAATTGTGATTGTTGATCTAAGTGAGATGGAATAAAATCGACATTAGTGATTGGAGCAAATATTTTTTGCTGATAATAGATCAGATTTTTTATTTGTTTGCATTGGAATTGCTATTAAAGCTAAAAGTAAAATGATACAGTGAAGATCCAAATAAATATATTAAAATAACATAAACAAGTTTAATTTTAAATAGGGGTTTGGACTTTAAATTTGCAGCAAAAATTAGCTGTTGAGATTAATAAATTTAATTGATTACCATTCAATGTTTCCTTCTGATCATAAGGCATAATTAACAACTGGTGGTCTCAATCAATTGTCATTGAAATAACTTGGAAGACAAATTGAAAAAGTTGAAATTGGAATTGCTCTGTTTGTTCAAGATGCAAAAGGGTGGCTAGTTATCATGAGTTTACTCCTTCATGAAAGGAGAGAAGAAAATTGGAATAAGACTGGGGTAATAAATCATTTAATGAAGAAAGAACTTGCTTTTATATGGTGCCTTTAATAATTGCAGGAAGATTAAAGGTCAACAAAGTATTCTTGAACTGCAGATATGTTGCAATGTGCAGAAGTTAGCTACCCATTTTAGGCACAGAAAAATGCCACAACCAATAATACAAAAATTACCTGATAATCCCTTTCAGTCATGTTGAATGGTGGATAAATGTTGGCCAATACACAGTGAGGATGACCCTACTATTCTTTAAGTCATGTCATTGGAGCTTCTATATCTACCCGAAAGGACAACTTTTAACTTTTCATCTGAATGTCAATGGTGCAGCATACTCTCAGTACTATTTTGAAACAGACAAAGTCATTTGTTGAAGTAAAGTGTAATATACAAATTTTTGAATGAAAGGTGAAAATGTTACTGCTTAACCATCCTTGGCCTGGTGAATCAGTGAATGTTAAACAAGGGAAGCCATTTTGAATGATCATGCCTGTGATTCCATGGTCTCCTTGTTCCAGATTCTTGACTTTTTCTTGTATTTCTGAACTTGAAATACCTCTAAGAATGCATTATTTGAAGCTCCTCTTGAGCAACGGAAAGAATTTTTTTTCCCTATTTTTGAATAAAATTTTAATTCAAAAGCCACCAGTTTGTTTCAAACATATATAAAGTGTTACCATGCTCACAACACACAGACAAACTTGGTACAAGGTCACCTTCTGCTATTATAGCATTGTCTGTAAACAATAACAATGCTTGTCATTGAATGTTGCCAGTCTCATGAGGAAACGGGATGGCAACATGACAAAGTATACAATTGTTAAGATTTTGTATAATCCAGCCTACCTCTTGATAATTGGATTAATTGGACTTTTTGTTATTGTGTTAATCCATTAAACTGTGTTTAATTCAATATGGAAAACATGAACGTTCCATAATTACAACCAAATAATCATGTTGCAAACAAGATGATGCTGCCAATTTTTATTCACGCTACAGTCCACCCAAGGTGGCGATACAGATTAGACCCAATCCTTTAGCTTCAGTCTTTGGGTTTGAGTATACTTTGATTTCATATACGGCAGAATGCAAAACAGTTTGAGCCATTTCCATCATAAATTTCCTCTTTTAATTGAAGCAAATTTATCAGTAAAGCTGACTTCTTGCTTCTAAAAATGCCCAAGGTCAGTCCAGTGATGTACAGATAGCATTTTCTTGATGTCAGTGACTATATGCCTTGCTGTAAAGGCTATGCTGAGCTGTCTATGCTGATATAGTGTGTGGTCTGCTCAATCTGTGATTTTCTATGTAAATTGCGGAGGCTAGATCAAACATAAAACAGAAACTGACAGGACTAAATTCCATCTACAAGCCACCTATCCTATGACTTTCTTTTCAGTTTTTTGTTCTTGCTCTCCACCTAAATTTCAATGCTTTGTTCTCTCAAAATGCCTTCATTCTCCACTCAATGATTGTGGGTTGCCATTAAGCTTAATGGTTTATTTTTATTATGCTCTTACTTGTTGAGTTTTAGTGACACTTCCCAATAAAAACTAGTTTTAATGAATTCTCCCTCAATTTTGATGTAAAAGGAAGATTTAATAAAACTTGAAAAAGCCTGAGTCTTTACATCAGCAGAAATAAAAATCTTTAATGAGACTAAAACCATGCCTTCTGTTTGTAAAAGCAAACTGTACCCAAATCACACCTGATGATGATCGTTTGTGGCATGGGAGATTTTACCACCTTAAACTGAATGTCATCATAAACACCATAGCCTCATGTAAATAATCTGTAATAAAAAAGACTTTTATGATAATTTAACAACATATAAACTCTATTCAATGTTTTATTTCTGTTTATGTGTCTAAATGAGAATAACAAGGGACATTTGTCTGGAAACAATTATAGACTGTTATCAGATTATTTTGAGGGAAAAAAAAGCACAAGGTTTTCGTTTAGCTACCTTCTTGCACATTTAAAGCAGGCAGAAATATTAGTTTGCATAATTAAGAGAGATTTAAATATTAGGGAAACTGGAGTATCTTGTCATTAGGGTAGCAGAGCTATGCTGGTGGTGGAGGAGAGGTGAATAATGAACCACAATTCACATTGATTTCTCTTGTGATTTCAAGCTCAAGGAACTGGTTCTCAGCTGTAGGATACTTGAGAAACATGAACGTGTGATCTAGTCATTGTATCTTGGTAGACAAGTGTACAAACTAGATTCACTACAAATATCAACACATAATAAATTGCACTGTAGCATGAAATAATAGCTGTAACTAAATATACTGTGGATGCCACTGAATGACTCACAGGACCAATAGCACCAACATGAAAGACTTTTGAGTATACAGACTGTGATCATGAATTAAGATTCTATTTTAAAAGAAAAACTTAGTACTATTCAGAAAGTGGTTTGAGTATGCTTTACATTTCACTAAGAATTGAATCATGATATAAATTGGAAACCCTAATATAAGGCCATTGTTCCCAATGGAAATCACATTAGGATTCAAATGTCCACACTAACATTGCACTTTCATCAGGTGCTGTTATTTGTTCCTTAGTTTCATGAGGCTTGTGAAGCCATCATAGGAGGTACGCCAAGGTTCCACAGATATTCAGAAGACAGGCCCCCGTAGTGTGACTTGAGCTCCAGCGTGATTTTAACCTCTGCTCAAATAAGTTGCTTACCGTGCATTATGAGCAACTTATATGAGCAGAGGTTAAAATCATGAAATCAGGAAAAAAATCAGGAAAGTTGCTCAGCAATTGATAAATCATGGCCTTATGAACTAGGAGGAGCAGATGTGTTTATTTGATAAATCCTTCTACCTCTGCTGCCCAGACTCCAGTATCACCAGTTGGGATTATATAAAGCTTCCCATTCTGACTTATCCTGCCAGGTAACATTTCCTTCATTCCCCAATGTCAATGCACTGTCATAATGTTTGCAAATCCTACCTACCAGTTTAGAGCTAAGTCTGTTTAGTAAAAATGTGCCAAGATTAAGGGGTTAAAATGCTATGGATCACTTACTGAATGGCCTTGTGAGCCTATCACAATGTTTAATCTTATTTTTTTCAGGTAATAAGGTAACAAGATCGAGCTCACAATTTTCAATTAGAGATAAAATTCATGATTAGATTTGTCCATCTTGACTGACCAGGAGGTCCTGTATTCAGAAGGCAAAAAAAAAATCTGTTTTCAGTCATGTCTAGATATTCCTGCTCTCCCTTCTGACTCATAGAGTTCTGAATTCAATTCACACTTCATGACTTTATAATGTGTACTCTCCCTATACTGTGCCTATACTCGCCCTAAACTAAGAGAGCGCTACCTCCTGGTTGAGACTTTGAACCAAGCTCCAGTGTTCCAGTGTGCTTTTGAAGTGGATACACTTTGGAGAAGACCAGGGGAGTCCTCCTGGCATCCTGAACAATACTCATCCCTTCATAAATGAGTTGTAGATAGATAGAAAATACAGGGAATGAAAATCTGAGGGAGGTCAAGGCTACCAGAAAACCTCAGCAGACACATTTGTATTCCAGTGAGAAGAGAGGAATGTCAAGTGTAAGAGTTTGGAATGACCATGAGAGTAACAAAATAAATCTAGTGAAATGTCATATCTGCCTAATCAATTCTCTTTGATTTACACTGAACCCCTATTAAAGCAGAAGAATCTCCATAGCAGCTTTACCTCATGACCTTTTAATGAAGACAGAGAACTTGGTGGGTTCAGTGGTTCTTCGATGACCTTTTCTCAAATCACCAAAAGCCAAACTGCATCAGGACAGATGAACAGCATCTGTCATTGCTCTTTTAAAGGCAGACAATTCCCAGAATGGAGTGAGTCTCAGGCTGATGTATTTGGCAAAGTTTTCCAAGCCATGACTCCAATTCAGTAAAAGTGTCAAAGAAGCATACTTAGAAAAACATCCCACAAAATGGTTCCATGATAATTTCATGGCTTAAGTCCACTTTGGACATACAGATGGATACAATTTTGGCACAGAAATGAAAGAAAGAACTTTCATTTACAGCCAAGATTAATTTTAAAATGTAGTCACTTGTTCTGCACACAGATGTAGCAGCTAATTAGCACATAGCAATGTCCCACAAGCAACAATGAGATAAGTGAGCAGTTGATCTGCTTTTTGTTGGTGTTGATTGAGAGATAAATATCGAGCAGAACACTGGAAAAGCTCCATATTCTTCTTTCTGGAATCTTTTCCATTTATTTAAACTGAGACTCAGTTTTAACTTCTTGTCTTAAACATGCTAATTGGAAATTTGAGGTATAAAGCTATAAAGAGTTGTGTCAGAGCAAACTAGGCAAGTTTCAGTGAATTGATCTGATTCTTAATCTTATAAGAACCTCAACAACTCACCTACCATCTCAATGAAATATGCTGTTGTTTCTTCATCTTCTCCGAGTCAAACACTGGTAACCTCATCCCTAACAACATTTTGGGCATACATCTTCTGTACGAACTGTAACAAGTCAAGATAATGGCTCATCACCAATTTCTTAAGGATGGTTAAGAACGAGTAAAAATAAAGCTAGTCTTGCCAGTGCATGAATAAAAATAAATATACTGTGACAGCTATAAAGGAACCAATTTCATAATACACTACAAATATCTTTTATTTTTGTCACAGCCAATTCCTGACAGCTCTTTAAGCTGGATAGATCCCCCAAGTATCTCAGTTGTGAATGTCCATTTACGATGATTGTCTGCAATTTTTTTGGGGCCAAAAATTCAGGAAAATTAGCCCAGAGAGTTTAACAGGCAGCTACTTTTTTGCCATCCAATCTGCATCCCTGTCAAAGTTAATCTTTACCCCATTGTTTCAAATGTGACCATAGCGTTTATTTCTTTGAGTGAGTGCATTCCAATACAACATGTATGTTGTCTGTCATACTTCTGCAATAATTCATTCAGCCACCATGAGCTACCCTGCAGACTCTGCACCATAAAAGCCTCCACATAACAAAAGCAGGAAGAGTTGCCTCTCTGTTGCTACACCCTGGGGATACAGTTAGGTGTAATTTTCGACTGGAGTATCCAGACCATATTCCTGTATTAATACATGTGAAAAGTGGTTAAACAACCTGCTCAAGGAATTCACTAATCCAATTACATTCAGCACAAGAAATATTACGTTGGGACAACAGAGGTGGAACTCCTAACAGTTGCCAAAACAAGTGGGAAAAAGTTCTGTGTGGGGTTGGTCAAACTTCATTAAAATGGCTGAGCTGAGTCTGAGGAAGCTTCTCAAAATTAAGCATAAATGACTTGAAGACTTGAAGCTAGCAATAAAATGGTGGTGTTTTATTGGTAATGTCAGGAAGACTAATGATCTGGGATAAAGGGTATAATCTGTTATGATGACATTGGACCTGAAAAATAATCATGATCACCTAACAGGTGCTGCAGTATAATCACTTTAGCTTCCTGAGCCATTTACTGCTTTCTATTTCTTAAACAGTATTCTGTGCATTGTAATTGTGTATGTACATAACATTCAACAGTGCCAGAACTGTCATGGTTCCAAGGGCTGGCCCTTGATTCGACTGCACTGATGGTGCCTCGTTATGCAGCACATGGACTTCATGCACTATTAATCGCATAACGACACACACCTGAGCCCCATCAGGGGACTAGCATAAGAACCCTGGTTTCATTAGCACTAGTTGCCAGAGTATTGGTCAACCTTTGGGTATACTTCGTCTCCCTGGCTGCTTAGAGTTGTCAATTCTGGAGCAGTCCTGGTTTCACTGTTCCTCTTAGGAAATCCAGTTTTCATGTTGGAACTCCACCTCAGAGCCCCAAGGCAAGATTCTTTCTGGTTGCTGCCTGTGTTTGTTTCTGAGGAAGTATCCTGACTTTAGTCTCGTGCCAGTGTGCTGCATTTGAGTTTTCTCTGAGCTTGCTCTTTGCTTGACATTGTGACGAGAACTGAGTTCCTGAACCCAGTCCCACTGTTTATATCCTTGTGATATTACATTTACTTGGCAAAATTATAGAATGTTTGATGTATATAAAAAACTACACACAGAAGATTGCAAAAAAATGATTTGAAATTGTCAGGATTTTTGCAACAAATAAGGTAATATTCCAAGGCAGTTGAATCTATGATCAACAGAAATTTGATAAGCTGATGATAAAGCCATTTAAAAAGTCACATGAGACTTGCTACAATTTAGCTTTCCCTCAACAGAAATTTTCAATTACAGTCACGTAAAACATGATCACTTTTGGAAGGAAATGTTGTAAGTCCCCAAACTGCAAAATTGATGTTCAGCTGTAGAGCTGACAGCATCCACAGGAGGCAGAAGTGAGACACATTTTTTTTTAGTTTAACATTGTTGATTATCAATGATGTAAAAGAAATGGGAAGAAACTACTCCTGTGTGTCAACTGTGACAATCCTACATATTTGGATGGTTTTGATGTATGGCTCTATTTTACTCAAAGTATGCTCAGTTTTGTGGGAAAATAAATTGGTGCAAGCTATCTGATAAAGGGTATAATCTGTATATCAACCATCCAAACCTCACAGTACTACCACAGAGATAAGTTTGCAGTTGTGGGGCCAATGAACCTTTAGATGTACATTAATGAACTAGACTGAATTACAAATAGCAGTTTCAAGGTTTGCAGATAGCTCGAAATTTTGAAATGTAATAAAGAGTGAGGAAGATATTAGTGGATTGTAGGAAGGCAAAGAATGGTAAAATGGGTGGACACGTATTGGATGTAATTTAACAGAAAGAAATGTAGAGTGATAACGCTTCAATAAAAGGAATAAGAAGCAGCACTTAAATTAAATGGTCTAGTTTAAAGGGGACATCACAACACAGAGAAGTGTAAATTTGTAAAGGAAAAATTAAGCAGATTGTCAAAAATGCAAACAGGATACTTGGTTTTGTAATAAGATGTCCAGAGTGCAAAGAAAGATGGCAATGTTTCTGAGAGGGGACAAAGGTGATTTATTAAGTGTGGCAGGAATGGAAACAGTGCAGAAGCTATTCTCTGTAGAGGATGGAAGATAAAAGGAAGGTTTAATAGAGGAGTTTTGATTGACAAAAGTAAAAAGAGAGTATATCATGTGGAAAATTGCTCACTAATCAAAGGTAATTAACAAAAGAAGCAAAGGTAAATTTATGAAATTTTTTTATGCATTAAGTTGTTATCATCTGGAATGTAGTTCTTGTAAGTTTGGTGGAGGCAGATTCAGTAATAAGTTTCAATATAGAACGAGGTACGTACTTGACTAGGCAAGGGTACAGGGCCAATCAGATAGGTCTTTCAAAGTGCTGGTACTAGTACAATGGACAGAATAGTCTCTTCCTATGCTTCTTTTTTACTGGTGGCAGTTAAATGACTTGTCAACCTGAGGTGAGCTTCGGTGCCATCACTAACCCCACCTTTTTGACCTCAAAATAGCATTCAGCTCTGTTCCTGCCTCAGCTCATCAGATGCTGAAACATTCCTCTCCATAGTTTTGCCAAGCCTGGATATGACTTTTCTACTCCTTGCTGGCCTCCTGCATTAAATCTGAGGCTATCCAAAACTCTGCTTCCCATATGTTAACTTGAATTAAGCCCTTTGCACCTGCCATACAATTTTAAAATTCTCACTCTTATCTTCAAGTCCCAACCTGGCCTTGCCACTCCCTACCTCTTTAATCACCTCCACCAACCCCTCCAAGACTAGACATCAGTGGTCTTCCAATTCTGGATCATCCTCCACTATTGGCGGCTGTGCTTTCACTTCTAGGTCTCTTCCACCATCTCACGTCATTTGTCTGTCTCATTTTAGAATACTCTTATTTGTTTGACATCTCTACTAATATCACCCAACGCATCTCAGCATCAGATTTTGCTCAGTAAGTCTACCATGGAGGATCTTATTTTATTTTGCAGGAAATGCCATTTGTTCTTGTTGTTCTTGTTTATGAATGGAAGTAGAATACGAAATGGCCAGAACAATCCTTCCAGTTAATCACAGAGCAATTAATTGCTGTGTTGTAGCCATACAATTTTAATATTTAAGTGAAATTTCCTCTGTAACAGACAGCACCAAGATCACTGTGACAATCCTTAAATAACATATCCAATTTCCATGTTTCCAAAATCAAATGTCCTCTGTAATTACTAGAGGGTCTGTCCAAAGGGTACAAATGACCTTCAGTCAGTTGGGGCCAGGGACAGTAGTGGCCCCAGATAAATTAACCACCAATGTCAATCCAACCAAGTGCAAGGTCATTACGTCTATCTTTACTGGCTCAGTTTAAAATGACAGCAAGATAGGTTCAAAGTAGATGATAAAAACAATTATTATTGGGATAACTATAAATCATGACATGACAAGTCAAAGAATTTTAACCCCTCAGAAAGAGTGAGTTATTTTGAGATGTTGATATTTAAAAACAAATAAAATTACAATCTGTCCACTTCTTGTTTCAATAGAGGTGGGAAAGGGGTAAGAGGCCAATATATTCCCAGCACAAGGGCTGACAATTTAAATGTTTTAAAGAGCGTTGGGACTCAGATTTAGCTGCCAAGACTTTCATTCCCTGGTACAGAGAGGAATCAAAATCAGAAATCAGAATTGATTTATTATCACTGACTTATATGTCATGAAATTTGTTGTTTTGTGACAGCAGTACAGTGTTATGATATAAAATTACTATAAATTATAAAAATAAATAAATAGTGCAAAAAAAGGAATAACAAGGTAGTGTTCATGGGGTTCATGGATTATTCAGAAACCTGATGGTGGAGGGGAAGAAGCTATTCCTGAATTGTTGAATTGTCTTCAGGCCCCTGTACCTCCTCCCTCATGTTAGTAACATGAAGTGGGCATGTCCCAAATGGTGAAGATCCTTAATGATGGATGCCACCTTCTTGAGGCATCACCTCTTTAAAATGTCCTCGATGGTGGGGACGATTGTATTCATGATCGAGCTGGCTGAGTCTATAACATGTTAAAGCCTCTTGCAATCTTGTGAGTTGGAGCTTCCATACCAGGCTGTGATGCAACCAGTCAGAATGCTCTCCTCTGCACATCTATAGAAATTCATAAGAAACTTTGGTGACATACCAAATCTCCTCAAATTCCATTAGGCAGAGGCGTTGGCATGCGTTCTTCGTGATTGCATCAATGTGTTGGGCCCAGGATAGATCCTCCGGGATGTTGACACCCAGGAACTTGAAGTTGCTCACCCTTTCCACCGCTGACTCCTCAATGAGGAGGCTTCTGATATCTGGTGTGATCTGGCTGAACTTGCAAAATCTATAAAAGAATCCAAAGATAAGTCCAAAAGAAAAATCCTGCAGATACTAGAAACCTGAAACAAAACAGAAAATGCTTCTGACCTCCAGAAGGCCAGGTAGTATCTAATGGAGAGAAGAACAAAGTCAATGTTTTGGCTCAGTCTCTGAAATCAGGATCCATAAATCAATTTTGCTTGGAATTTTATCCCTGCCCAGTATTGCTAAATAAATTTAAGAAATGGAGTGCAACATGCTATTAAATAGATTACTTATTTCAGCCAACTGACTGGGGCCAGCTTTGAGATAAACCAGTTTTATCAATGTAACCCACAAGCTGTAAAAAGTTTTGCAAGGTTCTGTGCTTCTCTGGAATCAAAAAAAACCTCACCCACCTAGGATCTGGATCATCCCTGTCCCCCGAGCTTCACCTGTTCCCACGCTGCAGACTCATACACATCAGGCTGACTCCTGAATGGGAATCCCAATAATGGAAAGATGTACACAGAATAGAGTTAGTGTTTCAGGTTAATGATAAGAAGGTACTTCATTTTCATTTGAATGTTACTAATAATGCAACCTGGAGTTCAGTCCTGGCACTGTTCCTCTTGATGGTTTTTAGTAATAACCGTGTGAGGAGTGTTGGGAAGATGGTAAGTAAGAGAAATCAAGATCTGTAAAACACTTAAGAGGAAGGAGAAATAAAATTGAATCCAAAATGTATTTTGATGTCCCATTATATCCATTATTAAATGTTTAAAAATGGCAGTTCATAGAGTTAAAAGCAGCATTGTGCATTTTGGTTGGGGCAGTTTTTAAGTCACATATCATTTGCAGGAAGCAACCATGAAGAGACTGAGAGAGAAAAAAATACTGTTGTTATTGTGCATATATCATTGAATCATGACCAATGTAAAAAACTTAAACTACAGATAACAAGATATCATGTTGTATTAATAGAGCCAGAGCCAGTCAACAAAAATCATAGAAGACCATTCTGACAGATCACTGGTCAGCTTGTGTCCTATGAACTGTAGCCCTAAGCAAATAATGGATGACATAGTGACTTTGGAAGTAGTCCAACTGGAATGATTCTAAGCCTAATGAACCTCAACTGCTCAGATAAACTTAAGGACCTTAGTCTATTTACTGCAGAGTGCCATAGATTCAGAGATAGCTTGATAAGGTTTATAAGGTATTTGGAGAGCTGGATAACAGCCCTATTAATGGATTATTCCACTATAACAACTTTAGGAGAGCCAGGGGATATAAATGTAAATTGTGTAGTGGCAGGAGCAGTCTGGATGTTAAGCAGTTCCTTCTTACACTGAGGGTAATGAGCCTCAAGATACATTGCCCATTGCTGTGGTTGGTGGTAGACTCTCTACATGAAGGAGCAGACTGGATGTTAAGCAGTTCCTTCTTACACTGAGGATAATGAGCTTCAGAATACATTGCCCATTCCTGTGGTTGGTGGTAGACTCTCTACATGAATTCAAGAAGGAGCTAGAGAGGAATTTTATAGCATACTTTTTCCTTATTAAGCCAAGGCTGCTTTAGGAGATCCTTTGCATTTGCTGTGGTTGCAAGGGTGAGTGTAAGATTGAGAAGTGAGGATGATACTGTAGCTGACAGTCTTTCCCACCCCACCATTTTTATTTGTTCATGCCATTGCAACATTAATCTGAATTTGTTCTTAAAACATAACCAATGACAACACCTTTTTTAATCCTGATGGAATAATTAACTTCATTAACATTTGACAGTTTTATGATGAGAGAAATAGAAGGGGAGGTAAATGTATT
>JARFYF010000052.1:35390567-35400773 GCA_030265395.1 Rhina ancylostomus
CATGAAACTGTTAAACAAGATAGGAGCCCATGATATTACAGAAATGGTACGAGCATAGATAGAAGATTTGCTGACTGGCAGACGGCAGAGAGTGAGAATAAAGGGGGCCTTTTCTGGTTGGCTGCCGATGACTAGTGATGTTCCGCAGGGGTTGGTGTTGGGTCCGCTACTTTTCACTTATATGTTAATGATCGGGATGACAGAATTAAGGGCTTTGTGGTGAATTTTGTGGATGATACAAAGATAGGTTGAGCGGCAGGTAGTGTTGGGGAATCAGGGAGTCTGCAGAAGGACTTTGACAGGTTGGGAGAATGGGCAAGGAAGTGGCAGATGGAATACCACATAGGGAAGTGTATGGTCAAGCAATTTGGTAGAAGGAATAAAGGCATAGACTATTTTCTAAACATGGAGTGAATTCAGAAGTCAGAGGTGCAAAGGGAGTTTGGAGTTCTAGTGCAGAATTCCCTAAAGGTTAACTTGCAGGTCGAGTTGGTAGTAAGAAAGGCAAATCCAGTGTTAGCATTCATTTCAAGAGGACGAGAATATCAAAGCAAGGATGTAATGCTGAAGCTTCGTAAGACATTGGTCAGACCACATTTGGAGTATTGTGAGCAATTTTGGGCCCCATATCTAAGGAAGGATGTGCTGGCATTGGAGGGGTCCAGAGTAGGTTTACAAGAATGTTCCAGGGAATTAAAGGATTAACGTGTGAGGAGTGTTTGATGGTCCTGGGCCTGTACTCACTGGAGTTTAGAAGGATGAGGTGGGAATCTCATTGAAACCTATTGTATATTGAAAGGCCTGGATAGAGTGGGTGTGGAGAGGATGTTTCCAGTAGTGGGAGAATCTAGGACCAGAGGGTACAGCCTCAGAATAGAAGGACGTTCCTTCAGAACAGAGATGAGGAGCAATTTCTTTCACCAGAGGGTGGTGATTCTGTGGAATTCATTGCTGTGGAGGACAAGTCATTGGATATATTTAAAGCAGAGGTTGACAGGTTCTTGATTAGTTAGGGTGTCAAAGGTTACAGGGAGAAGGCAGGAGGATGGGAGGGAAAAGTAAATCAGCCATGATCGAATGGTGGAGCAGACTCGAAGGGCCGAATGGCCTAATTCTGCTCCTATGTCTTATTGCCTTAAAGAGGAAATGTACACAATGATCTTCAAAAGAAAATAACAAAATTATAAGGACAGGAAAAAACTTGTCTTTTCTCTGCCAATGATGTGTTTTTAAGACCAACCTCAGATGAGGAGCAGCATACTTGTGGTCTCTGTAATTAAGACTGACAGTACTAAATTGGTAGCTGTGGTTCTCTGTCTACTGGCAGTAACTTTCCTAACATTAGAAAGGCAATGATAAAACAGTAAATGTTTTTGTAATTAAAGATAACTTTAGATCTTTCAAAAATTTTGAATTTGGCTTTTGCACCTATCAATACAGAGTCTTATGTTATTTAAGGATCCCTTCTCCAAATGGCCTCATATTTAACACAAGAGGACAAACTGTTGTCAGTCTATCATATTTATGATAACTGGTTTAATAGATATGTGCCAATAATGCAGAGCTTTGCCTGAACATTCCCAATGTGTCCTCCCAAGACACAAGTTGATAAGTTACCCATGTAGTTCACCTTGTATTGGGGATGCCAATTAGCAGCCCTTCAAGAAAGTAGAACAAAATTGCACCAACCATTGTTCTCCTCTGGAATATAGATTAGATCTGAGATTTCACTATGCCTCCTAGTTATTGTAATCTTCTCATTTACATGTGAATTGTTTCACATAATTGTTGCAGCAGAAAACACTGAAAAATGCAAACTTCAGGAGCATGATTCTTTCAGTATTGTTGAACCACACCACTTGAAATAAAAAGTAAATATAATTTTATTTTTGACATTCTGATGGCCCTGTTTACAATTGAAGAAAATTAGAGTTTACACAAAAGAGAATTCAATTTTCTGTAATTGATTTTCAACAGTGGGATGCTCAGGAATGTGAAAGTGTCATATATCATCACTGTCAGGACATGCGGATCTCTGAAAACCTCCAGCAGTTGAAAGGTTCAGATTTTGAATTCTAATCAGTGTTGTGTGGAGAAAGGAGTGGTGGGGTGGATAAATGTTGAAAATATGTTGATTCAGTATTAAAACCAGATGGCGGACAGGGCAGAATTAACCAATGATGCGTGCTTATAAAAAAGTGATGCCAGGCATCAGAAACAAAAGCTGTCATCTACTGTGACTTTTGTAAGAGATATCATACCAGCCACTGAATGTATTATGAAGCTTTGAGTTAATTGCTGTTTCAATACTGGTGAAATAAGGGTAAGTAGCAAGATGAATGACGGCTTAAGTCTTTGGGGACTGGACAATGTAGTGGATTAGCACTGCATCCTTCTGCCTTTAGGATCTGGGTTCTTATTCATATCTTGAAAGATAAAAATCTCACTTTATTTGCTGTCCATAACACACAGGCAATATACAACATTACACGCTATAATTTGGTTTGGGCAGCTTTTTTTGAAACAATGATGCATTTTGATTTATCTTAAATTTTTCATCATTACTTTTCTTTCCTTCAGAATACATTTGTTTTGTTCCTTGAAGCTATTCGTGCAATTGCTTCAAAATCTTTTTCATATAATACGTGCAAATATCTGTTGTCCTCTGTTTGATTTAATTCTGCTTAAAATCCTTATTTAATCATTTCTTTTTGTTCAAGTTCTGACCAACTTTCCAAACCATTTGTTGTTAGTGATTCAACTTTATCAATAGCCTTCATAATTTTGCAAATGTCAGGTTACCTTAAAGTCTTTCCCTTTCCACAAAGAACATGACTGCTAAATATTTTCTCGTCATTTTGGTTCCTTATACTCAAAATCATCTTTCTGTGCACTCTTGAATCCCCTCAAAGATAATGGGCCAGAGTTTACTGCTCCAGTTCCCATTCACAGAATTATCACCAGTGGTTTCCTCATACCCTCACTTAGCTAGTCTGGTTGTAAAGAGTCTAAGAAGCCATGGATTCCAGTGGTGTTCTTTTGAATACTGACAGGGTCTCCAGCAACACACTGAAGAAGTCCTACCCTTGAAGTGTCCCTGAAAGTTTTGATAGCCTTCACGGCCCCTGCCTATAAATTTGCTGGCTGGAAAAACTCAGGATTCTTTTCAGAGTATTTAAATGCTTCTGGCATTCAGAAAAAAATACATAAAAAATAATAAACTTGAGGTAAATCATAAATAAAATGATTAAGATAGAAAAAAACTGCAGAACAGAAAACCGTAAGTATTGAAAAACATTAAATCAAAATAATTAAAAATAGTAACTTGCATTCCCTTGAGCACTTAATCTGTTGCCCTATAAACTCCATTGAAATCAAAAGGCTTTCTGACTCAGCACCAGATCTAACCTGGCATGGTATCCAAGAGGCCATTCCTCGGTGAAATGTTGGAGATTCTCAGTAAGACTGGGCTTTATATGGAGTTCAGTGATGAAGTGAAGTGATGAATTCAGTGCTCTGAATTTGTCAGTCAATTTGGGACTTCCAGATTTCATCCTTTACTGTCATTTAGAACCATAGATCTGCTAATATCAGTGAGCTCTGACACAGTGCACTCACTAGAACTGCACACTGATTGGGACTGCACCAGCAATTTGCATGTTAAGAAAATTACCTATTTTCATGTGTAGGAATTATCACCTGTAACAAATCAATAATACAGCAAATCTGATGATCAAATATCAGTTTAGCAGAATGCTCTGTACTGATAGACCTCATAGTTTTTGAGTACTGACGCTGAAATATTTAGTATTTTGAATACAACATTGACCTGGAGATTTCTTTAACTTCCCCCAGGCAATAATATTAATGGGGACTATTTTTAACCTAATTTGTCTTTTGGGAAACTGACGGGAACAGGTGCATTGCTTGTTTTATACTCCATGCAATTTTAGTCACTACTGAAGTCAACGGAGAATAATATTGGGTCGAGCATAAAATCGATATTCCACCTACACCATGGATTTCCCACCTGGTGAGCTGAGTTAAAGTTAAACCCATTGATTCTGTGGGAATAGTCATAAAAACAAGCAAGTTATGAGACCAGTAATCAATTGGAATATCAAAAAGAGCACCTGCATCAGTAATATCCAGTTCTGTTCTAGCATATGTGCAAGTGCATAACATGCCATATCATACTTCAGATACTTGCAGCTCACATTTACACTAATCCCAGGCCAGTTAAATGTAAATCTTTTTAGGATGATGTAATGCTGACTCTGCCAGTTGTCCTCTAAGCATGAAGCCTGCAACTTCCTCTTTCGGTTTCTTGCATCCTAGAATTTCAAAGAGTTTCAAATTTCCTCCAGAACTGGTGCTATTGTTTACTGATGTCACTTATTTTCTCTACTGGCTTTTTATGAGCCTATAAATCAGTGATCTTAGTGGATTAATTACCTGGACTTGTGTATTTAAATCCTATCATACCAACTTCCATAATTGTATTAAATATGTCTGGTCATTTATGACAACAGAAAAATAATTACAAAAGCTGTCAAAATATTGTGAAACTCCAATTAATATCCTCATGAGAGGAAATCTCCAAAGGGGAGATACACAACTTTCCTTTAATTTGATTCTTGACGTAAAATAGATAGCTTGTATGCACAAGAACGTGTGAAATACCATGTGTGAACATAATGCATCGACCACATCATGCTTCGTCAGTATTCTTTCAACTAAGATGGAATTTTTTTTCAGATGATCCACTAGTTTAGTTCTGTGTCTGGAAATTTCTTGGTTGAAGTTGACATTTTCCAACAACACTTGAAGCTGCGTCCCTCAAGGAAATGGACTAAATTGCAATATATTTGCATTACATCAAAAATATTACAATATATATTCACAATATATTTCTTTAGGGACCATTTCATCTGTTCTACTGTACCGTAACACTTGCCCAATTTAGAATGACAGATGTGTCCTCCTCTTCAGCTGTCAGTGCTGGAAGAGTTGCAGTAGTCAGTATATTGCATTTTGAAAACTTCTATTCAGTGCTTGGCCTGCAGACAAATGCATAATGCTCTTATTTTTCCTGTCAGCATTCAATGAAACAGCACCAGGTTTTGCATTGTAATGATATAATATAAAAATCATTACAATTGTTCACTGATTCTTGTCTAATGGCCTTTTCAAATTGTGTACCAGTCTGAAGTTAGTGGCTGCTTTGATAACCACACAGACCAGACAGCACCATGTTACATTGCTAGCTTCTGAATGTATCATTCAAAATCTGTATGTATGTTTTAATACTTGCACAGAAGACTGATAAAGGTTTTAAAATGAGTGAAGAATACAAAGACCTTGTACTGTTTGCAAGTGTTAAACATGTGGTCAGGTTCAGTGGACATCTTAAAACCTTTCTAAACATGGACTGTTGGATCATCAGTGTGACTTGGGTGGCCAGTATATGTTGATTGATGTATCTCGTGGGGTCTAGAACAAATGGCCTTTGATGGTTTCTACGCTGGCTACTCCAATAAAAAGGAGCATGTCTGTATTGTTGGAAAATGCATGACTGTGACCAGTTCACCATGTGTTCTCCCACTGTGATGCTCCATCAAGTTTATAATGTAGTCATATTAAGATACAATATAATGCAGCAGTGTAAATTAAAGTTAAATGTGAGTTCACCTACCTTGGTGACCTCTTTCAGACCAGAAAAAATTCATTGCCAATAATTCCCAGGTTCAGTGGGTAGTCAAAACAATAATTGCTACTTCAGCTCCTTCGCCAAGAATGTTGTGATGTTAACTTTCACTGGAGGGTCCTAGCAAAATATCATTCTGCTTTGCAGTTGAACCTTTAAGTTGAATCATTGAATTGTGCAACCCTCACGCACATTCACATTCTAGTAATTTGTATTCCTTTTTCAACAGCATAACAACATTAAGGACAACCAACAGCCCTTTATGAGCTGCTTGAACCAGATAACATGTCCCTGAAATTTTGCCCAATGCCTACATTGTACACCGAGAGCACGTATTTATTTATGTAATGAGCAAACAGAACTTCATCAGTCAAGGTCAGTTCTTCCTACTGCAGGTGTACAGAGAGCCCTGTTTTCTCACTCTTTTATTCACCACACCAAATACTATCAGCTCCATTGTTTTTTTGGATGTATAACAGTGAAGAGCTGTCATGTGGTCATAAAAATGAATGAACAAATAATCTTGCACCTACAGGAACAGAACCAACATCTTCACGTGCAGTATTTCTTTTCTAACTTGCTTTATTCAAAGCAACTGATCATTGTTGAATCCAACTATCATCTTGCATTGTCTTGCTAAATTGTGTTTGAGCAGTGGGACTGGCTCCTTTTGGTTTTTATCTTATGCATATTTTACTTGTGTTTGTTCACATTCTTCAGCAGGTTAAATTGAGTGAATCCAATTGTACATGCAGTGTTGGGAGGACCAGGTTGATAGTTCAAGTGAGATTTTCTTACGATGTGTCAATCTGTTATAAGATGTAGAAAAGTGTATAAATGCCCATACACAAGAAGTAGCTCAGTCCCTGAAACCTCATCCCTCTCATTTGGTCACGTTTCAGAGGTACCTGAGGTAACTCATTGATGAACTCAAAAAACATTCCATGAACTTTTGTGATCTATATCTAATTGTAACACCTTCAATCCCCTCTCTTAACAAATGAATATCTTGCCCATTTAAAAACACCAGTTTAATTATCCTGTAACTTGCTACAACCAATAGATACTCTACATTCATTTTTGCTACTCAGGACTGCTGTCTCATATCTTAATGAGTCTCGGCAACTCACCAACAGTATAAATGTATTACAAAGAAATTTTCTCCCAGAAACTTCCAATCCATTTGATAAAAAGCAGAGAACAGAAGAATTTCTTTCCTCAAATACTTGAAATAATTAACTGCTTGTTTTGATTTTTGCAAGCAAATACATATTTATGTTGAATCGTGGGAAGAAAATACATGGAGTCAGGAGTTTGAACAAGGAGTGATTTTCCATATTTCTATATCCGTTAAGTGCAAAAGTCATAAATCCTTTTCTAAAGAATTTGTTAATAATTTTATTCTAAGGAAAGCATGTTCATTGGGGTTGTGAATTAAAGAAACCAGATACAAAATTCAGAGTTTCAAACTGCAAGCATCTTTTCTGTGCCTGTCCATTGTACATGCGAATGGCACACCTCATCTCATTTTTGGCAAACAAATGCCAATGTGAAAGTTTCCTCAGTGAGGGAGACATATTCTACTACAAGATCACTTCATCCTTTAACTCTATGTAGCTGATTTGTCTTAAATTCACACACTCTGATTCATCGTCCTTTGTGGTTCATCTGTTTCTTTTCAATCCTTAACTCTCCTTGGATTGAAAGAATTGATTTGCATTGCAACAATGAATCTGTGATAATCATTTACATTCATCTGAGCTGAGTTGGTCTAAATGTTGGCAAGGATTGACCAGGCTGTGTCTTTTTTCTGTGGAAGACTGAGGGTAACCTGATCAATGTCTTTAAAACAATACAGGAATTTAATACATGAGATGTGAATATATGGATTTGTGAGGGAGAGCAAACTAGGAGATGCAAACATAAGATGGTAGCTAATAAATCTAATAAACAATTCAGACAAAACTTATTTGCCGAATGAATGCTTAGTAGGTGGAACTGAATATACAGTGAATGGTGTAAGCACATGGTGTAGGTGCTTCTAAGCAAATTTAAATGTGGACAAGAGAAGGCATTTAGTGAAAGTGGACATTTGCATTAGGAAGGGAAGGAGCATTTGTGGAACTAAGTCTCAGATGCAAGTCATTTTTAAAATGCAAAACAAACACTGCAGTTGCTGGAAATTTTCACCTCATCACAAACCTATTCTTTGTTTTCTCCAACCTTTCCCATGTCTGCATCTTAAAACATGCTTGTTTTCTCATTTTTCCAGTTTTGATGAAAGTCCACTGACCTGAAATATTAAAATTGTTTTACTCTCCAGTGTTGTTACCTGACCTGCTGAGTATCTCATGCATTTTTTTTTTGTTTTTATCACAGGCATAAATCTGTTGGGCCAAATAGCCTTACTTGCATTGTGAAGTGCATCAAATTTTAAGTAATAAATATCCCTTTAGGTTAGAGTCTGAGAACGTTGAAAGCTATTTGAAAAATATGTGAATAAAAATGGCTAAGTCTTGAACTATTTTTGGACCTAATGGATAAACATTTGTGTGACCTCATTTGATTAATTGCGATGTTAACACTGGAGTGGACTGTTCTAAGTCATAACTTGCATCTTAGCTAATTTTCCCCCAAAAAGTCCATTTTAAAAGAAAATAAATCTCCTTTTCAGGATTCCTCTGCAGAGTCCTTCAGCTGCATACTATATAAAAAAATATTGGACGTAGAAGTGGTCCCGTGATAGGAGCACTGCGGGTTGCCTTGGAGCGTATATCATCTCAACAGTAGTGCCAATATTAAGATTTTGTTATTTAATTTTAGTTGGTGATGGTCTCCATTATTATGGGAACAACTTGTCAACCTACTATTCAGCTGGTTTTCAGCTGTTGAAGTGCTAACACAAAACCCAGTTGAACCCAGTTGAGATAGAATCAAATCTTTATTCTTTGAAAGTGTGTCAGAGCAATGTGAATTTTGGCACTCGGAGTTATTTTCGAAATACTTGTTTTTGTTGAAGTTGCCAGGTCTAAAATTAAGGAAACATCTATGTAACAAACTGTAGGGTTTCATAAGTCTCCTTCCTCGGGAATATCAAGGTCCACAGTGCTCAGCTATAGTATAGTTGAAGGTGTCAGATGATAGTTCATCATTCCCTAAGTGCTCACAAATCTGTAGGCACACTCACTGAGAAGCTTCTTTCATCTCTTTCTTTTCTTGGAGAAAAACTATTTGATACTAATCTACTGCCTTGTCATTTGTTTTAGGTTGAATGGAAAATAGCCATAAAAATAAGCCTAAGATATTTCAGCATGCATCAGATGGCCTCACAAAGCCCTTGGCACTACCAAGACTCTTCTTTCAGCCTGAGATCCTACAACAATGTGTGCTTCACTAAGATAGGATATGTTGCAGCAGGGTATATTCAGTAGATAGGATATATTCAGTTCACACTAAAACACTGATAGAAGTATATAAAAAAATCCTAATTTATTACTGAACTACATTTGGCCTTCAGCAATCAATACAGCTAGTCAATAACAGCATTAGGAGTAGCATTCAGTGATGGTTCTTTCAAACTTGGGTGGAACTTTTTTGTTTCTGAAGTTCTGAATTTGTTGATTTTAGAAATAGCTGTTTTGCTTTTTTTTTCTCCTCCTTTGCTGTCGCCTCCTGCTGAACTTCCTTTTCCGATTTATTGAATGGATTGTGGAACTCTCCATGATATGCTGGAATTTCTGTAGGTTAGGGCTGCTTATGTCAGCTTTTCCATTTGGCCTACAATATATTTAGTGCTGGCAGTGAATCCCACTCAGTGAATGGTGCTGAGACTGAGCATTTCATCAGGAATTGGTATTCATTTTCTGGGGCACAAGTGCTGACAGTTCAACAGTCAAAGTAGTGGGTCAGCATTTCAAAGTTGTTTGTCCTTTATTCCTTTTCCGGGTGTCAAAGTATCCAGCTGGTGCACAAGGCCTTTACTTCCCCAGCAGTTTTGTGTTTCCTCAGCCATCTCTACCTATCCACTTTCACAGTGAATGCTGGCAGGCCATTCAAATCTCAGCCTGCTTCACATGTAAACTTGACACCATCTTCATCAGACATCATTGCTCACAACTGTTTCTAAGCCGACGTCACTTGTGGGGCAGCTGGGGGTGGGTAGCCTGGTTCATTTTTGTTTTCGTTCCATTCCCTAACTTTGTTGCTAACACCAATCCAACTGCAAATATTGCCCCTTTCCTGTGGCTTCAGTACCTCAATGCAGACTGGATGGCAACTTAGTGCCTTCGTACAGTCACCACCTGACTGAGAATGTTTCCTCTTTTTTAAGTTATTTATCTTGATCTAGGAATTCATCTGTACAATACAAAAATAATGAGATTGCAGAGGGGAAAATTATGTTAATGAGACTTTACATAATTTTGTGCTTCTGTGTGTCTTAATGTCAGTTGTTAACAGCAGTTAGCGTAATGCTATTACAACGCCAGTAACCTGGGTTC
>JARFYF010000052.1:35408910-35420499 GCA_030265395.1 Rhina ancylostomus
GCTCTTTTCTAACTTTGTAATTTCAATTGGAAGTAAATAAGGTATTCTAGGATGCAGCAGGAGAGCTGCAATGGTAAATTCTCCTCATTAGTGCTCCCAGGCATTCAGATACATGCCTGATATATGGGTCATGGTTTTCCATTAATTAATTTCAATGGACAGAAATGCATGAACCCATAAATAGGCAACTAACCAAGTTCCTGAGATGTGCTCCTTCATGCAAAACTCTGCATCAAGAGAGCTGGAAATAAAAATATATTTCAGCAGACTGACGAAGTAAAAACATGGGGAATATTTCTATAAGTAAATTTATGATTGGGAGATTTCCAGTGAGTTCACAACAATAAATTTTATTTATAAACTGCTGACAGACCCCTTAATTTGTTGCTATAAAGAGCATGCAAAGACATACTGGTCAAACATAGAGATAAGAGGGTGCATGAAATAAATTTTAAGAGCATCTTAAAGGACAAAAGAAAAGTCAAGAGATTGAGAGGATTCTATGACTTAGTCTTGAGAGCCAAAGATGTTCATCTGTGGTGGGTATAGAAAATCTTGGTTACTTGAGAGTCTACTATTGGAGGACAATAGTTAACTTAGAGGTGGGATGTGGACTTGCTAGAAGTGTAATACTTTTTTGTAAACTGAATCCATTTGTATCCTTCCAGTGGTTGAAGAATATGGGAGTTAACTTTCAGTGAATCTGTTTGGTGAATTAAGAAAGGATTGGTTTGGCCACTGATTCTACACATACTGTTGCCACTGGAAGGCAAGCCAGCTACTTTGAATCCCTCTTCTTCCCTCCACTCTGAGTTGGTATATAAACCATTCAGGCTATAGCCAAGTGCCAATGATATTAATAGCATAATGTGAGATTGTATAATGTAAAGTTGAGAATGTGAGAAATTTGAAGTGTCTCCAAATTCCAAAGACATATAGGTTAGGAGTTGTAGGCATGTCATGTTGGTGCCGGAAGTGTGGTGATACTTGTGGGCTGCCCTTGGAACACTCTATGCAAAAGATGTATGTCACTGTGTGTTTCGATGTGCTTGTGACTAATAAAGGTATCTTAGCTTACTTTATCTAAAAAAATTAATTAATTTTATTCATCTTCTTATTCCTAAACATGGTATTGTCCATTTGCTGTGTCAGAATTCTAATCTGCTGTAGTTTAATTTTGAGTGTATGGCTGGGGGAGATGGTGTAGGTGGAAGCACTTAGATTCCTGAGGAAAAGGACCATTTCTGGAAGAGAAGGGATTTGTACAAGTCAGATAGGTTGCACCTTAACAGGAATGGACCAATATCCTTGTGCTGGGGGAGAGGGAAGAAAGGGAAGGGGAGGTCATTTGTGCTGCTGAGGAAGGCTTAAATCAGTGGCAAGGAGTTGTGAACCCAAGGGTAGAATCAGAAGGGATGAAAGCTAAGATGGAAATGGGTGAGGAGGTATCTTGGGAGGCAAAGAGAAAGAAAATAGGTAATAATGCAGATCAATGACAGGGATAGCAATAAACAATATATCAGGAAGTGGCAGATTGCATGAGCATAAGACTGCACAGTAAATATGGTGATTGTTAGGAAAAATGTTAAGTTAATTTAAAGGCAAAAATAAGATGAGTTGATGGCATAAATAGAAATAAATAAGCGTGCCATGATAGCCATTACACAGACATGGTTACAAGGTTAAAAACTCAATCTTTAGGAGAACTGGCACTCAGCAGGGCAGGTAGAAAGAACGAGGATTTGGGGTAGCGCTGTTAACAAAGGATGAGATCCCTGCAGTGGTGAGGAATGAGGTTGGCTCAGAAACTCAAGATGAAGAATCAAGGTGGAGATAAAGGCTAGTAAGAGTGAAACATAATTGGTGGGAATAATAGCTAATAGCAGTTATACCAAATGATAGAATATGAATCAAGAAATGATGGAGCTTGTAAAAAGCAATGGTGGTGAGTGATTTTAATTATTATATAGATTGGGCAAATCAAATTGGCAAGGAGAGCCTTAAGGACATGAGTACAATGTGTATTTGGGATGGTTTCTACGAGCAACATGTTGAGGAACCAACCAAGAAGGCCATTTTAGATCTGGTATATATAATACAACAGGATTAATTAATCATTGCAGAGTAAAGGATCCCCTAGAAAAGATTAAGCATCGCAAAGTTTGATTCCAAATTCACTTTAAGGATGAAAAATATGGGTCTGACACTGGTGCCCTAAACTTAAATAAGGGTAATTACAATAGTATGAGGACTTTGTTGGTTAGAGTGGACTTGGAAAATAGAGTAAAATGTAAGATGGCAGACATCCAAGGAGATATTTCATATATCTCAAAAAAAGGTTTATTTCAGTGAGAAAGAAAGGCTCTGAGAAGGATACGCCATCAGTGGCTAACTGAGGATGGTATCAAATAAGAAGAAATGATATACAATGTAGCAAAGATCAGTGGTAGGCCAGAGGATTGGGAAATGTTTATAAACTGGAAAAAGATGACTTCAAGTAAAATGAAGAAGCTGAATGTAAGAGTATGACAGTAAGTAATATAAAAACAGACAGCAATACCTTCATTATATAAAGTTAGAAGTAAATGTAAATATTTTATACAAGTATATAAAAAGGAATAGAGTAGCAAAATAAACATTAGTCTCTTGGAGGATGAAGCTGGAGAATTAATATTGAGAGAGAAATGGCAGAGATTCAAAATATATATTTAGGGTCTATCTTCATGGTAGAAGACATTAAAACATCTAAATGATAATGGTTAATCAAGGGGCTGTCGGAAAGGGTGGAACTTAAAACAATCTCAAGCACTAGAATAAAACTACTCAGCAAACTAATGGAGCCAAAGGTGGACAGGTCCTCTGAACCTGATGGCCTGCATCCTAAAGATTTGAAGGAAATGGCTGCAGAGGTATCGGATGCATTAGTTAAGATCCTCCAAAATTCAGTGGATTCTGGAAAGATCCCAGTGATTTGGAAAACTGCAAATATAACTTCTATTCAAAAATGCTAGAACCTATTATTTAGGAGGTAATAGCAGAATATTTGGAAAATCATAAGATAACCAGAGTCAACATGATATAATGAGGAGGAATTATGTTCGACAAACGCACTAGAGTTGTTTGAAGATGTGAAAAAAGGGTGGATAAAAGAGAACCAGTAGATGCAGTGTATTTGGATTTCTAGAAGGCATTCAGTAAGGTGCCACATGAAGGTTACAGCACAAGATAATGGTGCTTGGAGTTGGGGGTAATGTAATTGGTATGGATAGGGGAATGGCATACAAATATAAAATAGAGAGTGGGGATTAGCAGTTTATTTTCAGATAAGTGATCAGTAATTAATGGAGTTCCTCGGGAATCAATTATTTACCATCTATATTAATAACTTGGGTGAAGAATTTGAGAATAATGTAACTGTATTTGCTGATATTACAAAGATAAGTATGTTATCAAGTTGTGTGAAGGACATAGGAAACTTAAGTGAGCAGAAAAAAGCTGTCAGATGGAGTATAATATGGAAAAAAGTTAACTTATCCATTTTATAAAGAAGAATGTGATATCAAGAGTCCAGGAGCCACATGTTCCTGTTAGGATGAAGGGTAAATCTGGCAAGTTTGGACAACTTTAGCTGACAAGAGATATTGAGGCTCTGGTCAAGAAAAAGAAGGAAGCATACATTGGGTTGAAGAGTTTGGACGAGGAATCCCTTAATGACTATAAAAAGATTCAGAATACTCTTAAGAGTGAAATCAGGAAGGCAAAGAGAGGGTATAAGATGGATCTGGCAGGTAAGGTTAAGTAAAATCCCAAGAGGTTCTATAGTTATATTAGAAGTAAAAGGGCAGCCAGGGAGAGAGTAGGTCCCATTAGAGAACAGCAGAACCGCCTATGTCACAAGCCACAGAAGATTGGTGGGATTTTTAACAAATATTTCTCCTCAGTGTTTATTGGTCAGTGATGAGGCTGCACCTGGACTACCATGTACAGCTTTGGTCACCCTGTTATAGGAAAGACGTGGTTAAACTGGAAAGAATGCAGAAAAGATTTATGAGGATGTTGCCAGGACTAGAAGACCTGAGTTATAGGGAAAGGTTGGTCAGGCTAGGTCTTTATTCCTTGGAATGTAGGAGAATGAGGGGTAACCTTATAGAAGTGTTTAAAACTATGAGAGGCATAGATAAGGTGGACAGTAACAGTCTTTTCCCCAAGGTAGCGGAGTCCAAAATAAGGGGGGGTTAGATTTATGGTGAGAGGGGAAATATTTAAAAGGGACCTGAGAGGCAACTTTTTCATGCAGAGGATGGTGAGTATATGAAACGAGCTGCCAGATGAAGTGGTTGAGGCAGGTACAATAGTTTCATTTAAGAAACACTTGGATAGCTACGTGCAGGGCCGGGGCTTAAAGGGATATAAGCCAAACACAGGAAATTGGGACTAACTGGGTGGCCACCATGGTCGGCATGGACTTGTTGGGCTGAAAGGCCTGTATCCGTGTTATATTGCTCTATGACTCTATAATGAAAATAGTAAACCATTATTTCAATGGACTGAAATTACAAAATGTTGTGATACAAAGGGAGCTGAGAGTCTTAGTACATGAAAAACAAAGGATTGGCATGCAGACGCAACAAGTAATTAGAAAGCTAATGGAATGTTGGTATTTATTGCAAGGGGTATGGAGTATAAAATTAAGGAAGATTTAATGCGACTTTACAGGGTGCTGACCACACTTAGAATATAGTTTGGACTTCCATATGTAAATACAGATATTTTACTTTGGAGGTAGTGCAAAGGTCATTCTCAAAGTTGAAATATATGATTTTGAGAGGGAAGAAAGCATTGTTGATGTACTTCTGGTGCTTTGAGGTGCCTGAGAGCCAATAGTCATTCTTAATCTTGAAGGACTGATGAAGGAGAAGGAGATGTCTTAGTACCACACAGGAGGGCAATATTCACATTTTCAAAGATCTTTTTCCTCAGATGGTTAATGTCTCTGCTGACACTCTGAAAGAAATATTGAATATTGCACTTGATATCTGTCTGGTGGGGTTATTTAGAACCAGGAGGCAGAATTTCAGAACACATACAAGCTTTGCCCATTTAAGGTGGAAGTGTGGAGCAATCTTGGGTGGGACAGTGGCACAGCTAATAGTAATGTTGCCACACAGCTGCAGTATCATATTTATTGGCTACTAAAAGTAAAGCAGAAAGTGTAAGTCAGGTAGGACCTGTGGAGAGAACAATAGAGTTAATGTTTCAGGAGAAAGAGACTGGAATTGAAGGAGAAGTTTTTCAATGTCAGGACTTCAGTCAAGTCACTGAATGTTGTAGTGGAGGGGGGATTGGTTTGTTGGGTTGATATTGAGTTTAATATGTCCCAACTCTTCTTCCTCTTCTCTTTTTTCCTTCTTATGCAGCCGTTCATGTTCAAGAATAACTTACTTCACTCTGGGTTTGAGGGTTCGGAGATGACTAAAGTGGTCAATGTTGGAACCACAGACTCTTCAACAGATCCAGGCACAGTGATAGAGTGGGTGGTTTCTGAGGTGGTCCACTCCTTCTACCATTTATGCAGTGCTTCTGTATGTTCCTGATGCATTACCTTGATTCTTAATGTCACCCCAAATGTTTCTTCTCTGGTTTGAGCAGTCATGGGCCAGACATTCCCAGGAGTCAATGGGGATGTTGCATTTCTTCAATGAGACTTGGAACCCATCCTTGATTCTTTTCCTCTGTCTGCCTGGTAATCTCAACAACAAATTGGTAATTCAACATGTCTTGAATGTACACACCTTTCTATTTACAAATAAGAAGATTGTGTTATGTCCAAAATGATGATATGCTGATCTCTGACATATGCTGGAAATGTATCAAATGCTTGTAAAGTTAGTTCATTCATATTCTCTCTCTTTCAACAAAGAAAGCTCAGAAAGCCAATTTTAACCAAAGCTGCTCAATAGCAAACCAATATGATTGAATTGTACACCTATTTTACATCACTCCCAATTTTACTTACTGTTTAGTATACTCCTGCTATTTCAAGCTGTGGCAGCTACTTGTAACCCCTTCACTCCCCTCAGTCTATGGTGGTAAGTACATCGTGCCATAAATGGTGCAAGTCCCTGCCTGTAGTTTTTAATGATCCTAAATCTATATAAGGAGTTCATCCATGATGCAACCCAGAAATATTACATAAGAACATATGAAACAGGAGCAGGAGTAGGCTATGTGGCCCATCGAGCCTGCTCTGCCATTCAATAAGATCATGGCTGATCTGGCCGTGGACTCAGATCCACCTACCTGCCCTTTCCCCATAACCCTTAATTCCCCTACTATGCTAAGCGTATTAATCTGATATTTGATTTGATTTTTTAAAAAATTGACAAGTAACCTTGCCTTCAAAAGAGTACTGTGTCACATTTTGTCAATTCTATTCTTCATTCTGAAGATATCAGAAGGAAAAAACTCCATGACAACAGTGATGCAACTCCAATCTCACAAGGGTGGTTTCATGGAACAAAAGGGCAATCGAGCTCTGTACACCATTTGGTCTAATTGTAATGCATCTGAACCTTGTGAAGGCAAGGTTATATCTTATTCTCTGTTTTTATATATTACACAGAATTATGTTCAGTAAAGTTTTTTTTATGTAAATTGTTTAGGTTTAAATAGATTTCAATTAGTAGTTTTAATCGAAAGCACTTATCTTTAAATAAGAATGAGATGGGGTATGATTCCTACAGTGGTTCAAGTTGCTTGGTATATTGCTACACGGGGCTGTTGTTAGCCCCTGGCTACACAACCTTAAATACAGACCACTGGCTCACAAGGGACTTCCTTGTAGTGAATTTCATTTAGCTGCTGAAACTGTAACAGTATTTATGAAAAGAAACATACATTATATCAACATATTGGACTTAGTTTTTGAGAATTCTGACCCTAAGATATATAACTCTTCATTATTCAGTTATTTGTCAAATAAAACATGATCAAGATATTATCACTTAATGGCGCCCTATTGTCACCCACCTCTCAGTATTCAAGCCAAGAGTTTAATTAGGGTTTGTGAAGGCAACATTCAAATATTGGTCACAATTATCTACAAAATGCTGTAATCAGTGTAACACTAAGAACCAGTCCAGCATAATTCATAGAGCCTCTGGTATACTGGTAAGCAGCAAGCATTTCAAAATGATTTATCAAAACTCCCAATCTCCCCAATTGGGAATAAAAATCAATGTACAAAAACATATGATTTACTGTGTGTAGCCATATGCGCTGTACATATTTTATTACTTTAGATCAAAGAACTAGAAAAATAGCACTTAGGAAGCCCATCTGGGGTTTCCTCACTAACAGCAAAAAAACAGACAGACACACAGGATAGGTGGACAAAAAAAAAGAGAAAGAGAAAAAAAACTGGTTAGACAGAGATGGAGCAAAGGACAAAATGAAAGACAAATATTGAGGTACAGAGAAAGGAAGGTACTCAAATAAAAGAACATAGACAAAGAAAGAGAAAGCAAGAGACATATACGCATTGTATAATATTTTTAAAAGATTGTTTTGTCCAAACAAAAGTAATTCTTATCCTTCAAATGATTAACTAAGTATGCATTATTTGCATGACTTGCTCAGGAAAGGATTTATGAAAGCAAGAATGCCAATTCTGCAGGGTGAAAGTTTTGGTTAGGATCTCACTCAGTAGTCTTTTGAAGAAGTGTTGAATATATTTTACTACAAAGAGCAGAAGAAAAATGTGTGCCGGCCATGAAGCTATTCTAGGTGCACTATGAATGCAGAAGTATTTCTATTTCATTCTTCAAGGCATCCAATCTTTTTTTCAATTATAAACTTGTCAATTCCTGATCAGTTTCTTGTATTAAAAATAATTCAGTCAGTGATCTTTGTGTACTTGGCTGATTTAAAGGTCCAACTGGCAGTGACTAAATGCAAGAATAAAATATTATTTGGATAAAAGAAATGACAGAAATTTAAATTCCATTATGGAAGGGGAGAACTGAAGAGAGCTTAGTTGATGCAGTAGTTTAAAATGAAACCCATTTTCTTTATCCCATAGATATTAAGCAGGTAGGGTATTAATGCATGTTTGGCATTTCCACATTTAAATTGAATCATCGCCATGCTGGAGAACATGGATACACATTTTCTATTGTTGCAGTATGAACGTTAATATGTTTAAATATAACTGCTTCATAAATTAGTTTTAAAGCAGTGGTTAACCAGTTTAATGTAAAACAGCATACAAATTGGTTTTATGTGAATCCACTAACCAATGCCCTATTTGAAGCCCCAGGGAGTTTTGTGTGTTGTGTGCAGCAAAATTGTAAGCACACTCTTCACAAATAGGTTTACGATCCTGTTGAACGTTTAACATGGAGGGAATCTTCCTCTCAGTGTCAAAGCTGATGCAAGCAAGTGAGAGAGAGATGGGGAGGGGGAGGGGGAATGAGAGATAGAGTAAGAGAAGGAGAGAGAGGAAATTGATTTTTAGTTCTAAACCTTTTGAAGGTGTTCGGGTCACAACCACCTCTGGCCCTTTTAGGGATGATGCCATTAATCAAATGAAAATTTTGTAGTCATTTCGTAAGTGACTACAAATGTAAGAGTCTGTCACCCAGCATCAAGCAAATTATTTCTTTAAAACAGTACAGCATTTGGAAATGAGGTAGACATTTCATCTTGCCCTTCCTGAACATGTTTAAGCTCACTACAAACCATTTATAGAGCAAGATCATCTGTAATCAGGTGGAAACCCATAACCTGATAACAATGATTCTTCTGCTGAAGGTGGCTGCAAAAGGGTTTGTAGGCACATGATGAAAAACAGGGGAAGTAAATAACAACAATTTATATTTCTGTACTTCACACTGATAGAAGTTGTTGCTGTAGCAATCAGCAAACAGCAAGAATTTGAAAGTTATGGTTAGTTACAGTTCCTTCCATTTCAGGTCTTATGGTCATGCAGAATTAGTTCAGGGTCTCAGGTATGCCAGCCTGCATGATCATCTTATTATGTTAGCTCAGGCTTCCTTAGTTCATTTGCCAACGAACGATGGATGTTTTCAGTATTCACAACCATGTCCTTTTGATCTATTCTATTAGTATTGATCATTGGTGTCAAAGGTGCCTTAGCCATGTGGTTTCCAGATAGATTCACAATGAATTACACTACCTGGCGGATTTAAAAAGTAAGCTACTTTCTTCCGTGCATCCCTCCTTTTTCCTTCCACTCAAAAAATAGGCTGCTCTTAAGTTCTAAGTAAGAAAAATTGCTTGCAGAAGTGTTGCTTTTGTACAGAACTGCAGCTCTCTGTGCCTCAGTGCCAATTATATCGATTGATCGCAAATAGCAAGCAGCAAAAATCACAGATTAAAAATGAACATGTCTTGCTTATATGCTTGTGCCATTAATCGCAATAAACATTTAAGCATGCTGGCTTTGAATTGAACTACTGCTAGGTCAAACGGTGGCATTGTTATTTTAACACTTAGAAGATAGTTTTCTATCTCAATTACACTTGTTTCAACATAAATGAGAATGGCAATGTTTAAAAAGAGATAAGATGGGAAACAGCAAATACTGGAGATCAAAGTAGAGATATCACAAAAATCCAGCAGTTCTGCCAGCCTCTTAAAAGGAAAAATGGAGCTGACATTTCAGCTGTAAACCTTGGTCAGAACTGAGCCTATCCTGAAATCTGAATATTAGAGTTACTTTTACTTTTGCTTCTCACCATTCTGCTATATCTTCTAGATTTTATGAAATGTTATTGATCAAAAAATGCTTGGCAAATATTAGGAAAACAGATCTTTAATTTTTTTCTGAGCCATTATTAAAGAAAACCATTATTAAAGGCAACCACGAGATAGTCTAACAGGACCCTAATAAATAAGAGAACTCTGAGCAATCTAGCAACAAACTAGCTAAGACACTCACTACATATAATCTGTTTCAATTTAGTGCCTTAATTAACAATACTAGATATATGTATTCATTATTTTACTATCAGAAAGAAAAATATTTCTTTCTTTCTGGACAATTTTACATGTTTGATCATTTGAGTCTGAGTTAGAGCTGGGAACACAACAGCAGGGAGCTAACCTAACCTGGGAACAAAACTATTAATGTCTATAAAGACATAACTTTCCTAATAGACCTTTACCATCACTAAAATTGTAAACATGTGTGGCCATCCAGGGCTTAGGAAACTTTGCTTATGTAATTATATTGATGATTCTGGATCAATTTTGGGTATATAATACCCAGTGTGAAACCAAGGTAATGCATGTCCATATCTTTGGAGAAGTTTCAAAATGCTTGCCAAAATTTGTAACATGCTCAAACCACAATCACACCATCATTTCTCTATCAGTGTGGAAAGTGTCAAATTGATGCATAAACTGCAATGTAACCAGCCCTTTAAAATATTCTTGGAAAAATTTATTTTATTCTCAATAACAGCATGGAATCAAAAGGGGCGTGTGTTGGTTCTGATGGAAGTCGTGAAAGTATATTAGCCCTAGGGAGTGGGAGTGATGTTTGTATCTTCTTCTTTGCTAATCACTTTTCATGGGCACTTTAAGAATATTCAAGGAATAATTTTGGATGAGTGTCTGCACTTTTCAGACATCTGTCTTAGGATCCAACATAGCACACGTATTGTGCTTACTGCTTCTCCATCCTTTTGAGTGACTTTGTGGTCCATTGCAATTTTGAATGGACAGAAGCAGAGTGTCAGTTATAATAAGCTCATACAGGAAAGGGCAAAATGTAGTAAGCAGGCTGAGCAGATTCTACCTTGCACAAGCTGCAGAATGGTTTGCCCAACCAGATTGACATTACATATCTTTCCAATTGTCAAATATTTTATTCATATGAGAGGAGAGTTGTGCTATTTGTGTTGTAATTTGGTGATTCAGTACTGTTTACGTTTGGCCCTGGGACTTGCATCTTCCATCTACAAAACTCATAAATATGAAATGAAAGTAAGGGTCACCTTGTGAAATGTGTCATGTGAGTCACTTCTACTGTATTACTTTTAATAACTATCAGGGAAAGACAAAGTAAATAAAAGTGTCAAGAATCTATATTTTCTGAGATTTACACACTCTGGCCTCTACCTTTTAATTTTGATTTTAGTGTGGTTGAAGATTTTATGCATCCACTTTGAGGACTTTGCTGAAAGTATTGCCTCAAACGACTTCAGAACACTTAGGCTGGAATTCAGTAGTCATTCTTTTGATGCGAGCCATCAATTTAATCGCTTTCCCTCCCCCCTCGCTACCATGCAAATGTGTGATACAACACAAAAACAACCCAGTGACCTGATAACATTATAGGATTTATTGCAGCAGTATATGATAAAATACTGAGAGGGAGAGAGTGCTAGGAATTTGATATGAAAGCAGAGAATTCTGGAAAGGTCAATTATAAGAGCAGAAGAAATAGGAGCAGTGATAAGGCCAGATAGCCCCTTGAGCCTGCTCTGCCAATCAGCACCTAAAAAGCAAGATCACCTAACTTCTCAAGATAGCTGTCTGTCAGAGCCTTCAATAAAGCATCCT
>JARFYF010000052.1:35611988-35625513 GCA_030265395.1 Rhina ancylostomus
CAGAGGCTTTTCCCCATGGCTGAAATGGTGGTGACAAGAGGTCATAGGTTTAAGGTGCTGGGGAGTAGATATAGAGGGGATGTCCAGGGAAAGTTTTTTACTCAGAGAGTAGTGAGTGCGTGGAATGGGTTGCCAGAAATGGTGGTGGAGGTGGATACACTAGGGTCTTTCAAGAGACTGCTAGATAGTTACATGGAGCTAAGTAAAATAGAGGGCTATGGCTAAGCATAGTAATTTCTGGGGTAGGGACATGTTCGGCACAGCTTTGTGGGCCGAAGGGCCTGAATTGTGCCGTAGTTGTTCTATGTTCTATCTCCGTATCTTACATTTGGTTCTTTGGCCAGTTATTGCAAATCCTTTTCCTTTAGGCTAACCAGCCCTCCTGTAAATGGAACTAGATTCTCCTTTGTCACTTTAACAAACCTACTCACGATTTTGAAGACTTCTTTTAAATCTTGCATTACCCTTTTGCATGCTAAAAATAATAATCAGCAACAATAAATTATACTTTAAACTTAGCTAAAATGTCCCAATATGTTTGACAGGAAAGTTATCAAGCAAAATACCTATACCAAGTCACATAAAGTGATTTTCAGACGATTACTAAACTCTTGGTCAAAATGTTAAGTTTTGAGGGGCATATTAAAGCAGAAAAGAGAAGACTAATACAGCTGAAGGCATTGTTGCCAATAATGGAGCAATTAAAGTCAGGAATGAGCAAGAGGCCAGAATTAGAGGTGTATAGATATCTCAGAAGGTTAGTGAGCATAGGAGATTATAGAGATAAGGAATGGAGGCCATGAAGAGAATTGAGAACAAGGATGGGAATTTTAAAACTGTGGCTTGTTTAATCAGAAACCAGCATAAGTCAACAAGCACAGGAATGAGGGGAGATTTTTGGAAGACCTCAAGTTTATAGATAGTAGAATGAGGGATGTCAACCAGGAGCAGATTTGAATTGTCAAGTCTCGACGTAAGGACAGAGGTACAGAATCCAGGAGTAGGGAGGTCATGTGAGAACAATGCAAAACATAACCTTGGCCACAGCTAGAACGCTGGTCACTACAATACAGGATGTTATATATTAGGTAGAGTGCAGAGAAGGTTTATCAGGACATTGCCAGGACTGGAAAAATGCATTTATGAGGAGATATTGGTTAGGTTGAACCTGTTTTCTTTGAGCAAAACACATGGAGCAGAGATTTGATTGAGATGTAAAATATTATTAAAGGTCTAGGCAGGATGAACAGGAATGACCTATTTCCCTTAGTAGAGATTATTATAATCAACAGGTATGGAATAAATTTTAAAATGTGTTAGAGAGTAGCTTAAGGGTTTTTATTATCCTTCAAACAAAGGTCTGTAACTCACTTCTCAAAAAGCTGGCATTGAGAGAAATCATCTCTGTCTTTACAAAGTGTCTGTTTGATCATTCGAAGAGCCTTAGTTTATAATTCTGTGGACCATTTCTGAAATGTGTGTGTAATCTGAAGTCCATGTTGGCTGGCACAGATGCATTGGGCAGAATTGCCACCTTCTGCACCATAAATTTCTAGAATTTAACTGATATCAAATATGGCAACAATGTGAATAGTCCAGTTCCAGAAAGCTGTCAGAAAATGATGGAATTGATGGCAAGGAAACAAAGTTTATTGTTGGTATTGAAAATTGTGGCTTTGGTTTTCCCAGTATTGAGTTGGAACAATACTCTCTAGTCATTTCACATAACAAAGTCTCTTGTTCAAGATGTCATTCTAACAAATCTTCAGTTCACTTTCTCTGAGGCCTGAACATCTTTTTGAATTTCAATTTAGTTTTTATTAAATTGATAAAAATATAGGATCAATAATAGTGTCCATATAACTGCTTAAGTTCATGAAAACCCAATCGATTCACTAAAGTGCATAAGGGAGAAAAAATTCTGCTATTTGTACCTGTTATGGTGCATATGTGGCTTCTGCCCACATTCACATTGCATCGGCTGCCAGTCCAAAAGAAAAGACTTTTGTTATAAGTGTATAACATGTGGACTACAGAGGCACAAGAAGAAGCACTGTAACACCTTGTCAGAGCAATCAGGAATGGAAATAAAACCTTCTCAGAAATGCCTACATCCTCAAAGTAATATTTAAAATTCATACTGCATTACGGTTCCAATGTTGTTGTCAGCCCTTCAATACTTAATCCAAGCACACCTCGACATTGGATGTCAATATTCACCCATCACATTTCCCAGGAACAGGCAACTGATTGCATTAAGACGGCCAATTGTAGCTGATTTATACCTCCCTATCCTTGGTCAAATATAGTCTCCCTTACCACCTGCATGACTGAACTCCACTGTTGACCACAGATCAGGGGAGATGAGACAAATTCCATGTATAATGGTCCAAGATTCACAATACAAATGTTAGCAATGAAGGGTAGAAGTTAAATAATAATAAGCATGACAATAATAAGCATGACAAATTTGGAATGTTGCAGCCAAAGTCTGACGCATATTCAAGGTGCTGGGTCTGGCACTGACAGAATAATAGATGACTTACCAGTGGTAAATTTAGGAGTAAGAGTCAGAGGCAGGGTCTGAACCCAAAACCATGAAACTCACTTTGCCTCCACAGTTGCTACTTGACCTGCTGTGTTCTCCCAGTAGATATTTTTTTGCTCCAGATTCCAATGTCTGCAAACTTAGGATTAATGTCTGTGATTGGATGTTGTGGTACCATTCTCACTACTTACAGAGAGAATATCCAAGTCATGTTGAATTTAGTGGATGAGTTTGTACTGAAACAATATACAGATATGAATCAACATTAAGAAGGGACCTGTATGCATAAGGCTGTATCCTGAACTGAGTGCGATCTCCAGTCATATTTCATTTCTAATTGCAAACAATTCTTAGCACACCAGCTCAATAAATAGTAATATAAAGATTTCAGTCAGGTACAAACCAGCATAGGCCAGGTTGTCAAAACAATTACTTTATTTGAATTCAGTTTTAAGATTTCAATAAAGTTTCCAAAAGAAGTCAGTAAAAAGGTTACCCTTGGGCAACCTGCTGAAGGATTGAATACATCACTGATTCTGAGCCCTCTGTTGCCATTCTGGTTCCTTCAGTTCTCGCAGGAAGTTCCAAGGCATGGTCCCCTCGCTGCTGCATTCTAGATGCTGCAGACCAGCGCAATTAGCCAGTGTGAAAAACGTAAGGGACTTTTAGTTGCTTTTAAATGTCTCTGACAATGTGAAACATTTAAAAACCAATTAAAATTGAAGCAAACAATTTCAAATAAAATGATTATTTGAAGTATTTTTTAAAACAATAAAGATAATTAATACAGATTTAAAATTTGGGGAAAATCGAAAGCATGTGGCATTGAAAGAACATAGAATTGAAGAACTTACCTTCCCCCCATTTTTGCCTCCTAATTTTTTGATACCCAATCCCCATTGAAGGGATCTGAGCGGCATTTTCCCAGCATAATCTGTGGGAATTGCATCATACCTGTGCTCAGCTGCTGGTCACCATGGAGACTCCAGCAGCTGAGTGGACTGATAGATTCAATCTCTCGAATACGTCAGGCAGGCACAGTGGCTCAGCTGGTAGAACTACTACATTGCAGTTCCAACTGCCCAAGTTCAATGCTGACCTCCAGTGCTGCCTGTGTGGAGTTTGCATGTTCTCTCTGTTACCGTGTGTGTTTCTTCCAGCTGCTCTGGTTTCCTCACACATCGCAAATCATGTGAAGATTGGTAAATTAATTTGCCTCTGGAAATTTTCCCTAGTGTGAAGGTGAGTGATAGAATCTGGGCTAGGGGAAGTTAATGGGAAGGTGGGCGAATAAAAATAGATTAGGATGGGATTAGTGTAAAAATAGGTGCATGATGATTGGTGTGACCTCAGTGAGCCAAAGAGCCTGTTTTCTGTTGCATCTTTCTCTATGAGTCTCTCTCTCTCTCCAACTGACTTCTATGTTTGACAATGGATGCACAAAGCCTGAGACTTTTAAATTTTATTTATACTTTTAAACTTTATTTATACAGCATGATAACAGGTCCTTCTGGCCAATGAGTCTGTGCCACCCATTTAAACCCATGTTAACCTACCCATACATCTTTGGAGTGTAAGGGGATACCGGAGCACCTAGAGGAAACCTATGCAGACACAGGGAGAACATTCAAACTCCTTACAGACAACAAAGGGAATTGAACCCTAATCTCTGGCGCTGTAATAGTGTCACACTGCTACACTACCATGCTGCCTATTTCTGCTATTTAAAGGGTTGAACCACAGAAGGTCTTTTTGGAATCTTATCTTGCGCTTCGCCAGTGAGATCTGGCCCATTGTAATTAGTCCTTCAACTTGCAAAATTAATCTTTAAATTTCTGTCACATAGAGTCATGGAATTGTGCAGCATGGAAACAGACCTTTCGGCCCAACTCACCCATGCTGACCAATGGGCACCCTTCCATATTAATCCCATCTCCCAGCACATGGTCCATAGCCTTCTATGCCCAAGCAATTCAAGTGTTCATCTGAGCACTTCTGAAATGCTGTCAGTGACCCAGCTTCAACCTCTCTCTCGGGCAGTGCATTCCAGGCATGTATGATGTTCGGAAAATTCAGGCCTAATGTATGTTGGATAACACGTTTTACACTTATGTAGAGTAAGATACCATTCTTCACCTCTGGGGCAAAGGTTATGAATTCTTGTCAGTCTTACCTCACTGACACTGGGGCAAGCCCATGCAGAGTACCTTGGCATGACAGTGTGCCTGTAATCCGAGGCAATAAAACAACTCACACTACAATCAATCAGTGGCCTGATGATAATTAGAGTGTCTGATAAATTGTATATCAGAAGATTGTGTGATATACAGATTGGCAGATTATTAAAATGATGACCGGAATATTATATGAATTAATCACAAATAAAATGACCTGCTCTGTGAAACCTAATCTCCATCTTATCTTCATTCATACCAATACTGAACAACAGCTCTATGGCCATCAAATAGAGGTCTGACACAAAGGATAATAGAGTGGCACTTTCATAAGTTAGAAATTCAGGAAATAGTTTCTGTATAAGACCAATGATAGAGATAACTATATTGTACAATTGAAAATAACTAGGAATTATTTTCCTTTCTACTTTCTTTCTTCTCCCTGTTCCTTGAAGAATTGTATTGGAGTTCGGTATCTGGAATGCTGGCCCTGTTGCAGTATTTCTCCCATGTGGTTATTGTACAAATGGTAAGCGTCAGTGAGAAGTATTAGCATATCATTGATGATGGAGAATATCACAGCCGAGCCTGTTCAGGGTCTCAGCCGAGGCCAATGTTTTCCATCTGAATCCACCAAAGTAAAGAGTTGAGGTTCTGTTGAGGCAGCTGATCTGTTTTTACTAGTATTACTCCAGAAGGTTTGAGTTTCTGATCTAACACCATAACCAAAAGGCTATTGCAACCAGTTCGTATTTACTTTTCCCAGAACTTGAAAGGTGTTGAATGTCTTATCCCCCGCATTCATTCCCATCCTCATTTTTTCTAATCTGTACTTAATTTATGACATCTATACCTGCTAATGGTCTTTATCTTTCACTTTAGTTTCTCAAATGATAAAGTCAATTTGATTGAAAATTCTCCATGTTTAGCAAAGTATTTTCAAAATTATATCAAAATAGATTTTGAATTTTTCTAAATAAATTGTTGAAACTCTAATCTTTAATATAAATTCTAAATTCACAGATGTAAAATAAAAATTACAAAATATATTTTGACAGCAAACAGATGTCTCATAAATGTGTTAAATATTCAACAGGAAGTATTTACAAGCTACTGGCTATATATAATTCTGAAATCAAGAATATTATAAATTGTAAAGAAACAAACTGATTTGATCTCAAAATGCAGAAAAAATAAAAGTGATATGCATTAAATAAGCCAGATTTAGATCATGAATTGGTCATATCTGGAATCACACAAGAATCTTTTGGGATTTTTTTTCGTATAAATGTAATGTCAGTTGTTCAGATTTGAAAAATATTGATCATAATTATAAATATAAACTGAACTCACCCTCATTCTTAGAGCAACAGGAGTAATATACTAGACCCCAATTCAATCAATGTTAAAACCTTGCGTAGTGATCACATTAATGTGCTTCAAATTTCACTTAACCAGTGATTTCTTTTTAAGTATAAAATATTAAAATGTAATGTTGTTCACACATTACAATTAAGAATGACTCTTTATTTAGTATTAATGATAGAGAATACCATCTCTCTTCAGGATGCCATGTGTAAATGCAATCTGAACACTATTTCCAATGGCAGCTGATCTGAATTTTTATCTTTCAATTTTGTGCAGCTCTGGTATGAATCATAGCAACTGAGTAAACTCCTCTCCAGAGTCAACTAGAAATTTCTGTGTGATGATGGTGTACCAACTATTAAAGAACATTATGTCACTCAAGGAATCTATTTTCTTCACTCCATGGGTGTGTTGAAAGTCAACCCACACCTTTGCCAACAGATGGAGCTTGATCTTGATGACCCCAGCTCCTACTTACTACCACCTACATCAAAGATTCCAATAACACCTGAGGTTAAAAAAAACATTGACCATCTGTGTTGACCCAGTATTTTTTTGTGTAATCTGTCAGAAAAAAGAATAATTCATCTCAAACAGATTCCGAGCAGATCAATTACCTCAGCATACCCAGCTATGTTAAGCATTCTTACTGCAGTGTAAGTCTTGCAAAAGTAGCTGGTCTCCTAGTTTATGATAACAATTTCAGAAACCTGTGCCACAACAAGGAGGGTGTACGTTATAAGCAGGAGTTTAATGACCTTAAAGATTTAAAGCACTTATCCATAGAAAAAAAGAATAACACATTTGTATGCAGTACTATCAGAAGATCAGTCCTTTAGTTGTGCAGAATCAAGAGACTATAGTTTTGGTTTCTTTCCGTGGCATTTTATGTAATAATGTTTTTAGTTAAGTTCTCTTATTTTAGCATATTTAAGTGCTGTAATTTTAGTTAATTACTTTATCTTCCAGCTGTATTTGGACCTTGGGAAATGGTCTGAAACAAGATAATCTTGTAGATTTACCTATTTTTAAAAAATCAAACCATCATTGTCACACTGCACTTGAGGCAACTTTTAGATAAAATGAACTCCAATTTTAATAATCCATTCATCTACTTCTTCACACCAAACCTTCTTATTTTTTGCTTAAAGTGAAACAGATCCTGCTTTATATTGTCATTGTTTACAATGCTGGCCTAAGAAGTTTGCAAAGAGTTTTAACAGGAATGGAGAAGTCAAATGCCACCTGCATTCATTGGGGTTAAATATACTTATTAAGCTTCAACAGGGGCATTCGGTTATGGATTGAATATGTGTCTTTCATAATAGATGAGGAAGTGGAATGGTTTCTTTGTGCTTGTGCACGTTTTATAAAACCACAAATTAGATTAAAGTGACATGAGCATGCATAGTCCGTGGTGGTTCAAAGAAATGACACGCATCATGCTTTGGCTTTTGTCACTTGCATTTGCCAGGCAAGTACATGGCTGGTTGCTAGGCAACCGGGTGGTCTTCTGTTTATTCAGGGACAATAGTAATCAGACAGGCCTTCAGCACAAGGTAGCAAGCACTATAAAAGCAGGGCTGAAGTCATTTCTCCCTATTGGAACATTTCCCCGCCATCAGTGCTTTTAATTAATGTGACAAAGAGATCACTTGAGCATAGGTTATGTACACTAACTCCTTGGTTTAAGCACATCTGCTGGTAATAATTTACCACATCTACATCAACTCTTTGACAAAAAAAACATGTTTGATTATAGTCATGAGTTTTATGGCTTAAATGATCCATTTGTGAATCTGGGACCTGATTTTCAAATATGTTGTGATGCCAGAAGGCTATTTGCAACATGCATATGACTGAGAATTGGCCTTGTGACATTTGTTTAGCAGCAAACATAACATCAAAAAGCCAGATGTGTTATGATGAGGGATGTGTATCATTCCAGGGCCAGGGAGAGAGATGAGACAAATCAGTTATTTTCAAATCCCATGAAGCTCAGCAGAGGCCAATTTTATTGCAAGCCATTTAAGGCCATGTGAAAGATGCTGTTTGGGATGAGGTGTTCAGAAGGAGAATTTCCTGTACTGTAGTGTGGTTTTGATTGCTCCCACTGGCCCTTTCCTGTAATGTGACTTCTGAATTTGTTTGAAATCATTCAGGTTGTGTTTTAGCCTGCTTGCTTTTGTCATTCATGTAGGTTTCTCAATTCTTTATCTTATTTATCCATTGCCAGAGTCAAAAATAACTGCATTCTCATGGAGTCATTGATGATAAAACATTAGAGAGCATTGCAAGTAATGCAGTGCAAGACCATGGAGATCATCAGAAATAATCAGAGTCAGTTCTCAATCTGTGCTAAGTTAGTTGACCTACAATGAGTGTCAAACCCTGGATGTTGAGTTCATCTTTGATCTTGACAACATTAAACAAAATTGTGTTGATTATGTGGAATATTCAGTTCAGTAATAGTAGATTCAACAAAGCCACACATCCAGAGCTTGACTATATTTACAGTCCATTGGAATCTCCTCCAATTCTTCTTCATCTCTTCTTCCATTAAATATGTTCATATGTTTTCCCTCTTCACATGATACTGCATTCCAGGTTCTAGTGTCAAAAAACACTCTCAGTGTCCACTTTGTCAAAACCCTTTCATAATTTTAATATTCATAATTGTTCACTCCCTAACCATACCAAGAGAAAAGAAACCCAACCATAATATATTGTTGGCTTAATCATTACAAAGCTTTCCAGTACATCCACTTCCTTTTCACAGCCTGGGAAACAGAATCGTACACAGTTCTCTTTTATTTATACAAGGTTCACTGCAGTTTTGCTTATCTTCTCTACTTTTCAATTCTATCCCCTTAGAAATAAAGCTTTTTCAAATGGCTTCATTAACCTATGTCACTACTTTTACTGTTTATACCCCTAGAGCCCTTTGGCCCTCTATCTCATTTAAGTTCTTATTTTGCAAGTAGCATATCACTTCATTTTTCTCACCAAAACTCATACGCCACAATTATATTTAAATTTATTTGCCAATTATATGCCTATGCTGAAAATTTATACAGGTTTTCTTTTCATTTGTTCAAGCCCACTAAGTTGTGACTGTTCTCTTCAATTTATCATTGACTGAGGAAATGCCAAATTTAGCCGAAAGTTTGCCTATTTAAGGGACCTGAAACAATCCCATTGAAATCTTACCAGCAAAAAAAAAGAATTCAAAGTCATAGAAATTTACAGCATCTAAGGAAGCCACTCGAAAGAAGAGCTATCTGATCTTATCTCAATGGCCATATCTTAGCCATTAGCTCTGTGGGTTAAGGGACAGAGTGCTCGATGAAGTACTGTTAGAATGTCATGAATATTTTTGGCTCTGTCACTCAATCAGGCAATGAATTCCAGATCCCCATCACAATGGGTTAAATATTTGTACATTAACCTCCCTCTGACTGTTTTTAATTGTTATTCATTTTACAGGATTTTACAGTTGGCAAGGCCAACGTTCATTGTTTTACCCTAGTTACCCTTGAAAAGGTGGCAATGAGGGACCTTCTTGAATCACTGCAACATCCTGTTAATTATGCATCCAAAAAAAAAGAACTATTAAGCCTCTGCAATGGTTGAAGAATGTGGCTCACCACCTTTATGCAACTTAACACAATGGGCTGGATCAAGCTGAACCCAGACCACAAGCTGCATTCACACAACCCCATTCCACACCCACCACCGTCTCCCTCACACTAGTCTCATGGTCACATGTACCATTTGCAATTAAGCTGCTCCTAAGGGCTAGCCACTTAACAGGGGAGCTGCACGAGTAGCACCCTGGTCTCAGGCAGCAGAGCTAAGGCTCCACCCATAGACTGTCAGGCTGACCTTCTAACAACTTGTGCTATTCACCTTCTTCAAAAGTCTCTGATGATCAAAGACAACCAGAAACAGTTGTAAAACATTTAAATTATTTGAAAAATATTAAGGATTATTAATAAAAGTTAAACAGATTAAAATAATAAACTTGCATAACTGGTAAAAATTAATTAACATCATTTATTTGAATTAAAATAAAGTGGAAGAATATTATCTTCATTGAACTTTTAACAGAGGTCAGTGACTCCATTCAAATGTGTGGGCTGCACTTGATGCACCAGCTGTGGGAGGCATAAAGCTGAGGGGTCAGATACAAAGTCTATCTGTCTCTTTATGGTATGGAACACCCATAGCCTCAATTAAGGTGTATATGCAGGACCACTGATACACAAACACTGTCGTTGGCCTGTGGTTCTCTACAGAGCCATATGGTAACCATCAGGCTATACTGGCCCAAAGTTTTCTACCTTCCCCAATCTAATATTTATAACATAGAAGCTACACTAAGCAGGACATAAACAGTACCAACTATAAAACAGAACTACAAATGCACAGATGGAAAGAAAGAGTTGTGTGAACAGCTTGAATTTTGCTCCATTATGTGATATGCAACAAAGTTTCATCCACCTTAACAGTTATTGAAAACCAGATTGTCAGATGCCAGCTTATCTTAAAGGGACTTGTTATTTATAACTATCATAGGAAGAAAACATGCTAGCGACTATTACTGCCATGATCCTACCATCAATGGGTTTGTAGTGTACTGATTTGGAATGTTTTTCAACAAAGTCTTCATGCTGCTGGTTGTGCAAAGGTTAATGAATTCTGAATCCACCGAGCACCACAGCTTTAAGATTAATGCAAATTTGCAGAAACCCCTGGGCACAGTTCCTAGTGTGTGCCAAAAATTAGACTCTTGTTCAATGAGGTGTGAGTTTGTGCCATGTCAGAAATGGAAAAGGTACATTGTTAACAAGTATGTTTCCTGGCTAAAGTAATTCCCAATAAGCCCATTAATGGGATTTCTGCCATCTTTTGGGATGCCCCTAGTCATTTTGAAACTCTCTGATTTACCTGTCGTGACAACAACAGAGCCGAGCAGTGTGTTCATGCCAATATAATTCAGAGTTTCTTTTTATTCTGTTGACCCATGAGAAGCAGAATTTTTTTAACTCATTTTATATGGGTCAGAAAGAAAAGATAATACCATCAAGCAGGGAGTCACTAATTGTATAAAGGAGAAAAAACTGATCCAGAGGTGACTTAAGTACTTTATATATTTAAGGATAACCAGCCAATGTATAAATATTTTGGTTTCAACAGCAAGTTAGTATGTAAAGTGCTGAAGAGTTGTTTGCTGTGTGTTTCCAATGACCTAGTTAACAACAGTGATAGATAAAGCATGGAAACAGGTCCTTTAGCCCACTGAGTCCACGCTGACCATCAATGACCCATTTAAGTAATCCTACTTTAATGCCATTTTTTATTCTCCTCATATTCCCATCAACTCTCCCCAGATTCTACCACTCACCTGCACACCAGGGTCACTTAACAGTGGCCAATTAACCTACAAACATACACATCTTTGGCATGTAGGAGGAAACCTGAGCATCTGGAGGAAACCCATGCAGTCACAGGGAGAACATGCTCACTCCACAATAAGAGAGCACCTATGGTCAGGATTGAACCATGTTTCTGGTGTTGCAAGGCAGCAACTCTACCAGCTGCACCACTGTGCTGTGCTAATTATTCCTTTCTTGTTTGGAAATGGCACTTCCTTTCCAGTTTTCCTGTAATCCTTCCCTGAGAGAAATTACTCTTTCCAAAATGTTCTGCTGCAGACACCCAGAGTGCTCTTACGGAAAGCCTCCCCTTCCAGGTGAAGCAAATATTCACATGCACGTTCTCCAACGTTGACTACTACAGTTGGTGCTCCCGATGTGGATTCCTCTACATCAGCGAGACCAAATGCAGACTAGGTGACTGGTTTCCAAAGCACGTGCTCTGCGCGCAATGGCCATCCTGAGCACTCGGTTGAATGCCGTTTTAACTCCCGTTCCCATTCCCACAATGACCTGTCCATCCTTGGGCTTCTCCACTGTTCAGGCGAGTCCCAATGCAAACTGGAGGAACAGCACCTCATATTCCGCCTGGATAGTCCGCAACCCAATGATATGAGCAGAGAATTTTCCAATTTCAGGTAACCCTTAGCTCCTGTGTTTTTCCACCCCCCACCCTCTCTCTACTTCTGATCCACCTCTGATCCTTCAATTGTTGTCCCCTTTCCCATGCACCCCTCCCCAGTCTCCATCCTCCCGGCTGCCCATCATGCATTTTCATCCCCCTCCCCATCCTGGTTCCACCCACCTACTACTCACACATTTTCCCCACCAGATTCCCTCCCCAATCTGGTTACATCTGCCTTCCTCTCGCCTTAGGGTTCCCATTATCACCTTCCTTACTTAGGGCATTCTGGAAGGGGAGGGTTAACTACCAGTTGTCGTGGTGCATGTAGGGACCAACAATATAGGAAGAAAGTGGGATGAGGTCCTACAAGCCAAATTTAGGGAGCTAGGAGATAGATTAAAAAGTAGGACCTCAAATGTAATAATCTCAGGATTTCTACCTGTGCCACGTACCAGTCAGAGTAGGAATCGCACCATAGTTCGGATGAATATGTGGCTTCAGCAGTGGTGCAGGAGGGAGGGTTTCAGATTCCTGGGGCATTGGAACCGGTTCTGGGGAAGGTGGGACCAATACAAACTGGACAATTTACATCTGGGCGGGACTGGGATCAATGTCCTTGGGAAATTATTTGCTAGTGCTTTTGGGGTGGGTTTAAATAAATATGGCAGGGGGATGGGAATCCATGCAGAAAGACAGAGGGAAGTAAAGCAGAGATCAGAGCATAAGTTAGAAAAGAGAAAACTAAGAATGGAGTACAGAAAAGTCAAATGCAAAGAACACAAAGGTCAGTAGATTCTAAAAGGACAATGAGTGTGAGGGCACTTTATGAGTGCCCGTAGTATTCGAAACAAGGTCAGTGAACTTGCGTCACAAATCAGTACAAAGGGATATGATTTAGTGGCCATGACAGAAACATGGTTGCAGGGTGGAGATGAGTGGGAATTAAATATTGAAGGGTATTAGGTAATATGGAAGGATAGGCAGGAAGGTAAGGGGGTGGGGTGGTGCTCTTAATTAAGAATGAGATCAGGGCGATAGTGAGAAATGATATAAGATCTAGGGAGCAGAATGTTGAGTCCATCTGGGTAGAGATTAGGAATGGTAAAGGGGAAAAAAAAAATCATTGGTGGGAGTTGTCTACAGGCCACCGGATAATAACATTACAGTGGCATAGGCAATAAAACAAGAAATATCATTGTCAGAGAGCAACTTCAAGATAATTATGGGGGATTTTATCATGAAGGTGTCACAATGTTGATCCAGAGCAAACTCACAGAGAACCCAAATGCAGCACACTGATATAAGACTGGAGTCAGGATACTTCCTCAGGACAAACACAGGCAGTAACTGGAAGGAATCTTGCCTTGGAGAT
>JARFYF010000052.1:35669715-35682051 GCA_030265395.1 Rhina ancylostomus
TGTATTCTTAGATAGTCCTTTACACTCTGATGGACCTTTCTCCATCCTGATAGAGCCTTCTCCAACTAGCCTTAGCTAATTGTACCTTCAGTAAACTAGATATAGTTATGTGGCACGTGATCATATATTTCTCGAAATTTAAAAAGAAATCTGAAAATTCTCATACTACTGAAGTGAGATTGAATTTCCTCCTTTTCTGGATAATTTGACTAGGACATTAATATAACAAATATACTCTAGTATTCTAAGTTCATAAACTTAAACAATTCAATATCCATGGGAGTTATATACTGAAAAGACTTAGTACAGGTGTTGAACTGTCTGTGACCAGAAAGGTTGATTCTGCCTTCACCTAGTCAGAGCCATGGACACTTCCCTGCAAGATCCAGGCCTCTGTTGGAACCACCAGCCAAAGTGTTGGCAGAGATGACTGAAGCTAGTGGCTGATGTGTCAATCAGAGCAAATTGCATTATCTGCCTCCATATTTATTATTTAATGCACTAGATATTGTGGTTTCTTTCGACCTTTTGAAAAACTGAATTACACGTTTACAATTGTCTTGACACAAACCTAAAACATGCAGATTGCTCAAGGAAGATAAAATTTATTTCCCTAATGCCATATAGCTCTTTCAAACTGCTTAGTGTTATATCTTTCAGCTTGGAACTGGTTGAAATATATTTGAATAGAAGCTATTTAGCTATCATTTCCATTTTATGAGAAATATTTACTAATATTATCAAAAGTTGCAATTTTTTAAAAAAACTAGTGCATTGCATTTCAACTCTGTATGGTAATTTCAATTTATTAAAAGGAAACTTGCCAAAAACTGAATTGAACTGCCTCTGCACTCAACATGCATAGACAATAATAAATTGAGTTGCAAACCAAACCCTGTTTTGAGATTGTCAAATGGAGACTCAGATCTATATTGCACCTGCCTCTCTGACCTTCAAGCATATCTTTAATTTAATTTAAGTAGAGAGTCGGGATGCGGAATATATCCTATAGAATAAAGCAAATTAAGTTGTTGGAATGAATTTTTGTCCTGCCATGTCTACTGGTGGATTCCAGATCTTCAATACCTTTTCTGAAATGAATACCCATTAGCCTCTAGAATGTAATGTCTGCATCAATCCTTCACTCTTTCCCTGTTGATCTGAAGTTCAGTGATACTGGGTGTTTGGTGTTACGTCAGGACCTAGCTAAAGGATGATACTTGGGGAAAAGCTAGCCTGAAATCCATGATGTTATTCTGAAGTCAGAGGTGAGATCTCTGTTTCCTCCAATGAGCAAAACATTAAAGCAAGTGCTTTCTTCTTGGTTATGGAGTAATCTTTTACTCTATGCTTCATTAAGTTTTGATGAATGGGGCACTGAAAAAATATTTCTTTCAACTGACAATAGATAAATGACAACCAGCATGAAGCCATGTTAATTGGAAATCACTGACCCTTGCAGAATATACAATTCTACACAGCAAATTATGATATTAAAAATATCTCTTCTTGTACATGTATATTCTGCATTGATTCAGAGAATCCCTTGGAAAAAGTGTCATTGTCTTAGACTCATCACTTATTGCAATTAAAGATCAAAGATGAAAGAACCTTAGAAAATTTTCTGTTCAGAGCATCAACTCATCATAAACGTCTCGTCAATTGGCAAGAAATGTGCTCCTGTTCTTTTAATTCCTGGTAGAAAATGCCATTTTGGTGAAATCTTCTTTATGCCATTTAATTACCTTTTAGGTAAATCAATTCTAAGGAGGGCAACAAACAATAAAACACAAACAACAGTCCATAATTTCATGCAAGTGTTTGGAGGTAATATTTTCCTCTGTTAAGTAATGATAGGAAGAATATTAGAAACTCACATAATATTCATATATACTTTTTTACCATCATTAACATATAAATGAAAATATACACTTAGATATTTAAGCATACTGTTGTTTCCAGGTGAAATCTAACAACGGATAATCTGTATTGATGAGAGCATTAAAAGCTGGACAATTGCTGAGCAGGTTCTGATTGAAGGAGGAATTCAAATTTGAAGTATTGAAGAAGTATGTACAGTGGGAAATAATTTGGTGAAACCCATCAGTCGATGATATATATTGATCAGAACATTAAACACCAGAAAATAGTCAAATAGTTTCTGATTTAGTGAGAAACTTGTATTTCAAGTATTAAACTATTTTTGTACAGCAGGACATAATTTGGTACATTGAAATTCTTTGTCAATATCACACTTCTGTTTAGATGAGATGTGTGTTTATCTAGAGCATCAGTGGTAGCATTTAATTCTTTCTTCATCCTGTTTGGAATGAACATGTGCCTTTTGTATTGATAAAGTTCTCTTCATAATCTCCAGCAAAATACTAAACAAACAAGGTTTGAATATTTAATCAAACTGTCCCACCAGTTATCCTAGCACCTTGAATCTGTTCCATGCATGTATATGTGTAAATTGCAAATATGCCTTTAATGTAGAACATCTTAGAGATTTGAGCAGCAAGAAAATATCATTCATTAGACCCAACTAAAGACTCCCTAATACTAATGATTAGCAGAATCTACATCAGCCCTACTTCAGGCAAACCATGGTCTCCTTCTGAAAACAAAAGGCACAAACATATAGCTTGAAAGGTTGCAAAGTAAAAAAAAAGAAAATTGATTCCTTTCATTTATCAATGTTTCATTAATTGTTAAAATGGCTAAGTGCATTTCATGACTTTGAACTACATTTTCTTTTGTTTGACATAATGGCCAATTGTCATTGATGCTGCAATAATTACCTTTGAATAATTTCACTTGTTTTTCAATTATGGAGTAATCAAATGTGCAAGTGTTCCATTGTATATTAAGATCATTCAGCTACTGTCTAAATCAGGGATGAAACTTTTGGAATGAGGTATTACTAAGAAGGTATCCTCAGTTACTTCACAGATTTACTGAAAAGACAGTCAGAATATGCAGTGAAATGTCATTAAATTGGGTAATTACCAGTTCCAGTGGTGAGAATGGCTACTAAATGCTAATGGTTATAAATCTGATCTTCCATGCAGTTTATTATCTGGATTAAATTTATCTTATTGGAAGGGTGTGAGAGCATAGCAATTTTAACAATTTGATTATATCACAGAATCGTAAGCACTCTAAATTCATTCTGTTAGGTGAGCTTGAAATCATACAGAATTATCATTAAAAATAATCTGATAAGTGAGCTACAATTTCATTAAAATATTTCTAGCACACTGTGCTGTAGATCAGCACTGCATTTTTATTCTGACTTTGAAAATATAGGTTATTCATAGTTTTAGAAGTAACGTATTTCTGTCTTTCAGTGCCATGTATGCACTTATGGGAACCAAGCCTGGTTAATAGTTGAGAATAGGTGAGCAGTGGGCAAACTTCACTCTCTTCTCACCCACTCTTGCGAGTGTGAGCCATTTAGAGGTCTACAGCTGGAGCTCAACAAGCTGTTTGTATTTCCAATGTTGTAACACCTTGATTTTAAATTCCTATCAAAACCTTCATGTTCTTCCCCTCTCTATTGCTGTCACCTCCTCCAGCACTACAACCTATTCCACAGATCCCCCTTCCAATTACCTGATAATTAGCAGCCAAACTATCAGTAACCTTGGTGCCATCCTGTCAAACTGCTCCCTTAAACCTTCCATCACTTTCTCCTCGTTTAAGATCCTCCTTAAAACTCATTTCCTTGAAGACTATCAATCTTTGATTTGACATTCACGTTTGTATTACTATCGCTTGGTGAAGCATCTTGATTATTATTTAATTCTGGGTTGAATAAACAAAATATTTTTAATTCTTTTGATTTACCACATTTTCAGAAGAGTTCCACAAATCTGGTTTCAGCTAAGAAGATAAGCAATTTATGTACCCTTTTCTTGAAATAGCAAAGCCATTGGATACCTAACACCAGCCATGCAATTTCATCAGTGGAAAAATGCAAGCTCTACAGCATTTCTCTTCTTGATATTTGTACTGAGATCTCTAGTGTTGGCTTTCACTGTTACCTGCAGTTACTAAGGTGATTTGTATTAATAAACTGGCATTATTGCTGGTGGCATTGTATGAATCTTGCCAGAGCTGAATTTTCATACATTTACTGCAAGGTTAAGTATGACATCTGCTTTAAATCAAGTTTTAATTGTGGTAGAGTTAACCTATGGCAGCTGAGATCAGGTGGTCTGACCTTTCACCATTGACAGACCACAGCATCATATCAAACAGCCTCACCTGAAAATGAATGTCTGGCTTTAGTAGGAAGGAATGTGATCTGGTCTGGGAAAGGCAATGTGCCAGTCTATATTTCTGAAATAGAATGTATACTGCATATTTTAAAAGAATTTTGAATATCTATTTAAAAGAATTCATAATATATTTGGAAAATTAGTAAGTTGCTTTTTGACAATATTTAATGGGTTTAACAGATGATAGCTCTGGGAAAATTCTCAGTGACACCACTGTCAATAATGCCAATTCATTAATACAAATCCTTATAGTCAGAAAGGAAACATTGAAATCCAATGCTACACCATAAAAGATTAAGACTACACCATAAAACCAAAAAATAGCAGAGCCATGGAAACTTAAAATCAAACTTGAGTTGTACTTCATTCAATGAATCATGTTGTTCTTCCACTTTGGAGTCTGTATATACTTCCATTTCAACCTATGATAATATAGCTAAAGATGTCTTATTCAGCTAAAATAAATAGATCAATAAATTCTGATAATTGCTGACCATTGTGCTTTTATAATATTGATTGACACATCCATTTTCAAAATACTGTCCTTTGTTTGACTTTTCAAACAAACTATTTATCAATGTTTCACCAACCTTATTCTCAGTCTTACACAGAACAGCTGAGTTTTAATGCATTTCTATCCAAAGCTACAGTACTTCAGTGAAGACCTTTGGATAGGCTCCTTACTACTTGACGGTCAAAAGGACACTCCTGTATATTTAAGTATTTAAGTGGAGTTACCACTGTAATAAACATTAGTAAAACAGCTTTCTGATTTTAAATACCTGAATTTGAAAAGTACCAATGAAGGTTCAAACTGAGAAAGAAGCTCCTTTTATAATCCTTTACTCTGATGAGCAACAGAAAGTAGGTTAATGTTTTACAGTGCTTCAGCTTTGCAGATAGAGAACAGTACTCTGTAGCAAATTGCTTAAAACTCAGTGTTAGCCAAGTTATCTGCAAACATTCCACAAAACAAAGGAATGATGGGGAGCAGGGAGAAAGGGAGAAAATAATATTAATAAAATTAAAATAATTTTCTTCAGCAGTTCAAATATTACAGTTTATCCCACATCTAATGTGGAACCAGGTTCTAAACTGAATTGTCTGGCATTCAATTGGTAAGGTAATATTGTCTGAATGGCCATTTCCATAGATTCCTGATCTTTTTTTGGTCTAGATGAATGTAGCTGAATAGAAATAGCAGGACTGCACACTATGTTATGATGGATGCTGCACTTTGTAAGATTGTGTCAAAATGTGATCTCTTTTGTTTATTAATGAAGGTCTTGGGGAATTGAACATTTTCATATTCTATCCACTGACAACATTAAATTCTTCCAAGTTAACTATAACATAGATCATTCTAGTGCTGGGCTCTCGCTACATTACTCTGTGTTTTACATTAAAGTCCTCTCACCTGAACCAGTGTGACATGTTTATTCTCCAGACTCTCGTTTCTTCTACTCTAAGGACTTATGAAAAGCACCAAACTGGAGGATGTGTTAGTTACCAGCTGTCAGAGAGAGATGAGATATTCATTCTAAATGCCTGATGTGGATTAAATCTGGGTCTCAAAGTTGCAAGGACAGGCATTAGAGGAGAGTTTCAAAACAAGCCTTATTTATTGTCAAGTGCAAAAGTATGAAACGCATTGCTCTGCTGTGAAGCTCAACAAGCTAGAGATACAACAGATAGAATAGGTTTTTGCCTGCAGCAACATCTCATTTTCTTTCAATACATAGCTCTAAGGCATTCTGTTAATAGTGCTTCTATGTTTGCTGGATAGCTATTGACAGTATAATGCTAGGGGGTGTTAGTGTGTGCTTCACAACTAAACTAATGGACTAAGTCAATGATACATAAGAAAGATAGCCTTTAGTTGCTTTACCAGAACCCAAAAGATTACTGAGTTGAACACAAAGTTTGAGATATATATTTGTGTTTGGGTGCGGGATGGTGGGGTAGGATGGCCGGGGAAAGAAGAGAATTTATTTTTTGAGTTTATTTTGTGCAATATTTCAATCACAACATAGAAAACCTTTACAAAAGCCCAATACACCGAACCTGGGCATCAACATATCAATGGATATTTATTATGCTCCCTCATTTTCAAAAGACCCATCTTCTCTTTTTAATGAAACATCATCTTAAAATGCATTTTATTAACATTTCTATTTACAAGCAATGCACTTATTTATAAAGTAATCTGCTGACTTTTGGAGCCTTATCTTAAATGTATTTTTTCTAACAAGTTGGGCCTCAGTAAAATATTCACTTTCACTGTTTCATTGAGATGTATCCATTCATATGGTAATTTCACTTCCTATTAAATATCCTAAAGGGAGCAGTCGTTTTAATACATGTTGTTATTAGCATTTAGGTAAATAGGTTTATGTTAGAACTAAGTAAGTACAGTTAAATTCAACTGAACTGAGGCTTCCAGCTAAGGTGAAAACAGACGGGTATTTCAAATATCGGAACAGAGCTAAACCTTGGGGGATTATCTGGCATTTGGCCAACTAACTTGCTCCAATAACAAGTGTTTTGAACAAAGTGACCAGATCAGTGCAGGAACAGTGCTGACGGATTGGCTGGGCAATGCTGGATAATGCAAAGGGAGCAGCCAGGGTAACAATGGGGGAGTGCTGAAGTACAATTAGGGCCAACATCAGCCAAATCCGTCAGGTATGAGTAACCAGACCTTTATTGGGGTAAACCAGAGCTTAAAATAATGGGGTTCAAGACAACTAAACTGCAGTTGAAAGAATTTAATGACTCAAAACTGTCTCATCTTTAGTTGGTAGTTCAGATGATCGGGTGAGGTGTTCCTCATGAGTCAGTGTGTTTATATTTCACAACTGTACATTATACTAAAGGTCATATGCAAATGTATCTACCTTTTGCTCTGCCCCTGCACTCACCACTATGTCCAAGAGCAATTCTGGACCACCCTGAGTTGAGACATTGGATGCACTTTGTATCTTGCCCTCAACTTTACGCCATCCATGGGGTCACTGATCTACATGGACATGTGAAAGTAAGTCTTTTTCTTTGATTATTTTGATGTATTTAATTAGTTTACACCAGATAAAGCTCTTTTGAATGAAATTATTCTTAATTTTTGTAACTATTTAAATATATTTCAACTGTTTCTTGGAGTCTCTGATCATCAAAGACACTTAAGAGCAGTTAGAATGGACTATGGTGGTGCACAGTGCCAAGTGCCCATCAGCGAGGTCCAGAGCACGACTTCGGATCCATCAGATAAGGGCTAATTGCTACTAATGAAACACTCACTTTGTGAGATGACCTTGATAGTGAGGCCTTTTGAGGTCATTCAGATCCAGACAGAAGCCAATTTTTTTCTTCTTAGACATTCCCTTATAATTGAGGGTAATATCATTCCACTCTGGTTCTGTAATACGAAAGAAGAGCCAGTGATGGTAAAACTTGAATGTTTCTCCAGCTGATTCTGCATTCTGAATTTTTTTTATCAAAGAAAAAATTATGAGGATTGTCAACAGTAAATTTTAAAGGGAGATGTTTGGCATTGTGGAATGGCAGAGCAATCTTACATTATCTTTGTCACAGTGACATTATATATGAGTGATATTTACCAGTATAGTGAAATGTTTTGAGGTGAATTATATTTGAATTTTGAATGTTTGGCAAGCAAACATTTTCAAAACTCTTCAAAATGCAACAAAGCCTCTTTCTACAGAAATATACTACCTTCCCTTTACATATTTGTTCTTTTGTGAAGTAAGAAATAAAAGCCTTGAAATTGGATATAAATGTGTGTGATCTTAATGCATAATTTGTGCATAAAAGCCATTTTGCACACATCAGATCATGGCGTCTATTTTTTCTGAGTTGATTAGTGACCTTTGGCAATTCTGCCTGAGGTTCTTCTGTGCACCTTAGTGTGCCTAATGTTTGCCCAGCATTGGAAATACTTATAATGATTTGACCTACTATCGTTCCTGATAGAGCTTGGTTGTTAAAGTTGGTACAAGCTGCATTATAAAATAAAGAGCAAACTTTATAGCAAGTCAACAAAGAATAACCACCAGAGCATTAATATTTTGCTGACAGCTCCAGCCAAGTTCACTTTTCTGTGCACCACCTTTCTCCATAAACATCACAAAGAAAGAATGTAGCATCTCTGAACAATCCACCCCAGTAAAAGATGTGGTGCAACCCCCTTGGTAAGCTTGTAACTTATAGTGACTTGAACCCACTCACAGCATAGAGGTCTATTAAAACAGACCATTCCATCAAAGGTACCATGGTTGTTTGTATGGGTTAGGAAGTTGTGGGCATGCTAATTTGGCACCGGAAGCTTGTCAATACTTGCGGGCTTCCCCCAGAACACTCTACACAAAAGATGCATTTCACTGTGTGCTTTGATGTACATGTGACTAATAAAGAAATCTTATCTTATCTTCCTGCTCCACCTTTCCCACTTCTATGGCAGCCTTTTATATTGAGGTACTGCTGCTGCCATGGAAAGATTCCTTTCAGAGTTGACTTACTTCTAAGAAATGACAATACAGCTGACTTGCTGCAGGGTTTACTCTTTATTTTACAGTGAGTGGAAAATGCAGGTCATGGGTCATATCTTTCACAATCACGTTCTGCAGCCAGATGCCAACAAACAATGCTGAGGTATCATTTTTGCAACACACTAGGAGCTGGAGGAACTCATCGGATCAGGCAGTACCTATGGAGGGAAATGGACAGTTGATCTTTTGGGTTAAGACCCTTCAAGTGGACTCCAGATGAAGAGTCTCGACCTTGATTGTCAACTGTCCATTCCCCTCCATTGATGATGCTGACTTCCTCCAGCATTTTGTGTGTTGCTTCACATTCCAGCATCTGCAGTCTCTTGTGACTCCGAGGATTGTTTAACTGGGTTTTTCACCAATTTCCCAATTCTCATGCAGGTTTATGAATTGGATGCTGTCCCTGCATGCCGCATGCGTTTAGCACACGGAAAAAGGTGAACTCCAATTTCTAATCAAAAAGTCTAGGAAGTGAAATGAGCCATTGACTGCAATGAGAGTGTTGGGATATGAGATCTTAGCAGTGATTCATTATATATCAAATCTCTAATCTAGGCCAGGACATTTTGTGAAGGAGACATTGACAGCTGATTTCCGTAAATCATGTCTCAAACAACTGGGGAACGATACACGCATGGAGAAAATAACTTTGTGTTAAAGATCTGAAAGCAGGGCACAGGACATCTGTGAATAAAAAAACAAATTGCATAAAATTGAGGTTTAATACCAAAATATGAAAATAGTAACATCAAATATTAAATGTTAGTCAATTTCAACATCTCAACATCCCAAAGGACTTCACAGTCAATTAGTTACAAATTTTATGACTTGGTTACCATTGAGAAAAGAAGCCATAAATTTTGCACATTTGGCAAGCAAAAATTGTCAAATAAGTTTTACTGGCAACAAATCCTCTTTGTATAAAAAATACAGAGCATTCTCTGACCATTTTTGTTCTCCCATGAAATAATAAATAAACACCTAGAAATTGGTTCCAACTGTACATGTACCTTATGCACAACATGTCCAAAGAAGCTGTTTGCACATGTCAGATGGCGCTCACCATTATTTCTGGGATTATAAAACTCCAGTGAAAACTGGATTTGATTGTGCTCTTTAGGAAAGGTAACCAAGATGTGAGCTTTCTTCTGGTCTGCAAGCCATAGTTTGGCCTCCAGAAGCATTTGAATATTATCTGAAGATAGGGACAGAAATGCTAAAGGAGAAGGACCCTGTAAGAATGAAAAGAAAGCAAGCAGAAAAAAGTATGGAAATAAGATGGCTTTTACCCCATCTCCAAATCCCGTTTACGAATCATCTCTCTCTCTCTTTCCAGATCTGTTATTCTTAAATGCAACTTCATCTTCCCTCTTTACTTTGCCTACTTGTGATTCTTCCTTACATGCAGACTTAGACTTCTGAGAGGATCTCCTTTGTGCTCACATATCTTGTTTCTTCTTACTACCCAGTGATTATGAACCCTATTACTTCAAGTTCCAGTTCCTGCACCTTCTGATCTCCCCAAGTTACCGCCTCTCTCAGTTCTTATTTTTTCTTTCCACCACTGACCCCAAAGTGCCTCATCACTCAAGCTCAATAAATTTATGTTGCCTAGTCACAAATATCCAAAAATAAAACAAAGGAAAGAACCTTATTCTGTTCTAATTAAGAAACAAAGCATATATGTTGTTTTTTTTAGAACATGAGATTCACTGCCCTAACATAACTCACCATAATAGAAGGATAAAACGCAAAAAGCATGCGGTACTCAACAACAACTCAACTGTGGTACTCTTCATGTTGCAATAGCAACCTTTCTTTCATATGTTTTGTTTCAAGAACATCAAAGTGGCAAATCTTCAGTAAGATTCTATGCTGTTGAGTTTTATCCTTCTATTATGGTGAGTTATTTTAGGGCAGTGAATCATTAATTAAAGTCCTATAGTTTGTCTCCTAAGAATTCAATATTTTTTCCTCAACGAACCAACCAAAATACACCCAGGAGTCACCAAATGGCCACTAATGTGACTGTTCATCAGGCACCCTTCTATTCAACCCTTCTTTACCCCACCACCTCCCTTTGCTTTACCTGTAAGCTCTGCTTACTGTGAGTATGGCGAAGGCGATTTGCTATATGCCTGCACTGTAAGGAAGAGAACATTTATCGACTGCCTCAGGAAGATTCGACCCATTTGCCTTGAATGATTAGAGAGCACCATCCATTTTGGTGCAAGGTTAAGAATATGTTGTATAGTACTTGGTTACAGAGTTGATCCATACCAACCATTTTACAAAATTGAACCCCTTTTGAGATTCATTTTTGGAACCATTTTTACCAACAAATATTTGTAACATCTTAGTGTGTGTAAAAGCAAATTGTTGCAGAAATCTGAAATGAAAAAAATAACAAAAAATGCTGGCAGTACTGACCAAATGGGGGACTATCTGTGGAGGGAGAACTGGAATTAGTATTACAGGCTAATGACCCAAAAAGTCATTGACCTGAAAAATTAAACCTGTTTCCCTCTGCGTAGATGCTGCCAGATTTGCTAAGTCTTTTCTGCATTCTCTGTTTTTATCTTAATGTGTGCAATTTGCTTCTTAGTACACAGTTACTCCCTACATATAAATGGGACTTCTGAGGGACTGTGACTGACTGGACAATCACCAGCAGGGACACAGACATGTTACTTCACAATAAAAAAGTCATAAAATCTAATAATATTCTTTGCTATGCTACAAATTTGGAACAGGCACATTCTTTGAGTGCATTGAGTGACACTGAGACATATATATTGGGTTACAGTTACTGCTTTCTGGCCAGTGGGCAAAACAGTTTTATTTTTTAATGGTAGTGAAGAGACAATAGTAAACTCAGCTTTTCACCTGCCTTAAAGCTTAATATTTTGTTTTACTCTAGTTGTAGTTACAGTGCAGTCAGCATGATGATGAAGGGGTTTGAACCTACTTCCTCCAGGAGATCTGACACCACTTGCCAGAATTCATTTGCAGTGACTTCCTTTCTGAACTATAGTGTACAGTTAACCTTTCAGTTTTCTGGTACTGTGCATAGTGTGTTTAATTGATAATACAACTAAAAATTAGAGAGAGAAACCAATGTTCCATTTTATTAAAACAATGTTTATGCATAGACACTTGCGAGGAGGGCAGTTAAGCTTCTTTATGATGCTATGAGCAAGCTGTTACCTTATCAGAGGTGCTATTAAATATCATAAAGAAGGAGTCATTCAACATATGCTATTCAGCCACAGTGGAGAAAAAATATATTGGTAAAAAGGGAATTACAAAGAAAATAATGGGTACCTGGAGTGATAATGAGGCACTCATTTACATGAGGGTTCAGATTTCAAAAGGGGTTCATTTTTATAAATAACACCTGAACCATGTCATTTTTCAATCATTTATGCAACATATCTTAAGCACCTATAGCAGCTGCTTAGATAAAAGGAATTCTAAATCTTTTTGTC
>JARFYF010000052.1:35707366-35726394 GCA_030265395.1 Rhina ancylostomus
TACCAAGTTGTGATGCATCTGGGTAGGATGCTTTCTGTGGTGCATCTGTAAAAAATGGTGAGGATCAACAGGGACATTCTGAATTTCCTCAGCCTTCTGAGGAAGTAGCGGCATGGTGGGCTTTCTTGGCCATATTGTCTACGTGGCTGGACCAGGAATTGAAAGTAGAGCCATAGTCAATGACAATATAGGTTATGACAAAATCTTGCTCCAAGTATTTTGTCAGGAGGAGGACTCTGTTGTAGTTATCTTTCCTTGCTCCATCCTTACTGATTACATCTAGCCAAAAGATTGTATCTTTCCTGATTCAGCATCAAAGTCATTCATGAGGATGCTCAAAGAATCAGCACTCTTCACTTTCGACAGCAATGCATTCCAAAGGATTAACAATCTCTGGGCAAAGAAGCACTGACAACATCCAAACTATTCTTCCTCTTGCAAAGTAAAAGCTCAAGCAAGAGTTCCTCATGAATGCTGAGAATTCTATTCTTCTTGCTCGAGGTGCTATAATAGGATCGTGTTGAAACGAACAATGGCAATGTAAAACCTGCTGAATATTAATGCTAGAAAGCAGAATTTTGTTTAGCAAGCCATCAGAAATGTTTCTCTTAAGGGGTCATTTGTAGAGAGAAATCTAGAACCCTGTATTTCAATAGCTGTTGGTGTTAGTTGAAATGTGCACAATTGAGAATAATGTATTGTAGTTACATTTGGTTATCAACAACTACGCAGCAGAAGCGGGCAAATGGAATAAGATACAGGTCAGTCATGACTGAATTAATTGGCAGAATGGAAGTCATTAACTCATAGAAAATTTATGGCAGAGAAGGAAACTGTTCAGCCCATCACATTGTTGCTCACCATTAAACCTATCACATTGGTGCTATTTTAAAAAGAGCTATCTTGCCTGATCAGATCTTCCAGCACCAGGTCTATAACCCTGCAGGTCACCTTCAAGTGTGCATTCCTTGTGATGAGGTTTTTGGCCTCTACCACCTTTTTGACATGGTGAATTCCAGGCACCCTCTCACCCAATGGGTGATTTTAAAAAAAAGTTTTCTCAGCTGCCCTCTGATCCTACTAACAAATGCTTAAAAATAACTGCCCTTTGTTTTTGACCAAACTGCTAAGTGAAAAAGATCTCTCCCATTTGCCTCCTCTGGGTCCTTCATGATATTATAGACATCAATTAACTTCGTCAGCCTTCTGTCTTCCAAGGAAAGCAACTGTAGCCTATCTAATCTTTCCTTATCACTTATGTTTTCCAGTGCTGGCAAAATCCTCTTAAATCTCCTTTCCACACTCTTCATTTCAGTCACCTCCTTCAGAGACCAAAACTGTTTACCGTACTTGAGTTGTAGTCTAGTTAGCGTTGTTATACACTTTAGCATAATCTTCCTATTCTGTACATTCATTAGTAAATGAGAATGTCCAGTTTGCAATTTTAATAATATTATTAAGCTGTCCTGCTAACTTTGAGAATCTATGTACATATACTTCAAGGCACCTCTCAATATCTTCCCATTTATTGTGCATTCCTTTGTCTTGTTGCCTGCATTTGAATGGGATTGCCAATGTTAATTAAAAAAGCAAGTCCAGAATGATTTGTTTAGTTTTACTTATTTTACTTTATCTTTATGTTTTCAATAAATTTCAGAACCTTAAAGATTTTTAATTTTATTTTAATTAATTGAATTTAGTCAAACTGTGTTTAAACATCTCTGATTATCAGAATCATTTAACAATAGCTAAATAGGTCTCTAATCACAGTGGGCTGTTAGAATTACTTAAGGTAATCTTGGGATAGAAACTGAGGATCTAATATTTGAGGTCTAGTTGTCATTTGTGACTCATGGTATATCATTGAATCATGGCAACAGCAAGGCTTTGAGCTCAATTGGTCTTACTGGGCGTCAGAAAGTAAGTTCAGATAAAGCAAAAGTGCAGAGATGAGCTGAGGAGCTGGTCAAAACAAGGATAATCTGGCCCTATCTCCCATATCTATACATTCTCCAAACAGGAGGAATGGCACCTCAGTATCTCTCCTGTTAATCCTCCTCAGAATCCTGTGCACTGAATGAGAATCTCCAACTCCTGACTAGAGAGATATCTCCCTCATCACTCAGTCTTCTCCAGTTCTCCAGTCTCTCTTTAACAGCTCCTTGCATTTATACTGGCCATTCATGTTCATACAATGAATAGGCAAGCTGTTGAAAACTGTTCTTCATTATGTTGAATCAATCCACAAAATCAGCAGTAAGGTTCTTCTGTCTTTGGACCTCTTTCCCAGATAGTGCTATCCATGAAACATTTTTCTCTTTAGCACTGAAAAGAAGCTGGTCTGTTGACACCAGAACACAAATTCTCTGCTCCCTTTGTGTGTTCTGTCAACACCATGAGCAATATTTCCTTGTTATAGCTGTCTCTGATGGTATGTATTAGTATGTCATTGATGTTTGTTAAAAAAAAGTAAAAAAACTGGCACTGGAACTGGCACAGCAAAATTCATCAGCTAGCAGCACCTTTTGATGGCAGTATCCCTTTAATATGATTACATATGACTCATAAAAGTATTTATTTTCTATTCCTGTTTAATTAATATGAGGCACATTTGGCTTTATGTTCCCTGGTCTCTGACTATGGAGCAAATTCTTAGGCAAATGCAATGTACTTGGAAGCACACATATACAGATATCCTTTGAGAACAGGATTAAGAGTGACTCTCTTGCCTTGTTTGATAACAACTCTCTTGCCTTTGGCCCAACTCGCCCATGCCAACCATGATGTCTATCCACATTAGTCCCATTTGACTGCATTAGGCCCACATCTCTCTGCTCCCTTCCTTTCCAAGTACCCATCCAAATGCCTTTTAAATGCTCTAATTGTAAGTGCATCTACCATTTCCTCTGGCAGCTTGTTCCATATAACCAGCACACACTGCACCTTAGATCTCCTTTAGATATTTCCCCTCCCACCTTAAATCTATGCCCCATAGTTTTAGACTGTCCCCACACCAGAAAAAAGACTTTGACCCTATTTATGTTCCTCATAAATTTGTAAACCTTTATAACGTTTCCCCTCAACCTCCTACATTCCAATAAGAATAAACCCAGTCCATGCAATCCTTATGATTACAGCCCTCCATTTCCACGTAACATTTAGGGCATGGGATACCAAAAAATGATTCCAGAAGACATGGAAGTGTTCTCCAAAAAAGAATGTTTCCTTTCTCAAGGATTATAAACTCTAAAGAAATATGGAAAAGTACAATGTGATTTGCTTACCGTAGATTGATAATATGGAAAAATATGTTCATTCATTCATTATGGTTGTATTGTAGTTAAGTTCCCAGACTAGTCGTCAGAGCTTTGGACTATTGATCCAGAGACTTTAGTTCAAATTTCAGAATGTTAGATTCAGTGATGGTACCCATTAAATTACTGGATTGGTGTAAAACTAGGCTGGTTCACTATTGCCATTCAGAGAAAGAAATCTGCCATCCTTATCCCATTTGACCCATATGTGACTCCAGACACACTAATAAACTTGACTGAAATGGCCTAGCAAGATATTCATTGGTGGATAATAAACACATACTTTGAAATCATCCATAAAGCATTATGGATAAAAATAGAAAGAGACCAATGAAATTAGACATAACAATCAGACCATTTGGATGGATTAACTACAGCAAAAAGATTTTCTGAGGATTTGTGGCCATGGATGTGTTGTTCTTATTTAAATGAGGTGGTGACACTTCTCAGGACCCTTAGATGTAGAGGAATCAGTTATATTACTTGATATTGTAAATTTTATACTACTCTAAAATGAAGGATGTTGCTTAATTGTGCTAAAAAACATAGGTTCCCTTGGAGAAGACCGAAAGCTATTGGTTTGTTTTGTTCTTTGCTCCTTCTGGCAGTAGCACAGTTAGAGACTAAACTGAATTGGGTAGAATTGAGATACAAGAGACCACAGAAGCTGGAATCCAGAGCAAAAAAAAAACCAAAATACGGGAAAAACTAAGGACCTTCTGTGGAGGCAGTTAACATTTTGAGTCAACACCCTGCATCGGCATTGTCGAGTTCAATCCTCCTATTCTAACCTTCTGCTATGCACAGACTGAATGGTAAATACATCGGAAACAGGGAGCAGGAGCTGCAATGATTTCTGTTTTGTTCTAAATGTGCTCTTTTTTTTCTTTTGTCCTCTTTTAAGGACACTGCCTGCACTACAATATTACAGGTGCTGGTGTTCTCCCAGTACTTCATAGGTGAGACTGGACATTGAGTGCTGGCAAGGTATTTAACCATAGAGTACATCCCAGTTAAATCTCATCCTTTTCTCCACACAAACACTGATTGCAGTGGTATACAGGTAGGAGAGAGTCTTTGACATTGATATCGTCTCATGGCATCAGGTCAAATATGGTGGAGGAACCTCCTCCCAGTTTCCACTTGCCATCTTCCCTCAGATTCAGTGCTCCTCCGTCATATACACTTGGAGAAAGCTCTGACAGCAGCAAGGACAAAGAGTGTACTCTTGGTGGAGAACTCCAATGTCCATTGCCAAGACTGGCTTGGCAGCACTTCCACTGATTGAGCTGGCTGAGTCTTGAAGGACATAGTTGCCATTCTAGGTCTGCAACAGATAATGAATGAACCAACACAAGGAATAAATCTACTTGAAAAACAAATAAAATTGCAGATGCTGGCACATTTCGGGTCAGTGACCCTCAGAACAGTTCTGAGGAAGGGTTGCTGAACTGCAACATTGACTTGGGTAAGAACTACCCGCATAAATACGGCAGCAACAAGAGGCAGTCAGAGGCTTGGTATCCTATGACAGGTGATTCAACTCTTTAATATCCCAGGGCCTTTCCACCATTCACGAGGCACAAGTCAGGAGTGCAGTGAACTGAGGGAATATCTTATCCAGAAGGACTACAGGGGTTCTCGAAGGTGACTTACTACAGCTTTCTCAAGGCTAATTAAGATGGGCAATAACTGTTGGTTTTGCCAGTGATACCCAGGTCCTGAAAATGAACTTTAAAAAAATTGGAACAAAGTTCGAACCCTCCTGGCATGTCTGACATAATTGGAAGCAATACAAAGGAGTGCTAAATGATTATTCACAGAATTAATGAGATTATATCCAATCAGCATGAGTTGAGAAGCTCAGATAAATTTACAATGCAATTTTAAACTGGGGTGGGTAACATTTTTAGTTTGACCTGAATGGAGAATAAAAAACTGAAATGGCAAGAAATGGTTAGAGATTTTTGCTCCAGTCAATAAACAAGATTGGGCTGAAGTTATTGGAATGGCTGTTGTTGCATTCCAAAACACCCTGTTCACACAGATTAAATGTTGCTTTGCAGTGTGGAAAATAAAAGCAGAATTCCTTTTGTATTGATTCATGAATGCCAAACTAATATTTCGCTGGACAGCAAATAGGTTAAAATTTCAGAAAATAAGATGAGAGTGCCTGCAATTTCTTTAACTAAAGGTCATCCAAGGGTGCATAGGTGGACGGTGTTAAAGGTAATAGAATCCATATCATTGATATTCAAAGGTACTGTGGCAAAGCTAATGTCTGACCTTTTGATTTGCTTTCTACGTTGACTGATTATGTACTTAGGCTTGATTTTTCTTTTATGAAGTAAATATGTTTGCTTTAAAATATATTTATTTATTTCTAATCCTTTGCTGCTCATCACTCTGCTTCTTTCATCATCAGAGGGAGTGAGAGTGTATAGCTTGTAAGCTGCGGTTATGGTGGGATGGCTCAGTCAGTTCTTGTTCCATTTTCTTCCTTCCCAAGATGTCATGCAGTATCTCAATGAATTTGTTCCACCTTGTGATTGAGTTATTTTGTTTATTGAGCTGGGGCACACGAAAGTATGATTGGGAGGTCATTGGCTTCAAAACAAGAATGGTTATGTCATTGGGCTAGCACAGGGTTAGTTATGTGAGTGGACACATAGTTCAAATCTATCACAGCAGTTTGGAAAGTTAAGTTCAATTAAATACATCTGGATTGTTTTTAAAGCCAGAATCAGTCCAATTATTGTGAAACAGCTGCATCGTTGCAAGAGCCCACCATTAAAAAAGAAAACCTGCCATCTTTATGCCATCTTCAGTCTGATTGACTGACCTCTGAAGGAAGCTGGTAAAACACTCAGTAGTAATTAGGGATGGAGAATAAATGTTGGTCTTGCCAGTAATGCCTACTCCTGTGAAAATGCAAAAAAAACTGTAAGAGCTGTTACTCATCAACTTTTTTATTTGTTCTAATCATAAGTAGCTACTAAACTAGGATGGATTGCATAAAATAACTGAGTCTGCCAGCAGTGCAAATCTGTGATGACATCATTTGCAAATGATACAGTGATACGTTTCAGTGAGCTGACAAATACACAGTAGCCTGGTGATATTAGCAGCCTTTGCTGCTCTAATAAATACAGCTAAATCACTTAAACTTTCATGGTTTCAGCACTAAGTGCCTACTGTTTGGGACATCTGTATCCACTGCCCAACAATAAAGCAAATGACTGCTGCAAATGGAAGATTAATTTTACTGGAGCACTTTGAGGAAAATAATATAATCTGAATGCAACACAATGCTTGTTAGCATCTGATAGGAACATACTGAGAGAAACTGACCACGATTCATTTCTCCAGGGATAGCTCTGCACACCTATACAGCTGCTCTGTGACTTAGTGGTATATTGACAATTAATTCTACTTTATTACACAGCCCTAAACCCTTATATGCTCTGCCAGGGGTGAATCGTGCAAATATAGGTCAAGCTATTCCTCTCTGAGAGCTCTAACTTGATTCCATTCTGCTCAAAAATACTTTAGGGAAATCAATTTTTAGATACTTAAATTACTTCTCACCAGCCTACAAATCTCATTCACAATGTTGCCATCAGTATTAAAAACCATATGAATGATTTCAAGGGCTACATTTAGGGCAATTCTTAATTCTGTTGTAATCACAGGTGCATTATGTGCCTCTGAAATATCATTGTCTACAATAATTACTTGTAAGAGAGCTGATCTCATTGTACCATCACCATTTATTAGCAATGCACCAGGCCTAGAAACATTTTATATTCAAGATACTGAAACAAAGAACAATAACTGCATGAAATGTGTTCCCCACAATGTCAGCACTATTAGAAAGTGAATTTTGTTGGCATATTTAAACATTAAAGTCAAATTCTGTCAAATAGACTGAAGTATATGTTTTAGTCTCATTGTGAATTGCAGTTTAAGGAGACCAAGACAAAATTTCAATATACAACCAATCCATTTCTTTAAAAAATTGTATTGAGAAAGTATGGCTATTTTGTTCCAGAATAGGAGCAAAATAGAAATAAATCATTGCATAATAATGACATTGCAATTATAATAATTAAACCTTTCATAAATTCATAAATGATCTCACGAGATCAGCTGATGTCTTTGGGTACAGTTGGCTAACATTTATAAATACACTGAGTTGACTGGACAGGCACACGCCACTCAGCAAGTCCTTGATTATGTCCCATCCAAACTTCTGCCCACTCTGTTTATTTCATGAACCTAACCAACATATCCTTCTAATTCTTTCCCCCTTTTCTTTAGATTTCCCTTAAATGAATCTGTTGTATTCATCTCAATATCCCTTATGACAGAGTGATCCACATTATCACTGTTTTCTGAATAAAGAGGGATTTGTTAGGGATAATTTATATACATGGATCCTAAATAACATCTATCTATTTATTTATTAGTCGCATGTATATCAAAAACCACAGTGAAATGCGTCATTTTGCATTACTGAGAATGTGCGGGGGGCAGCCGGCAAGTGTCGCCACTCTTCCGCCGCCAACATAGCATGCCCACAACTCCTAACCTGCACGTCTTTGGAATGTGGGAGGAAAATGGAACACCCGGTGGAAACTCACGCAGACATATGGGGAGAATGTACAAACTCCTTACAGACAGCGGCTGGAATTGAACCAGGGTCGCTGGCGCTGTAAAAGCATTAAGCTAACCACTACACTACCGTTCTGCCCAACTCTCTCAAAAGTGAAAATGTCACCTCAGCATGTCCAACAAAGTGCATCAGAATTTTAAAAACCTCGATTAGGTTATCCCTTAGTCTTCTGATTTTTTCAAATTAGGGAAAGAAGCATGGTCCGTCTATTCTTTACTGGTATCTGTACTACCTTAGTTCTGATTACATCCTCACAAATATTTTTGTACTTTCTCCAATGTGTCCAGATCTTTCTGATCATAACTGTACATGGAACTATCAACTGTAAACAAATCAAAGATCTATTGTCTAGAAGTTTGATTGTGTTACACCATTTAAAAGGGACATCTCTACAGCAATTACAGAGGTGATCTCTTACTAATGAGATAATGGCTTCTACATTTTTGGAAAAAAATGCTGGCCAGTTTAGTACTAGTACAACAAAAAGTGAAAGGACTTGGCTCAAAGGCAAGACTTGTGTGTTGGAGGAGACTACAAGAGGAAAGGAAGGAGGACTCTTACCAGAAGGATCTCATAAAAAGCAAAGTTTATCAATCCATGAACATGAAAATTCTGTAAAATCACCATTTAATGATCCTATTCATCATTGCTATGGACCTAAAAAGCTCACATGACTCATTTACTCTGAGCTACTTTGCTTTGCGGATCATATTTCAATTGCTTCATTGGACCAAGAGATGACCATTGAGAGACCTGGATCATTCCTTGGACCCATGTGTCCTCGTTCATGCTTCAGCTTCAGCATGTGCTGCATGTTTCCTCAGTTACCCATGTTCAACATCCTGTGAACCAACATTGAAGAGGAAGTAATACAAGCCAGCCACAAAGTTAGTGTGGCTGCACATTGGAGATCGGCTTTTCTGCACTGAGGATTCATCTTATGAATGAGCTAAGCATATACATCACTGAGAAGACCCAGGTCAGGGTCACAAAGCAGCTGAAAAAGACATGTTAATAACTGCTGAATTAATTCAGGACAAAACACGTACACTGCTAATCACTATCGATGCCATTTTACTAGCATGCGCACCACCAACAATATATATCCATTCATATGTCCTTGCTCATTCCTAATATAGTCATAACATATCCACCTAATTGCACTCTAAAAGATTGTTCATCTTAGACATTGTGGCATAAGGTAATCTTCACCGTCTCCAATGGCAAAATATGATTATCAATACACAGGACCTCACAGTACCACTCCTCTTTACTGAGAGTGTACAAATAAAGAGAAATCTCATTCCCCATAGTGACAAGACATGCATCTGTTACTAATCGCGTCTTCTCCCTGTCAAAAACCATAGAATCATAGAAAATTTACCACCCTAAAGAAGGTTTGTTGAGATAGATGAAAATCTACAGATTTCTGAAATAAAACATTAAATGCTGGAAACACAATCTGCAGTTGACCCGTAGAAAGAGAAACAGTTAACATTTCAGGTCAGTGACACTTCATCAGAACTGAGAATGAGAAAAACAAGTTAGTCTAGGTTGCAGAGAAGGTGGGCAGGGGAAATTATTGGAACAAAGGGAATTTCTTCTTCATTATTTGACCCTATCTGAGAAATTCCTTCTGCTCGAAGACCAGAAAAGTGGGACATGGTCAGGAGAATTAGATATGTGCACATTATCATCTTTTAGAATTTCTCATCCCCTACTGGCAATGACCTTCGTGTCAGCTAACAATCTTCATCCTGGGCACATGACTGCAGTATTACTCAAGCACATAAACATCTCTTGGACTTTTGTGTCCAATCCAGTGCCTGAGAATCAATGTGCGTACTCTCTTGTATGGCTTTCATGGTAGCAGTGATCTCCCCAAGCTATGAAGTAAAGCTATGATTTCAATTAGCGCTAGTTACATACAGCCAGAACTAAGAAACACTTGTTTCTGTGAATTGATGTGAGAAAAATGTGTGATTGGCACTACATAAACACTACAATTGCTCTGTGACATGAGTGCATAAATTTCAGGTGTGAGCTGCAATGGACCAACCTACTGTCGGTCCCTCAAGTGAAGCTATTTCAGTGCACATTTTCCAATGTGATTACATTTCTGTTTTTGAATTCTATTTCTCTGGAAATTTGCCACCTAATTTTTCACTTTGTTAATCTAATTCTCCACCTTTACTAATTTCTGTACCTGTACACCCAACTCCCTTTATATCACGGCTTTTATTTTCCAAAGTGTAGGCGGCCTTTTTAATCCCTGCAACCAAAATGCACTACCTCACACAACCTACATTCAAATTTATTTACCATTTAAATATGTGCATAATTTGCTGCATTTATGTATTGTTATCAACATAGATTCAAACAGAATGGACACAGGCCCTTCGACCACTGAGTCTGCATTTACCATCAATCACCTATTTACACTAATCCCAGATTAATTTCATGTTATATTCTCCCCAAATTCTCAATAACTCCCATCAGATACTCACCTAACCATTAGGGGCAATCACAGTGACCAATTAACCTATCAACCTGCAAGTCTTTGGGATGTGGGAGGAAACCAGAACAATGAAGAAAACCCACATGGCCAAAGGAAAAGCACGCAAATTCCATACAGACAGCACGTAAGGTCAGGATTGAACCCAAGCCTCTGGCACTTTGAGGCAGTGATTCTACTAGCTGCACTATTGTGATGTCTTTGTGTTATTTGTTTGCAGTCATTAACAAAATTGAAGGGAGAATCAACTTGAAGGTAATTTATTTTTAAATTACCCACAAATAATAAACTTTCCTTGCAATTCTCCTCTGTTTTTCAACATTCAGCTCCAGTTTTATCTTTTTACTTTTAGTCATCTATTATTTCCCTTTTATGTAAAGAATGTTAGTTCTAAGCACTCCCAGCTCAGCTGGATTACAATTGAGTACAAACAAGCACCTTCTTTTCAGCCCAACCATGCATCATCCATCCTAAACACAGAAAAGGTATGGAGACATACCTTTACTGATGAGATCTTTTACTCACAATGCCACTGTACTTATCAACTATCAATGAAGAATGCTATTTCAGGGGTGGTTTCCACAGTAAGCATGTACTTAAAACTCGTTTCTTCTAACTTTTCCCAGTTTTGATGAAAGATCTTGAACTGGAAACATTAACTCTGTTTTTCTCCCCACAGATCTTGCCTGATGTGCTGAGTATTTTCAGCATTTTCTTTTTGCTTCATATTTGCAATATATTCAATGTTTTGCTTTTAGAAGCTCTGACTTAATCTTAAATTTATATGCAAACATTATGACCAACAAAGCCAACTAGTATTAAAGAATGCAAAGGCTTGCATCATTCAATTTTATAACCTCAGACTGCACATCGGAAATCATTTGATAGCCAATGAAATGCATTTGAATTGGGCTCACTGGTTCTAATGTAAGAAATGTAACAGTGTATGATTTACACACAGTGTATCATTACCATCATTTGAAGAACAAATTAAAAATGAATTTACTTTACCAACGGTAATTGCTACTGACGTGCTACTCTCAACAGAATACTTGTTTTGTTATTTGGTTCTGGAAATACAGAATTATTTTTTGGGGTCAACCTGGATAGCCCTAACTAAGAAATTTTATTTAGCTGAGTGTTGTTGATCTTTTCCCATAATCGACCCATTGTTTCTAGAAAGCAATTGTACAACCTGTGATAGTAGATCAAAATATTAATATGTGGAGATAGATGCCTGTTTCAACAATTGGAATTGTACTCTTGAACTTCTTTGATATTTCTGACTTGTGTCACAATCCTTTGCAACTTCAAAAAGAAACACATTCTGTTAACCATTAGACATTTTCTCAAATGAAATTATTCCTGAAGTTTGCTGGAATTATTTATGGACACAAATCTTGAAGTCTTCTTGATGTCTTCACATCATCCCAAAGGCACTGCCTTCTTGAGAAATTCTTGTTCAGTTAGCCCATGAGCATGGGTTTCTCCTGTCATGTTTAAATGTTATGAGTATTGTTGACACTCTCTAAAAGTCAACATTACTTCTATTCACAATGTCAATAGGCAACTTTCTGTCATTGATGGTCTAGAATGAAAATTGATTCTGACATTTTATTTATTCTAACTGCAGCTGAGTTCCACCTTAAGCTGTGAGCAGAGGCAAGTGTTTTTCATCTTAAAGAAGAGGTTACAGGGTCGACAATGATCTATGTCATTGTTTTCATCTTTCATTGAGCTCTTTTGTGTATTTTAGATTCCTTGCACTGGGACACAATTAGGACATTGGGATTAAACAGTGATTTAGCTGATTATATAATCTATTGTTCTGTAGGACATAGCTATTGAATCTCTGCTTTTTTCTGCAGTAAATATATTTGCTAAATTTAAAGGACCTTTAAATATAGACATTCATACCTGTTGTAAATAAAACCCAACTAATTTGGAGCATATGTTCACAGAAATTTCCACATGTTCAGAATAATATAGAAATCAATCGTCGAATATTAGTGGGAGCTTCCAAATGAAACATAGCAGAATCAATTATTTACCATTTAGATCTTCAAATCTTTTTGATAAAAGTCTTTATTATTCAGGTGAAAATTAATAGAATATAATGTATCATGGAATGGTGTTCCTTTCAATGCCATATTTTGACTGCATTATTTTATGGACGTGTTTTGTTAGTTATATATAAAGTGCAAATACACACAGTAACACTGAGGCCATGGTCATGTGCTTTCTGGTCATGTGCCTGATGTATTATGAAGCCAAACTCTAATTTTATATTATTAGTCAATTCTTATAAGATGGAGAGTACCTTGTTGGAAAGAAGTTGAATAATTTGCATTCTGCTTAGTCCATTTTGTCTCACCCTAAATAATTAAACTCTCATTAAGAAAGTCACAGACCTGCCTTTAATTATAGAATAGATTAATAGACAGAATTTGCTGCAGGCTGGGCATTTGATTTCTAATGCATGCATAGAATTTATCACATGTTTTAAATTTGGACTGAAGTATGAAACCATCTGGCCCATGTGGCAAGGTAATATTTTCATAATGATTTGAACCAAATTCAATTTTGGATTTATTGTGAATATCATTAAGACATAAACAACACTGATTATCTTATACAATTGCAAAGAAAAATGTAATTATAAAGAAAAAAATGTTCAGTCATTATAAATGAAGCCTGGTGTGGTCCATATATTAATCTAACATTCATAGAATAGCATATGACCTTAAACCTTAAAAATAGATTTTCAAGTCTGGTGTAATTTTTAAAAGATCAATTGTGAACTAAACAGCTGTGTTCACTAATATGTGTTACCTTCAGAATAGTTCTGTACTCATGCAAGTCCAAATACCTTGGCATGCTAATTCATGAAAGCTTTGGGGAAATTGCCTTAATAAAAAAAAAATACATTATCTACAGTTTTTAGAATAATCAGATTAATGCAGAAACTTTTGTTCAGGGAAACTGCACTTTTGTATCACCTGGTCACCTCAAACATTTGCAAACACACTTTAACAAATGCTGCTTTAAAATCAGCAAGTTTATTGAGTTGAAAACCTTAAACGATTAGGGTGATTTTGAGAGCCAAGGGTTTATTTTTTTTATCTGAATACAGTGCTATTTTTACAAATATAAATGTAAATTATGAACATTTATTTTATCTCTGTACACTCTGACACCATCAAAAACACTCCAATTTATGTGCATCCCACTGTGAATATCCTTCTTAAATCTTTTACATTTTTTACCGTTTATTTTTATCCCAAGTCTGTGTTCAGGCCCTCAATAGGTGCCTGTGCGAGGTTGTTCCTAGGCTCATCTAAAATGCCATTGATACACCATAAATCAAAAAGAATTATAGCTTCCTCAAAATTTAAAGATTCCCTTGTGCTCTTTTTCATTACTACCTGTGCAGTGCTGTGCATATGCTCCTAGACTGACTTCTTCAAACAGATATATTATCATCTCCAGATCCTTCATTTGTATGCCAGACACCTTGTCAAGCTCTTCTTGTATATTAGCCTATGTTTTAAATATAATTGGTTTATGTAGAGTTGTGAATTGGTTGTTTTGGCTGGTGTTTCAGTCTGTGACAGTGACAGTTATTTTCTTTTTGTACTATGATTCTGCACCTTGGACGTAGCCAGATATTACCTGTCATGCTGTGATCATCGCAGCAAACAGTGACAGTTACAGCCTGTCATACTGAGCTTCAGCACCACGGCCAGAGACAGCCATTGTCTGTCATTCAGCATCATAGACAGAGACAGGCATTGCTTGTTAAGAACTACAAATCAGCACCGTGAATTGAGACAGTATTTCTACTTCTAATCATCATTACTGAAGGATTGGAGCTATTATAAAAATATGAAGGCTCTTATTACATATTATTACAAAATGAAATAGTTTAATTAAATGACAATCCTACAACGAAACATTGGAATGCCTTTTATTTAAAATGTTTTGACATAATACATTTCAAATAATTAATCCTTCTCCACACTCCATTGCTATCTAAGGTTAGATTCAACATCAGAAATGATTGACAATCGTCTCTAACTGCACCAATCATATGTAATTAATGTTGTTGCAGTATAGTTCTCTACTTAAATTCAATAATTTCTGAGACAAAACAGTTCTCAGAAATGACAGTTGCATCCCCTTTAAATATTGCAACTGGGATACTTATTACTAGCTCTAGAGTATAGTTAGTATAATTTTGTTACTGTCAGCAACTTCTCTTGACCTAGAAAAATATGATAAGTTCTGATTTGTCACAATACTACTGCTTATAGCACATAAGGGAAATATCAAAAAAGCACACAGCAACCTTACATGCCAACGTTACCTTATATTATCACATGACCAACGTGAAAAAAATATTTTCAACTTTCACTGACAATATCACTTCAGTTTTACTTCAATGATTTATGTGTGAATTAAAGAGATAGAAAGGGGTAATAACTGTTTAATTAGATTTCATGAAATATATTCCAATGCAGAATTATAGCCAATGCTATGGCTAGGAAGCTGAAAGTTCGTGGTCCTTACATCAATCTAGTGTCAATATCCTGAGGCTACCTTTTCATAAGATATGGCTATAATCTGGTCATCGCACCCTTGCCGCAGATTGCTCATAGTACCCAATTACGTCCTTGATCACTACGATTCTCTTATCATTTTGCTACAACTTCTTGTTTAATACAAGCCTTATCTACCAATTAATCTTTTTAAAACTTCCATTCCCCAAGACAGACCTGGAAGTTCCAAGCTTTACCCTTGTGATTGATAAATTTATTTCATCTTCATTGTCTTATACAAAACATTCCCCACTAAAAAGCCAACATCTGGATACTGATGGAGTGGTAGATTATGAGAATATTACACCAAAGTTTCATAAGTTACATTTCTTGCCTTTGAAGCAAGACAGTGCCACCACATGTAAGTTCAAAGTAGTGAAGCTTTTGTTTATCTATAACGCCCTGCTATTTATGGTTTTTTTGGTGTGTTTACTGACATCAATTTCAGAACGATTAATTTCATTACCAGTCAAGAAATCACCGTTAATGTCAAAAGTATGAAAATATATTTGCTAGTTTTCTTATTCATTTACTATGTTTTATTCATTTAAACAACTCTCCTGCAACAAAAAAGAGCAGAATAGAGCTGCTCATGTTTAGTTGAATTAAATACTAAAAACACAGAAATGTTCAAAAATATTTCATATAATTCTAAATATAAATAAGGGTGGACAATATAAAGTGCTGCAAATGTTTTATTAAGACATATACAAAGCAATGAAGGGCTGCATTTGCCTGTCGTGGCACTTTCAGAATGGTCTTTGCTCCATAGACTTTTCGTGAAGTGGGGCTTCAGGCAGCAGAAACTGAGACCCTGTCCCCAGCACCACTCTGTGAAGCTATCTGTTATAAAAGGCTCCTTTCAGCCTTTTAAATGTCCCTGATATTTAGAAACATTTGAAAATAAATTGATTGAAGCTCTAAAATAGTTAAAAATAAAATAAATAATTGAAAAACACATTATTCAGCTTTGATTAATCAAAACATAAATATATAATGAAATAAAATAAACTTGCCTTTTTAATAAAAGTTGGCAAGCCCATTCTTTTATGTAATTCCCTGTGCCCAAGGATCTTGAAGATTTGAATGGCATAGACCCTCTGTTAGGCTTATTTACAATGGTAAATAAGAGTACAGTAAGACCCATTTTAAATTGAACACTATTACATTCAAACTCACTCAGTTGTAAACAATTAACAACAGCATTTATTTAGCACCTAAGAATCAACTCCTTGAAATAAAAGGTAATTGTGAATTTCATAATAGGAGTTAACTGTGTTTTGAACCAGGAGAGTACGTTCTGTACTTAATGTGATAATGAAAGGTTGTGAAATCATTTTTTCAAGGTAATCATTATATCTGAGGGGTAGATTTCACTGCCTTAGTATCTAACCTACCCTTTGGAGAATCTTCTTGATTTTGATTCCACTCATTTCGACAAGGTTAAAGTCCTGCACATGGAGCAAGGAGGTTAGCTATCACACTCCACAATGACAACACCATGTTAAGCATCGGGGAATATTTTTGACTGTATTTTATTGCAACATTTTTTTTCATATTAATGACCTTTCGTAAGGTTCATATGGCAAAGTATTGACCTGAAATGTTAATTCTACCTTATTCTCCCCACAGACACTGCATGGCCTGCTGAGTGTTTTTTCTGTTTCACTTTGATTTATGACATCTGGACCTTTCAGCATTTTAATTAATGCTTTGCTGCTTTTTTCAATACAGAGCACAGAGATACAGGTGCAGACACAATGATAGAGAGGGGAACTTATTTCATTCTAATTAGTTAAGCCCACAAGTACTCCACTGTAGTTGTCTAATACTTTTCATTAGTCATACATAACATAATGGTCCCAAACCTGCTCCTTATTCTACAGTGAGTCTGTTGGCCTCCCCTCCTTGAATACCATAGTTGTTCTCATTCTTAGTGGAGGTTTCAATATAGAAATCAGTCAGAATTTCCACTCATGATTGCTGGAAGACGGGATTTGTATATGAGGCAAGAATCTGGGTGGTCCTGGGGTTAAATGGCCTGCTGACAACTCACCATCAAATGTCATGCAAAAGTAATGGCCACTTGGTGGTGCACTGGCAGTGACTGGTGACAAGGGAATGATATCCCGCCTATAGTCAGTGTCTCGAAGAAGGGAGGAGATTTTTTTTAAACTTCTGAAAATTTTTTAAAAGAAAGTCTATTTCAGGCTGTTGCAATGGCTCATCAAGTTAATTTGTGAATAATATGGCATATGGATCAGAATTCCAGTTTTACCTCATATATGTTAGTTATCTCAACCGGTCTAATGATGGTCTGGTACAGTTGTCCTCAAAGCCTCTGAATTGTAAGTGAAAAACTTGATGGGATTCTCATTGCTGATCTCTAGTGACTCCAACTAGACAAAAAAAATAATGGATGAAGTTTTAATATTGTTTATGATGTCTCCACAGTTGAATGGTTTATCAAGGCTTACAGTAAAGGCTTACATATGAATAACAGACCCTTGAACAAACTACCTGGGGGTCATCCAACGTCTGTGAAATCCTAACCTAGCAATGTCAATGCCTTTAGATGAGAACGGTTGTATTTGTACAGCTTTGATCATGCATCTTAGAAACTTTTCAAAGGGCTTTGAGTACCATAAATGGTCTGTTGTAATCAGGTTTGACAGTCATTAGAACTCAAAAAGGTCCCACAAACAGCGATGTGATATGTGGTTGCTAACTGCTTTGATGGTATTAGCTGAGAAAGCAGTCCTGACTAACCTGGAGAAAGAAAATAATTAATTGAGAAAATTGATGGAGATTCTTGTGTTCCAAACTGTGTTAACTAATCTGTTAAGTGTGCTTCTAAGGCACTTTAGCAGATAACAACAATGCTTTTGACCTTGCCACATGACTCTGGCATGGAAAGGATCCATTCCTTAGGGGAAGTAGGGAGAAAGAAAATTTTGTTGCTGATGAAACCCTTGTGAGTTTTTTTTTCATCCATCATAGACTATAAAGTAGACAATGCTTAAATGCCTGAGGCTTTTACAATGCATATCGGGTCTTGATACATTCTGAATCAAGTATATTCACAAGCGTTGAACTCCCTCGGACAGTTGTGTTCCTTAGTCAACAGGAAATCATTAATCATATAAAAAGATAAGATTATTAAATATGCAGTGTTAGCAGGCATTGCCTTAGCAAACTGGGAACACTGAAAATAAAGAGTCTTGGTACAGGATTATTTCATCTAGTTAATATTGATTGACATATTTTAATATTCAATGGCTAATGAGTTAATAAATATGCACAATGACATTTCATAGTTACATCAGTTGACATCAGTAATGATTTTCCTGACTGCCATAAAGCCTTTTTAAAAATGCTACTTAAACAAGGTTTTAAAAAAAATTGTAGTGACAATGCACATATGCTTTGAATGGAGCTGTGCAGTTCTTATGTTGTTGTGTAAGTAAGCTTGTCACTGGATATTGGAATCTTCAACCAGTTGACTCGGGTAGCTGTCACTGGCTTTGTGAAGTGAAGTATTTCATTTGCATATGTGAACACCAATGTATGTAAACTCCAGATGTGTGCTTAATGACATGGAAACAATGGGATGTGAACAGTGAGTTGCACATTCTTCAGGAGCCAGTTGGTATGTTCTTTTGCATTTGAAAATGGGTTAACAAACGGCTGTCCAGGGTTGAGAATAAAGGCCCCTTTGCTATCAAGGGAAAGGCTAAAGCAGCAATCAAAAGATCTTCACATTTGTTTGAAATTTATTTTCAACAAGTGCTTAGAAAAAGACCTATACCAATACTTCATGATGTGATTGGGATGTTTAAATGGATTTAAATCATTAGTAGGCCTACTGTAGATTTGAGCCCTGCAGAATTAAATACTAGCAGATGAAATTAAGTACAGATCAGTCA
>JARFYF010000052.1:35776283-35791636 GCA_030265395.1 Rhina ancylostomus
AGATGCATTTCACTGTGTGTTTTGATGTACATGTGACTAATAAAGATATCTTAATAAAAATATTTGGTACATCCCCAAAGTAATGGAGAAAGAGATATGTTAATTGTATGTGAGCTGACCAGGAAATGTGCTAAATATCACAATGGATGAACTGATGAAACCATCAGCAGAATGCTTAGCTATAGTGAAACTCAACTGAGAAATTCAATCAGGTTAACCAAAAGTAAAAACTAAACTTGTAATTATATATTTTGTAATATCCATAGTATCAATGACTTGAAGTTTTGTACTCCTGTTACCCTAATTTCTTTCATCAAAAGAAATAATTATTTATTCCTTCTGGTCAATACATCAACCATTCCAAAGGAGAATCAGTCAGTTTAATCCCCTATTCCTACTATTTTCCTGGCTCTCCCTTTCTGATTTAATGAATATTAGGACCAAGCATTGCGTCTTCATTTTTCCGATGAAGCCTTTTAGCTTTGCCACTGGAGGAGGTGATTCTGGTTGCACCAAGCCTCCAATCAAAACCCAGATGCTACACTTCAATTTTGCTGAAGCATCCTTAATAGGGGCAACATTCTGAATGAGCACTCCGAAAGATCCAAAGCATTAAATTAAGTGAATTCCCTAAACCTTGTTGAGTCTTGTAAATTCAGACGGTCATTGGCGCTTTGCAAAATTATAAGAGAATTTAGATTGTGAATTACCGATGATTAAAAATTTAGTTATTAAATAATTAGCAAAGAACGCAAGGCAAAGTAAATACGTGTTCTTCTTTATGGAGGCAAGTAATGTTATGACTTTGTATACTGCTGCCTCCCACTGGGATTTGCACCACAGTGGGAGCCCACCATTTTAAGAGTGCCAAGAACACTGCCAGTGACGTAGTGGAGTTAAGGGTGAGGGACCTGAAATGTTCCAGCGTTGTCCTCAGTTGAAACTGAAATTTTCAGCAGTTCCACAGCAGCAATATGGTATCATGGGCAGTGCTACTATTTCATGGCTCCACTGTTCCAAATTCAATCCTGACCTCCATTTCTGTTGGTGTGTTTGTGTCTTTTCCTTCTGACTGCAGGGGTTGCCCCTGAGTGCTCCAGTTTCCTCCCATATCCCACAGATGTGCTTATAGAGGTTCAAATGGCCACTGTAAATTACCCCCTGTGTGGCAGGAGAATGAGAATGGAGCTGATGGGCATGTGAGAGCTATAAATGGGGGAATGGGATGGATGAGATTGCTTATTAAACCAGCATAGACTTGGCGAGTCAAATGGCTTCCTTTTATTTCATAAGAAAAAGTGAAAAAAATATATTTTGATTGAAACAGAGACCTTATCCCTCCACCTGGGTTCATGTACCTTTGCTGTCAATTGTAACTTCCATCGTTAGTGGGTGAAATGGAGTTTAATGTGGGTAAGTGTGTGGTTGTGCACTTCAGTAAGAGGAATCTAATGGCCAATTACTATCTAAATGGAACAAGACTGCAGATGAATGAAGTACAGAGGGATCTAGGTGTTCTTGTGCATAAATGACAAAAAGTTAGCAGGCAGGTGCATCAAGTGGTTAGGAAGGCAAATGGCACAATGGCTTTTATTGCATAAAAGTTGCAAGAGTTTAGAAATAGAGAAGTATTGTTACAATAATACAGGGCATTGGGATGGCCACACCTAAAGCACGGCGCCACAATTTTGATCCCCCTATTTAAGAACAGATATATTGGCACTGGAGGCAGCTCAAAAGAGATTCACCAGGATGATTCCTGCGATGGAAAGAATGTCTTATCAAGTATAGCTGAAGAAACTAGATCTATATTGAGTTCAGAAGTATGAGGGATGATCTTATTGACACATACAAAATCCTTGGAGTGCATTACAGGGTGGATGTCCGAGATGTTTCCACTAGTTGGAGAATCTCATACAAGTAGACAACATTTCAGTAAGTGGTCATTTAAAACTGAGGTGTGCAGGAATTTCTCACAGACGATGGTAACTCTGTGGAATTCTTCACCCCAGAGGGATGTGTAGGATAGATCATTGGGAGTAATGAGAGGAAGTAGATACATTTTTGAAAGACCTGGGAACTGAGGGCTATGGGAACTGACACAAAAGAGGAATCGAGGCCTGGGACATCAGCCGCAATCATACTAAATAGCAGCACTGGCTTGAGGGGCTGAATGGCCTAATCCTGCTCCTATTTTCTTATGTTCTGCCATGCCCTTGAAGAATCACACCACAGAAGAAATAGCCAGGCTTTTGAAGCAAAATATCACTTTGTCCTCTAGTGGTTTGATACTCCTGAACATATAAATTAGTAAATTTTTTACTCTGATGTAAACACAGCAACAGAATGTCCACATTACATCAATACACAGACTCCTGTGCACCATCAGTGAGATGTAAGACAATGTCCTTATTCTATTCCTGGGGTTAATAATTATTCTGGCAGCTTTATGTACTAACATTGCAACCATGTTCTTTATAACATTTATAATATCACTTCAGATAGCAGACAGAGTAATTTTTGAGCCTGTGTTGGATACTTTGCAGCAGCATCAAGCAGTCCCAGGTCAGCTGTAGAACAGTTTGATACAGAATAAAGCTCAACAATAGCCTGGCAATCCCTGCTGCATGGGTATGATCTTTCTCTCTCTGACAGCAGCCATCCTTTCTGAATGAGATTTCCAATTTGGTAATTTTTTTTTGTGCTGTGAGCCTATCCTATTAGGAAGTAGATTGAGAGTGCCCAAATGCATTTCGCAGAGGACAGCCAACAGACAGCCGAGACTTTCATCTCATCAGTCTGGAATGAATTGAAGCCAAATACTGAAGATGAAAGGCCCATGTCTAACCCATTGCATCAGCCGGCCACATCCTTTGGTTTCTAATGTCATATACAGCAGGGACGAAGAGCAAGCTGCTTATCAGACCATAGGTAAAAGATGAATGAAATACTTCTGGCGTGGAATACAGGACTGTCACTAAAACAATATTATTTTTCTGGAAAACAATGTGGGAAAATATTGCAACAGTATATGTGTTTTGTAATCATAATGAATATAAATCAACCAAGCAGTCATGATTCCAGCCAAGGTTAATTATAAGTAACTACACGTACATGATTTAAATGCTGATAGGGTGAGAATTGTTTGATACCAGAGGGCACTGAATTCCACAAGTTGGCAGTAGAAAAGGCAAGAGTTGATTTACTACAATTATTATGCACCTTCTGAAAAAAAACAATTAAGACAAGAGCCAGAACTGGCTTTGAGAACATGAACAGATGACAAGAAGCTCACTTGAGGTAGTCAGCTACAAGGTGGAGAAAACGTTTGAAAATAAAATAGGAAGATGAAGCTCATATGTTCTTGCTGATAGAGATGAGTTAACATGTTGTTGCAAGACAGACATATTCCAAACACCATGTACAAGGATGCTAATGGCATCTTGATTGCACAAAGCAAATCATATTACAAAGCTCTCCCTACATTTCAGTTGGCAAGGAGCATTGTTCTGCATGGAATTAAGCCATGCTGATAAGGAAAGTCCCACATTTAATTCACTGTGTGTATCAGTAATGGGCATGCTGAAATGAGCCACGAAGCCTCCCTGACTGAATAGACCTTTGGCACCCACTGCCCAAATTGAGAACCATTTGGTCAAAGATTGCTACTCACCATGGAAGTGTACCCCTGCTTGAGGTAGTAACTAGAGAGGAGAAAACTGGCTCCATTTAATCACAATAAATTTGTCAAATGCATTTTTATTTTTTATATTTCTTCTGGGTCTCATAATATGATTAAATTTCTCAGCAGCACCAGTGATTACTGAGTTTCTCACCCATTTAAGGCAAATTTACTTAACAGGATTGCAGTGGCAAAGGCCCAGGCTGGGCTGGTGCAGTTTGAAGGAGCACTCTGGATGCATCCTTAGCCCACAAGCCCTCAAACTCCCAGATAAAATGCACTGAAACCCCATTGATGTCACAGGATCTCAAGTTAGCTTCAGGAAGCCAGTTGAGCTGCATCTCTAAGGGACCCATTAAAAAATACAGATGAACATATCAATAATTGTAAGTTCTTCCACTTCTAATTTAGGGCACTATGTTTTGCCCCAAAACTCAGCTTCTTGTCCCATCCAATTTTTCTCAAATATGTTTAGTTCATTTAAAATGAAAGAAAATGAGTGTGGCATTCAACAATGTCCAAGTCAAAACACTGGAGAGTTGGGAATTGCAGGCGGTAATGTGTCAGAATGAGTTGAGCTGGCTGAGGCTGGTAGTTCTAGTAGGACTGCTCGTGTTCAGCTGCTTATAGGGAGGTACATCACAGACTGAAGTCACTGGGTATCAGAGAGCAAAATATCTCTGCTAGCTGGAGCTGTATCTGTCACAGCCCAAGATCCCAACATTTCACTGCAGTCTGCTTCAGCAGCTTCTTCAGTGAACTTCCTTCTGTTGTGAGGTCAGAATTGGGTATGTTTGTTGTTGATTGCACAATGTTCAGTTCCATTCCCAAGAGTTAATGAAGCAGCCTCTGCTTTGGTGCGTCAAGTCAGGGCTGAAAATTTTTAAACATTTATACTATACAGGAGTCAGAATATAACTATCTCCAACAAAAGGCTCAAACCTACTGCCTTTGCAATTCAATGGCATTACCATCCTGGGTCACTATTGACTAGACACGTTACTGGATCAGCTGGGCAAATACTATGGCTACAAGAGCAAGTCAGAAACTGGGTACCCTGTGGTGTCTGGTTCACCGCCTGTCCCCCAGAGTTTTTATGCCATCTAAATGAATCTAAATGCCACATGAATGATAGAGAAATGGAGGGCTATGTGGGAGGGAAGGGTTAGATAGATATTAGAGCAGGATAAAATATCGGCACAACATCTTGAGCCAAAGGGCCTGTACTGTGCTGTAATGTTCTCTGTTCTAAATGGCGCTCACCAGGAGTGTGATGCAATACTACTTCTACTTGCCTGGATGAGTGCAGGTTGAACAACAACTAAGAACTTTGCACTTTCTAGGATAAAGCACACCACTAGAATACTAAATATTAGTTTATTCCATCACCAGTTCCTCGACAGAATCTCTCAAATCTGGTCGTGCTAACACTTACAAGGGCAACGTGGTCATGCTGTTGTAGGCAAGTTCCGCACCAAACATCTTCCTGACTCAGAGGTGTATCACCTTTTTTCTCATTGTTATTTGTTAAAAGTCCTGGAACTCCCGTCTAAAAACACTCTAATTATATCTTCATCACAGAGACTGTATGGGATCAAGGAGGTAGTCCACCACCACTTTGTCAAGGCCAATTAAGGAAACACATTAAAATACATGTTTTGTTAATTTGGCAACATTCACTGAACAAATTAAATAAAAAATGTCTCCCAGGGTTAGATAATTTTAGATGAATTACTAGTGTAATCTAAAGTTACACCTCAAAATAGGTGAAACTTGAGTCAACACATTTCTTTTGGTGATAACTTTGCAGCAACTTAATTTACAACCCCCTGTCAGGGTAAGGCATCTTGTTTCATAAAATATCAGTGGGACTTTAAAGATCACTTTGTCCGCTGGATATTCACAAGTAGTTTGAGGTCTGGACAATTATTTTTTTTAAGCTGTCGACTTGAGCCTCCTCAGTCCACCAGCAGAGATCTCATTGGCTAAGACAACAGTTAGATCCTAACATACATTTCTTTTCACATTGCCAGGTACAAGTAATTTTGACTCCAATCTAAAGAAACCTTCTAACCTTTCTTAACACATGTATGAACTTTAAATTGTGAGACCTATAAAGGGAGAATATCCTTCTTGAGTTGGCCACTCATTTTGCATCCCAACTGATTTTCCTTTCTATTTAACTCAATGCAGTGGAAAATTGAGCAAATGTATAAAGGGTATCTGATTATCAATTGTCTGCTTTACTCCCCAGCATAAGTTGAAAGTCCACCCAGTATTTTAAGCATCGACTCAGAATCATGTATGTTTGGTTTGCATTGGCATTTCAGGATTTACTCAATCAAAAATCAGTCTTCTGAGAAGTTTATTTTCTTTTAATCATTACTTCACTCATTCTGTGTATTCCGTTCTGAGGCAGATTTTATCTCAAATATCACCTCTGTGTTTCTTGAGCCACTTGCGGGGGAAGAGTGTCAAAAGTGCATTCTCGTTGCCCTGCCCATGGCTTTTACATTCACACTGAGCTGCAATCATCCAGAACAAACCATGTACCCTTTACACGAGGCTAGAACAATGCATGCCCATTGAATACAAATATCGACCCTATGTTCAGAGTTGGTCTCCATTGTGCAGAGCAGTCAAGATTCGGGCTTGAACTCAAGAGTCAGGAATAACACAGTTGAGCCAGAGATCAATCCATCTGGATGTGAGTACCTTGATGGATGTCAACCCAGTATTCAAGGACCTGGCCTCAACTTGCAGCAGGATTCAACTTCAGGCTGAAATTCAGAAACCCTGGCACAAAGCACACACCATAACCTCATTTTTCAATAATGGTGCAACACATTAACACTATCACAGCTCAAAGGAGCTGCCACAAAATAAAACATTTCATGACATATGTCAGTGAAAATAAACCTGATTCTGAGACATAATGCCCTGGTAATAACACAGAACACTCTTGCTGTCAGTAATACACCAACAACTGTTCTCAGTACAAAAAGACCAAAAACTGAATAATATCACTGCAAAAACTTTGTGTTACCTAAATAGCAGCACACAAATTCAAGGTGGTAATCTGATCTCAAGGTTCAAATAGCTTTGCTGCCATGGTTCATGACATCTTCTGATCCCCTCAGTTGGATTTATAAGATTTTAATCGATCTCCAGTATAAATTATTCTGTAAATAATTTACAATGAAATGGATCTTCTTTTCGCATTTTATCACAATGTATTTAAAATGGTATTTTGCCCATTTAATCAATTAATGGGAGCAAAACCTGTGGCAAGTTAATTTCAAGCGTTCCTGCTAGACTATCTACAAAGTAGAGCAGTTTTGAAAATTATTTAACTATAAGCCTTCTTCATTGGTAGCAAAATCAAATGAACTAGTTTAAAGTTCCCTGAATTAGTCCATCCAGTGAGAAACTGAACTGTAATGACAAAGAATATCCCAAGTCAAGTTAATGGTGGTGTGGAGTTCACTGGCTGCAGTGGAGGAATAAGAGGTCTGGCCCTGGGTGAGGAAGGAAAAGGTCATCCAGAGTCTCCACACCTGACTGCTTTCCAGTCCTCTCTTCTGGAAATGGACCTGAATGGAGATCAGATGAAAAGTGAGTTGGACCTGGCTGTCATTTTCCCATGGTCAGATAACCTACTGACATTTACTGCCAAGGCCTGGACGCAAATAGACTGATGAATAATTGAAAAACAGTTATTTCCTCCAGTACCAGAGGGCAGTTTCTGCCCACTGAATCATACATTAGGATGGAGCCAATGTCCTCAGGAGGGGGGAGGCTTTGGAGAAAAATAACAAAATCTAAGTATTCAAGAAATCAAAAAGACAATGGTTAAAGTTTCATGGCTTTGGATCTTATGGGATTCCTGCTGTGTCACTTTAAGAGGTGCAGTCCCAGATGTTGCAGTTGTGAGTTGTACACCCTTGGCCAATTTCCAAGTAATGGTTGGCGTTGAGAATCAACACAAAGAGGAAAGATCATTTTCCAAGTCTCATAGAAATTACAGCAGGAATATTCAGAAACAGATGGACCTTCTTGGGAACTGACATTTTGCTAGTTTATTTCAATTATTGCCACAGAATAAATGTGTTGCTTTTATAAGGAAGGCACTTGGATTTTTAAAATCTAGTGGCTAGGGCTAGAGATTCTTCAATGAGTAAAATCACAAATCCCCAGTCTTTTGATTGTAATTGCACACAAACTCCAAGATGGGTCCAATGTCACACCCAAGAAACAAACTGTGAACTATTTTTTGCAGGAGCTCTTAAAAAGCAGCAGATTCTAATGCTGCACTGAGCAATAAGATTTCTAGCTCTATTTTGGTAATCAAGCCTCCAAACACTTAACAGATGAACACAGAAAGTGTAAGTTATAAGCAGGATCTGCATCAATATTAATGCTGGGTGAATATAGGGTGATGTGGTTCCCAACAGAGAAGAAATCCGGTGTGGATTTGGATATTCAGCCCTTTGCTCAAAATGTTTTGGAGCCAGCTTTCACAGCTGTAGTTTTATTCTGGCAGATCTGAGACTTTCCTCGATGTTTTGGCCCTAAATGCATGGGAATTCTCAGATCATTAAGTGCTATGGCCATATAGATCTTTTTAAATACCATAGTTCCTACAGGTTCAAAACTATCCCTAGATATTTCACTCCTGGTAGCTCATGATATTCATTAACTTAGGTATAGGGTAGAATTTCTGTTTCCTTTCTTCTCTATTCTACAGCATAAAGTAAGAGATCAATTTCAGTCCATGAATTTCCACATCCTTGGTTTTGCAATTGTCTCCCTACCAATACACTGGTGGATATCTTAAGAGCTTAAGAGAGATAGGTCTTGATCTTATTTTGAAGGAAAAATAGAGAGCAGGGCGAGAGGAGGAAAGGTAATTGTTTTCATGATAAAATTATACTAGCATTTAAACTGATATCAATCCCTAGAAGTTTACAAAACTCACCACAGAGCTCTGGACTGTTGAAGGCTGAGGAGAGACCTGATAGAAGTTTATAAAATTATGAGAGCCACAGATAGGGTAGACAATCAAAATCTTTTTCCCAGGGTAGAAATGTCAAGTACTAGAGGACCTGCATTTAAGGTGAGAGGGGGAACGTTTAAAGGAGATGTATGGGGAAAGTTTTTTCACATAAGTGTTGTCGGTGCCTGGGACGGGCTGCCGGGGTGAGTGGTGGAAGCAGATCTAATAGTGGCATTTAAGAGGCTTTTAGATAGACATATGAATATGGAGGAATATGACTCATGTATAAGCAGAAGAGAATTAGTTTAATTCAGCACTGTGTTTGGCACAAACATCATGGGCCAGGCCTATTCCTGTGCTTATACTGTTCTATGTTCTAGATCCACCAGTGAGAAATAAACCCTTAGGCAAACACTTCTAGAACATTTTAAAACTGCAAATATCTTTAAAGAATCTGATCTCTCTTTAGCAGTCCAATGGGTCAGGGAGCTTCTGTTGCTAATGTAGAATTTTTTTTTGTTCCAAGGTGAGGACTTTTAAAGTGGTACTGATCCCAGACTTGATCTGAGACAGCATAATATCACCACATCAATATTCAGGTGATGGGTCAAATTGGAAAAGGCAGATTGGACTCATAGAACATAGAAAAGTACAGCACAATACAGGGCCTTCAGCCAATGATGTTGTGCCAACCTATATAAACCTATTCCATGATCAATCTAATCCTCCTCTCCTACACAGCCCATAACCCTCCATTTTCCATGTGCCTACTTAAGAGTCTCTGTTGCATCAGCCTCTACCACCACCCCTGGCAGTGTGTTCCAGGCACCCACCACACTCTGTGTAAAAAAAATCTACCTCTGACATCTCCCCTAAACTTTCCTCCTCTGACTTTAAACTGATCTCCTCTGGTACTGGCCATTGCCGCCCTGGGGAAAAGGTGCTGGCTGTCCAGTCTATCTATGCTCCTCATAATCATAATCTGTCAAATCACTTATTATTCTGCATCGCTCCAAAAAGAAAAACGCTCCCTAGCCCATTCAACCTTTCTTCATAAGACATGTTCTCTAATCCAGGCAGCATCATGGTAAATCTCCTCTGCACCCTATCTAAAGTTTCTACATCCTTCCTATAATAAGGAGACGAGAATACAATACTTTAAGTGTGGTCTAACCAGAGTTTTCTAGAGCTGCAACATTACCTCATGGCTCTTGAACTCAATCCCCTGACTAATGAAGGTCACCGCACCGTAAGCCTTCTTAACGATCTCATTAACTTGCGCGGCAACTTTGAGGGATCTATGGACTTGAATCCCAAGATCCCTCTGTTCCTGCACACTGCTAAGAATCCTGCCATTTGTACTTTGCCTTCAAGTTCATTCTTCCAATTTGTATCATTCACACTTTTCCAAATTGAACTCCGTCTACCACGACTCTGCCCTGATCCCAGCCTTGGAATGTATATCACCCATTCACCCAAGGGTTTGGGCTTTCGGCAGAAATTTGATAAGGATTGCCCATGATTGAATCAGTTAGTAATGCCCTGATACCAGTCCAGAACATCCACTTGGATATATTAGAATTTCCAAGCTAAAGTGTATTAGAAAGGCATTGAGAGAGCTGTTAATGAGCTTAACTGCAGAGACTAACTACAACAGTTAAACAATCTTCCAGTAGTTAGAGATTATCAAAGATGAATTGATGTCCCTCAAGGGTGCATGTATGATTGAGACTGAATATGAACTAAAAATAATTCTTGGAAATATTCACTGAAGCAGACATTGATATCCTTATGATGAAATGTATTCTATCTATTAGCAAATTTAACAATTTTATTATCAAAATGAAAGTTTCAGCCTGATTGCCAGATATTGGATAAATCCTCAGGAACATCTGATGGTATTCATTGAGATTTGACACAAATTATCTACAAGGTGTGTTTCTTGTCACCAAGAAGGAGTAATTGAATATAGGGGACATCCCAAAGCATCAGAAACAGGTTAATTTGGTATCCACTCATCTGCAAACAGAGAAACCCATTGGGTTAATAATGATAATTGGCAAAATAAGCAATCATCAGGAACAAATTAAAGAATTATTCATTTGGAATAACCATGTGGAGTTATAGACATGGGTCCAGAAGGGGTAATCAATTCCTAAATACCCTCTTTCAACTCTTTAAGTAGACTGCAACCAAAGATAGCATTGGAAAACTTCTGATTGGATTCCTCAGTACCAAGCTGAGATGTGCATGTAACTAAGGAATTGCTTGAAGGAGATAAAGCAGAGGTTAGAGACTGATGTATGTCAATATGATGTATTGCATCAGGAGTAATCAGTGGACACTTTACCATTCCCAAAATATTAAAAACCTGGATTCACAAATAAAATGTAGTTTTGTAAAGTTTGCAAATGATACTAAATTGTCCGGAACAACTAAGAGGTAATTTGAGTCATAGACTACTGAAGGTCATAAATAGAATTGCAAGCAGACAGAGCAATAGCAGAATATGCTTGAATAAGAGCAGGAACACACAGTAGACTGCATTTAAAACTATTGAAAAATTGGGTCCTCTGCAGAGATATCAATTTGAAATGGCATTATCTGGCTTACACTCAGAAACAAGCACTAAAATGGGGCTTGAATGATTCCTGGCAGGACTTCACCATGCTTTGCACATTTACTGATACTTTGCTGTAAGGCTTTCAAAGGAAGACATCTGCCCTTAAAGAACAATCTGCATAGCAGCAAGCATACTTTAGCTTCTATGGATGAGACAGAAGCTGTGAGGGAGAGGGAGACAGCTCCCATATTTGCTCAACGAGACAGTCAATCCTATTGAACAAAGTCCAAACCAGGACGAAAGTCCTGAACATTGGCAGCCAGAAAATCAACAAAGTTGTGACTACAGTAGTCTCCTCGAGGATGGAGAATCTCCAGTCAGTGGAAGAATGTGTACAGAAATTTTATGCCCTCACAAAAGATATCGGGGTAATCTATACACCACTGACTAAACCTGGTTTGAAAATCCTTGCAGAAAATGTTTTTAATATAGAGATCTGTGTTCTTTAAGTGTGGTGCAACTCAACAGGAAATGAAGAGAGGTTACAGTAAGGGACTAAATTAATTGGAGCTACGATCCATTCAATCATGTGATACAATGATTGCAGGTGAATCGTGTGGGGATTTTATATGACATCTGGGCTCTCCTGGCAATTTATTGCTATGTTGTGTTGGTGTTAAGGATTGTATTGGGTTTGCAGTGAGGAATTTCATTTTGCTAGCTCATTTTGAAAACTGACACTCTAAATGAAGTCCTTCATGTTTCAGCCAATGCCATCCTCCTTTGCTTGACTGGGAGGTAAGTCTTTGCAGAAAAGTACACTCGGTGATCTCTTCTTCCTCTTACTCCTGCAGTTCTTCAAGTTTCAACTTGTGACGGCCAGGCTCCAGGACTCCTTGTTGTTCATTGTCTGCCACCTTTGGTTTGCTAGATGCATGGCTATGAAATCTTAGCATCTAGTTGGCGTGCACCATAGAGCATTTCTGGAAAGCTGCAGGCAACAGAAATTCATCCTGAGGAGACCAATAGCCATCCCCTCTACTCTCCTGGTGCTTGCATGCTTCAAATGTCTGCATTCAGCTCCTGTGGCTGGAGAATGCACTGGTGCAAGGAGTCAGGGAAGTAAAAAGTAACATTAGTCTCTCAGGATCCATCAAGACAGTAACTGAAAATATCCAATGGTGCAGCATTTATTAGGAATGAAGAAGTTGTGTGTGCTTCCTGAAAACATGACATCGCCCCATGAGGGAATTCTTCATGATCCACAATGACCTGCACAGTGAGGATATGGAAACCGTTCCTGTTCATTGAGAGGTCCATGTTATTAAGGGGAGACCTTACAGGCAGTGCTCTGCCTGCACTAAAGGGAACCCAGCAATACTGGCAAATCCCAGTGCCTAATATACCACCTGATCCTCACTGAAATCAAAGTGAGTAATTTTTTTTGTGTGTGTGAGTGCAGTGACTGGGTGGAGATCTTCAATATTGGAGGAGAACACTGTAACCACCTCCTGGTGGGTTTACTGGCTTCCAATGCTCAGGACCTTGATCCAGGCACATAACTTGTTCAGCAGGACTTGCATGTCCTTTAAAATAAATATGGGAGCTGTCTCCCTCTCCCATACAGCCTCTCCATAGCAGCTAAACTGTAAACTGTTGTTGTATGTCTACCATAAGTAGGCCTTTTACAGCTAATAGCTTTCTTAGAATGTTGTGCAGCAAAGTGTCAGAAAATGTGCAAAACTGGGTGAGGTACTGTCAAGAAACAAAAGTTAGCAGCAAGTTGGGAGACAGCAGGGGTTTGCTTGGAAAATCCTGTGGCGACGAAATTGAGAATCATTTTCACCTTGAGCTCCACAGAGAGCACGATTCAGGCATAAGGGTATAGCTAAGTTCTTCCCTCAGAACATCATGTCTTCAGTTATGACAGCCTTGGAAAATCCGAGTGTGAATACACTTACTCATCACAGGGGTCCAGGAAGGATCTGTTATCAATGAGATTTGTGGAGGTAGGCTTTTTTAGGTGGGCACCTCTTTGTCACTTGCTGCAAGGACCCCAACCCAGCCTGAGTGGCCAGCAATGGCCAAAATGATGCCTTTAATTATAGAGGACTGCCCAGTAGTGAGACCACTGAAGCACCCATTGAATGATAATCTCAGCAATTAAAGTGCTGGGGAAAACACTTCCTGTTAGCTGTGGAATTCCAGTGTTTCAGCAGCCTGCAGTCATTCAGTCAAAAAAAAGCAACAAGCTAGGACGGTGTTCTCCCAGCTCCACTGAGACTGTTCCACCACAGCTGTGGTGTGGAGCTTTCAGCTCCAATTCATGTCAGTATGGGCAGAAATGGACATTACGTAAATAATGACATCATTGGACAATCATCAGGTGCGCACTAATGTTAAGAGCGCTCAGAAGTGCCTAGTCCAATTCCATTTCTGTGCTATTTCACCCGGAAATAATCTTCAGAATGAGATCATTTTTTGACAGTCTAGGTCATGTTGATGTTGGACTAAACAGTGAACATAAAATGGGTGCTGTGATTTTTAGTGCTATTGTTCTATTTTATAGAATCGATATTTAAATTGGTGGAAAGAAAATAGGAGTAAATTTACAATAGTTTGCTGATTAACAGAACATGCTCTTTGATTTCAGATATGTTCTATTCTCAATTGCATCCCAATGCATCTTGCAATGGGTCAAACGCTACTATGCTTCAGAGCTAGTTGCCTGTGTTTAAGTAAAAAATGCTAGTTTTTAATTTGTTCTTTTTCCTTTATTATGACTTTTTTCGTGGATGCCCTGTTCATTTTTACTTCAGCGTATTTATGTACAAGCCAGCCAAATGTAGTGGTGTTTTGCTTCCAAATGCATTTGTAAGGAAAGCACAAAGACACCACTACATTTGGCTGGCTTGTACATAAGTACGCTGAAGCTTGACTTGTGGATTGTTTTAACTTATTTGTCCTCAGTCATTACAGCAGCTGATTTAATGTCTTTGGTAAGTAGAAGTGGAATCATCTTCCATATCTTTTACAGACTGGTGGATGAAGTCTTTGTAGGGACATTAGGCAAGGTATAGAGTCAGCATCAATAGTGATGCCAGAAATAGCTCAGTGCCAAGACTGACTTGCGAAGAATAGCTAGTTGTGTGAGACACCAGCTCCCATGTGACACAGATTCAGAAAGTTCAACAGGCAAGTGCAAAACATTAGCAAAGGCACAGGAAGTTAGTCAGTTCCACTGTAAGCATTTTATCATTTTTACCTTAATATTAAAAAAAATGGAAACAAGCTGAAATATAACTGCGAGATTTTGTCTTAATGATTTTTTAATGAGGCTCTTCCTACTCTCCCTACTTTACTGGAACTGACTAGTTCAAGTGCAGCTCTAATAAATGTAGCAAATGAACCCTGGGAACGTTGCCATAAGTGCCACACAGCTTCAAAAACATTCAGCTCCAAATGGAGTAATGTGGGACTTCTACTATATCTTTGAACTTAACCTGTTAAAGACCAGAGTAAGATGTTTGTACTGCAGGTATTGTAAAGTATTCTCCTTTCTCACATGCCACAATCACCGGCACTGGTCAGGAGCCAGTTTTCATTTACTTCCATTTTGCTTCTTTATTCACCTTTTCAGGATGTGGACATTGCTGGAAGGGCCATTGTTTACACCCTGACCCTAATTACCCCAAGAAGGTGGTGATTGTGAACGACATTCTTAAACAGGTGCAATTCTTTGAGTCATACAGCCAAACAACATGGAAACAGGCCCTTGTGTCCACTGAGTCTATGTTTACTCTCAACACCCATTTACGCTAATCTCATGTCATTCTCCCCACGTTCCCATCACTTTTCCCTGATTCTATCACTCACCAACACCTAGGAGCAATTTACAATGCTGAATTAACCTAGCAATGTTGTAGGGAGATAAGTCATGTGGTCACAGAGAGATGCAAATTCCACACAGACTGCATGGGGAGGTTAGAATTAAACCCGGGATGAAAGCAGGTTGAGGGAACTTGGTCTTTTTTCTTAGGAGAGACAACGGATGAGAGGGGACCTAATAGAGGTATATAAGATGATGAGAGGTATTGATGGGGTAGATAGTC
>JARFYF010000052.1:35843994-35855439 GCA_030265395.1 Rhina ancylostomus
GACAGGGCACCATACTATCACAATTTATTTGGTGAAAGTATTTTCTGATTTCACTCTCAAATGGCCTGTTTTTAGTTTTACTGTTATACCCTATTGTTCTAGATTCTCCCATTGGAGGAAACAGCTTTTCTGCCTCTGTCCCATAATATCTCACTCGATCACTCTTTAAAATCTGAACTCAAGAGACCGTACGATGAGATTATGCACACCCTGATTATCACTAAACCTCTTTAAGCCCTGGCATATTTTAGTGAACCTGCCCACTTCAAGGCTGGCACATCTTCGTTGAAGTGTGAGGCCCAATCATGAATACAGTATTTCTGAAATGGTTAGGAATTTGGCAAGGGGGGTGGGGGTGGCAGAGGGGGAGTCAAGGCTCTATGCAATTCAAGCATGAGTTTCTCCTCTTTCCTTCCCAGCCCCATTGATATAAAGGCCAACATTCCATCAGCTTTTTTGATTGCCTCAAGATTATAAAGTAGAAGCACTTTCTTTTCTCACAAGTGTCATAGAGCAGTGCAATAATATTGAAACCCAAAGAGTTAATTAACAACTTTTGTGAGATACTGGGTACTGGTTAGAAACAGAATTGAGCAGTATAAGAAAGGATATGAAATCACATAATCAAAAAATCTGGAAAATAATAGCTCTGAAGTTACTGAAAATGTCATGTCAAAGATAAATAATGTAAAGCCAGATAGATATTTTCAAGTTGTACTTGATTTGCCTTTCAGAATCAGAGAGAGACATTGCAGAACTGATTCTCAGGACATTAATTGGGTTTGTATAGTCCTTGATTGGCTGTGGTGTTCTTTGGAGGGATAAGGTTTGATCAACCATAAGATTTATTCTCAAATGTACCATATGCGGTATATGCAACATAGATTCTTCACCCTCACACAATAAGCCTTAATAAGCATTCGAAACATATAAGACCAAAAGTTTCAGCAGCATTTTGTTGGTAAAAACATTTCTGGAACCACAGCTTTAAGCCTTGTGGATGAGTATTTGATTGTTACTATGGACACCACAGGGCAAAGATCCTGTTTCAGTGATTTTTATTTGTGACTTAATGTTGACTCTGGAAATAAGGCAGTGTGGGCAGGCTCCAGGTTTTACCAAAATTTTGCTGGGTGCCAAGGGTTAAATTATGAGGAGAGATATCAAAAGCTGAACATGCAAATGATGGAATCTAGAAGACAAAGTTGTGGTTTGATCAACATTTTAGAAATTTGGAAGGAAGTGATAGAGTAGATAGAGAGAAACTTTCTTCAGCTGGTGGCTGAATGCAGAACAGAAAAAAATCTCAAAAATCAGAGCCATGTTACCTTGAGAGAGGGTAGGAAAAACTGAGAACAGCACAGGAACAGGCCTTTGGCCTAAAATTTTGCAAAGGTTGCTGAAATGTAGAAGACCCATCAGGTAAACTCAGTTGATACTTTTAAGTCTGAGATTGATAGACTTTTGATAATAAAGGAGCCAAGTGAAATTGAAATACGGATCAAACATGATAGAAAGGCTTGATAGGCTGAATAGTCTTGATCTTGTGTATCTATGGTCTTATGTTCCTCCCAACCTTGTATAAAACAGGTAGATTATCCAGCTACTATAGAAACCACCTAATCTTCATGTCCTTTGATCAATGCTGGCTCTTGGCAAATTGATGCAAGCCTCAATAGCTTTGATTAGCCCAATCACTGCTCTCTGTCCAGCCTCACACTTAGATACAGTCCTAGAGAGTTGCAGCCATAAAATATAAGTATTCCACAATGGAAGCCATCTGTTTTAGGAATCAGTCAGCAGCAAAAAAACAAAATCGAAGAAGCAAAAAGATAACTATTTCAGAACACAATTCCTATGCCTAGTATGAGTATTTTTCAGTTGTCACTTTTGTAACTACTGACTTTTGGCTGTTGGCATTTTTACCATTATATATTAAGACCATTCTTGATCTCCATAGTTATTGAATTAACACCTTCAACCACAATCCTTCTGGCACTTTTGGAGAATGCTCCTAATTCCATCTGATGCATATTGGAGGTGTTTGGCACTGATCCTGGGAGTGAAAAATACGGCAAAACTTTGATTCTTCAGCAATGACATTTGTAATCCTCATTTGCACAAAACTCACTTTAGCAACACTAATTTATTTTACAAAGATCAAACCACCCTCTTAGAAAATTATTCTACTCGCGGCAGAATTTGAGAATTTCTTTCCTCACAAAAAGGATATAACTGAAATAATTGTCATTAATATTGAAGAGTGGAACAAGTAATTACAGTGAATAATGATGACAAGCTCATACTACTGAATTGTAGCTGAGGACAGCTGACAAAACGGGATACTAGCTCTTTAAATATTTTATTTAGGCTTTTCTTTCTCCCTCTTCGTAGTTTGTTCTTTGATGACCTTTCCCTGCTGTTCCGTCAAACTATACTGCATTCATTTTCTATCATTTTACCGATGCAAATTCTTGAGCTACTGAGGTGTCTTCCCATCATTCCTCCTGCATTTGGGAAATGACAAGAACATCTGTGTTTCTGGCTGCCTGTTACCCAAAGGGCTGTGCTGCCTCATATTTCCAGTGACAGTTTTGCTACTCCCAGGGCTCCCAGGAATAGCAGGGGGCATTATACATCACCATTAAAACAGTGCAGCAGGTGTGCTGTCACACACAGACAAATCTGTCAATCAGGCTTTGCTGAAGAGCCCAGAAAAGAGTGCTTGAGTTTGCATCCTGCTTCCTGCATGCTTAGAGATTTAATTTCCTCCTAGGTCTGAGTCTCCAAAGTGCAAATTATTGCTGTCAGACTTTTTTGTTTGGTGGTGGGTCAGGAACATTTCATTTTTTTTTCTCCCTCAGTTTCAATCTATTTTAGATAACATACAAACACTGCAGCACTATAAAATAATAAAAAGAATGGATTGCCAGAATTCTCATTTGTGATTTAACATGTGTAGAATATGAATTGAATATTTTTATTTCTAATGATGTCTAACTGTCCATGACTATATCATGTCATGACTGGTTGTATCTGGGTGTACATATCTCTAGCTATCCATGGTTAATTTTCAACGTATCCATTGTTTCCTGCAAAGTTAAACACGTTTCAGTGAGTTGGAAAATGTTTACTAAAAATTCATGATTACAGATACCTTCTGCTAAAGTTATTTAGTGTTGAAACCAGCATTATTAAATATTACAGAGTACTGCAAATTATTCTCATCTGTTTTATCCTTTGTTTCCTTTCTGTCTGTGCCAAGTGCTGATGAAAATAATGGGCAGTTCAGTGGTTTGAGTCCCTGTACAGAGAATTCTCATTCTCAGAAAATGCTAAATGTACATACTTCCTTTCTCTCTGTTCATTCATTGATACACTTATTTCTGAAGGAATCTGGGGATTACAACCCTGGAAAATCCAATTTTTTTTTTAATTACAGTGGTGTGTTCTGGTTCATTTTAAGATTATTTTTGGTAAGAATTATTGAATTTTCAGTTTAAAAATAGGAACCATATTAGTGGCTCTAGTTTTTATCAACATACAATCACTGCCTCTAAACCTCAACATCCGACCCAGAACTATTCTGTGCACCCCTTGCCCAAACTTCACTGAGGCATCACACACTTTACCAAATAGTTACAGGAACACTTCATCCTTTTAATTATCTTTTGAGACAGTTTCTCCTCTGCCATGCTCAACAAACTCTTCCCCAGTACCCATGAGCAATTTTCTAGCCTCCCCTCCATGGATTCTGTCTACACTTCTCGCTGCCTCAGTAAAGCAGCCAACATAATCGAAAGCCCAACCAACCCCAAACATTCTTCTTTCTCCCCCTTCCCATTGGGCAGAAGATACTAAAGCCTGAAAGCACATACCACCAGGCTCAAGGACAGCTTCTATCCCACTGTTATAAGACTATTGAACAGTCACCTAGTACGATAAGATGGGCTCTTGACCTCACAATCTACCTCGTTGTGACCTNNNAACTTATGTTTTACTGCACTGACTTTCTCTGTAACTGTAACACTTTATTCTACATTCTGTTATTGTCTTATCTTGTACTACCTCAATGCACTGTTGTAATAAATAGATCTGTAAGAATGGTATGCAAGACAAGCATTTTGCTGTACCCCAGTACATGTGACAATAATAAACTAAGTTACTAATTTATTTAATTCTACTACTATTTCCTTTCTTGGCTCATACCAATTTAGGTGAGCTTGTTATCCATCACACCATCACACCCTTGGTCCAATCCCTATCACAATATCCACTGGAACCTGATGCTAGTTTTCACCTCCTTTAATTCAAATTGGAACCTTTCACTCATTGACATTGTCTACAGCCTCATTACCACTTTTTTCTTTGTCAATTCCCTGTGCTAGGATTTCAGAGTTCATTAAACAATCTCACCCAGAGTAATGTTTGGTCCACAGAGTACAGAGATAGGAGTCGGTACTGAGTGTCAGGGAGGAGTGTGATGGTCAAAAAATCATGAAGATGCAGGGCACCCAACTTCTCAGCTTCAATTTTGGAGATGGGGAGTTTAGATAAGATAGGATCAGACAGAGTATGTTTAAATTACAGGGGCAACAACCTCACAAAGGGGTTAACATACTTAATACCTATGAACTTTGACAGTCCAATCATCACCATTTTGAAGCTAGCCCTCCCTTGCATAGCTAGATTGCCTTATAGTTTCAAGTAGTAGACATCTTTACGATGCATATCAGAGTCTTTGGGTATAGTTAGGACTGTGCAATTTTAAGTTATATATAGGTAGTACTCCATTTAACCTCACCATCTGGCCTGGTGATGAACCTATCCTAACACCCACAATAATAAAGTGGCTACTGCCAGCCCCTGCTTTGCATGCAGTGAAGCTCAACCAGCAGCAAGCTAGTATTCCTTCGGTCCCTATCTGGCAAGCTGTTGGAGGATACCTGTCAGGCATCCACAGATCACTGGTGCCATTTTACTGAGGTCCAGGCCTCTAAATGACCTGAACTTCTTCACACAGTGAATGGGCTGGCATTCAGCTACGCAAAGCTGAAATCTATTGAGGATGTCTGCACAGCCTTTGTATATCCAAATTGTGCAAGTCTCAAAGTGAAGCACATCCAGTGTTTTCTCATACTGTCAGATAAGATTTTGGAAAAGTGCAACCATCTGAAGTATAAATCCTTTTTCTCTATTAGTCTTGAACCTTTTTCTTTCTATCATAATCTTTCTATTTTATCAATAATGCAATAGTTATTAATACTTCTGTATTCCTCTTAACCTGATGTTCTTCCTCCTCCTGCAATCCTCATCATGTTAAAATGAAGATTGATCACACCAACTTGTTTGCCAACACACAATTCTAATGTGAAATATTTTAATCCAATGTAGACAACACCAGACTGGTCACCTATTACCCAGCAGTCCCAATGTTCCTTTCAATTAAAGACAATGAGGTCAAAATCCATCCTCTTTTGTATTCACTTAACACAGGTGTGGTAAACGATGTATATCGAATTCTGCTTCAGAAATCCACTTCTGAAATCTAGTTCCACTGAAAGCAGTAAAATTGAATTTGAGAAGAAAAGTTTAATGTGCAATGCACATTTACTACATCAGGGAACATTTAGATCACATAACGGAGGATGATTCCAAACAGCTAATGAGGAATTTGATTTACAACATCAAATACAAAATGCCCCACATTCTTTGCCAGCATAGTATTTAATACTTTTGAATATTACTATTTTGCTTCATTTGCAGTGAACTCAAAAGCCTACGCATAAAGAAGGCATCTGTGATTTTACTGAAGATATCAAAGAAAAAAAATCTTGCCCATTGGCTTTCCCTTCCTCCTCCAATCTGAAGTCATTAAAAAACATCATTTATAGATATCGTCAAGTCTCTTCAAGCTTGGTGCCCTGCACGATAGCATAGGTTGCTTTATCTTAACTGCCATAAAACAATTCTCCTGATTTAAGAGGAAGGAAATTAATCAGGCATAAGGAAAATGATGCCCCTTAAAGAAGGAGAGAAAGATGGGATGATGCATATAATTTTTAACTGCGTGTGCTGATTAAAAATTATATCTTTTTTACCCTTCCCAAAATGTAAGCTCATCAAAGCAATAAAGTAATGTACAGAGCTCGGAGAAGCAGCACAATATGTGTTAACTAGGGTCTCCTTCAAACTATTCAAAATGACACCTTGGGTTTAAACCCTAAATGTTCCTGCAGACACAGTCACCTTTTGTTTGGCAGTTTTCCCAGAAGCATCAAAATAACAAATTTACACAAGTCTCCAGACAGAATTTATTCCAAAGCTTCATCACGGATTTTAAAATCCAACATTAACGATTACGAAAATATTCTCCTCAAGCTGTATTGCTGCTGCTGCCTCATTCTTCCTGCTTTTGCAGACAACTTTGGACACAAAGATGCTGCTGGAGAGCACTGGGCTTGAAGCAGTGCCTCCAAACACTGTTTCTGGCAGACAGAGCTGATGTGAAATAGCTGTAAAGGTGCTGAGATAAAGAAAACATCGTGAGCGTTAGACACTGAAAGACAAATGGGAGGATCCTGGAATTGGAGAGCAGATCGATAGGGATCTGAAGAGAAATGTGAGGTGACGTATTCCTGTTTGTAAAGGGGAGATGAGGTTCAGGAGTTATCTCGCAGCAAGAGCACATCTTTTACAGGGAGCAGGAAACAGCTGCTCCCTGAGTAACAGCATGTTTACTATAATTAACAATTTATTGGGATTGTTCAGCAATTACAGTCAAGCAAAAAAGAAATCAGCAAAGCAAATCAGGGCAATCCAGTCAGTAGTGGAAACATAACATGATAACAACAAAGAAAATGTGTTTGCTAATACAAAAATAAAAGCAAAGAATACTGGATTTATGTCGCAAGTCGTTGGTATCTGACTGATGCCAGGGAAATGAATTCCATCCTTTTTGGTCCCCAGGAAAAATAAGTGAAATTGGTCTAAAATTGAGTAAAAAAAATTTTGCACATAGAATCATGCACGAAAACAGGACCTGTGCAGTTCCCATCAGGATTTGCTCGAGCAGCTTGAAACTGCCCCATCATTGCTGCCCTGATCACGGGAAAGTAAGTCAGTTCAAGGAACTCTCCCCCTGCCAGCCACAGTACAGTTGCAGAAAAGGCTGCTTTGGAGAAGAGGGAGAAAGAATAGGATTTTTTTTTAGAATTACTTGGAAATTTCCTTTCCATATTACGTATTTGTTTGCCTTCCCCACCAATAAAATATCTGGAAAAAGAAATTATGTCAAACATTTGCCATACTTTAGAAATTCCACAAGATATCAATTACTTTCTCTGTTACAGGAGTAAAGGTTCTGTGATTCAAAACTATCAATACCCATACAATTTTAGGCTCTCCTTTCTGTCTGCTATTAACATTTTGAGTGAAGTGAGTCAGAAGTGACCTAAAAAACATTCATGTGTGTGACCACTATTGGTTATTCTTTTGCCAGTGTTAAGCATTTCTGGCCAGATAGAGCTCAACCAAGGTGCAAGATAATGTTCTCTGTCTTATATCTCATCCTTACATCGGAAATAGACACTTTGCCCAGCCAGGGATTATCACAGCAATTAGCAAAATGGCTTGTTTGGATTAATTTGCTATTTTTTTGTGAATTTTGCATGAACGTGGGCATCTTTTTTCCTTTGAACCTTTTTTTTTCCAGTCTTTCTTTACCCCTTCTCTACCTATCACACTCTCTTTTAAACATACAGTTGCAATCTTTACTCAGCCACTCCATGTGGCTACTTAGGTGGCAGGAATGGTTTGAGTTTCTCAAGTTAACTAATCACTGGTGAACAAAATTTCTCTGAATTACTTATTGGATTTGTTGGTGATTATGTACAATTTGTGCTCTTGGATTTTGGATTTCACACTAGGGAAGACATCCTCCTGATATCTATGTCTTTCACAATCTTAAGGAAGTCAATCAGGTTACTACTCATCATTCTTTTTCCACCAGTTCAATCTTTCCATAAAGCTTGGGTATCCTTATGGCCATTTTTCTGCCATAAAATGCACTCGATGACTATGGACCATTAGATCACTGTTATGTAATCTTCATGAGAATCCATAACTTCGCATTTGGTGAATGTCAGTTCAAGAAGGATTGCATGGTCCTGACGGCAAGCATTACTGAATGGATTAACAAACACATAAAAAGAAGGAGAAATAAAATGATATCCACAAAAGCCACAGGAAGTTAAAGATGCTTGGAAAACTCCAAGGGAAACAGAGATACTTTAAAAGATTGTTATAGTGACAAAGAGAGGTGTGGAAAAATAATCACAGCTGTGGAGATGATAAGTAACAATAAGAAAACCTTTCAGTGCTGCAGTGGTGAGTAGGCAATCTAAAAATAAAGAAACGCCGTAAAGAGAAAACTGGGCTCAAAGCAGAGTTTGAGTTGAAATAACTTCCATTTGAGTGATTCTTCCATGTACATGTGAAGATAAAACAACTGGTCCTTAGTAATAATGACCACAAAACTATTAGACTGTCATAAAATTTCATCTGGTTTACCAATGTCCTTGGAGGACGAAGTCTGCCATCCCTGCTTGGTCTGTCCTATACATGACTCCAGTCCCATCAGTATGGGTGACTCTTTAACGACCTGTAGAAAAACATAGCAAGTCACTTAGTTCAAAGGCAATAAGGGATGAGTAATAACTTCTGGGGATGACCAATGTTTGCTGGCTTTGCTTTGCCAGCAATGCGCATATCCCAAAAAGTGAATGAAAAAATTAGATGTCCATCCCAAACAGAAATGAGCAGGCTTGAAGTTTCTGCTCTTGGTGCTATATTTCAGACAGAATTAGCTAAACATTTTCACAATGGACACAAATAATTGTGGAACTGAAAGTACACGTGGCATTGAGCAGATATCAAGTCACTGAGATCATTGGTGAATTTTTTAAAACATTGCACTATAAACCACCCACAAGGTGACAATTCACCATTTAGGGTTTCTGCTGATTGAATGCTTTATGGCACCTTGATGAAGCTCTCAAGAAATTAAGCTGATTAGTTTGGGTGATAGGATAAAATTGCCATCTTTTAAAAGCCTTTGAATGTCATTTATTTTTTAACAATGAAACTGACCACTTGTGTACCATTGTACACCACTATACTTGTTAGTTCTGTGTGCTTTTTAAAAGTCGTCCTCACTAATTTTATTCAGGATGTTCACAGATTAGAACTGACATTTTGATTTAAAATAATTACTTTCAACATGATAAATCCATTTTCAGCTTTATTAAACAAACTGCACCTTGTTATTACTTAACTGTATCGGTAACAACAGCTTTTTAAAAAAATGAAAAGCTCCTTCAGAAATTGATTGTAAGGCCCCAGTGAGCTTTTGTATTTCAAAACCTGGAAGTGAGTTGAAACAAAACTGAAGACAAATTTCAAAACTGCTGCAATTTTGAGTGCAGTTTGAACACATCACTATTTGCATCAGAAGTAGAAACTCTAGCATCAGGGCTTAGAAATAAATGAAGTTACTGATAGCTTAACAGGCCAAGCGGTAAACAACTTCTGAAGAGTAGATGGTAGTTACCTCAATGCAATATTATGGGAGGTTACCAGGAATATACTAGTAGATTAGAAATCCAGAAATAAATAATAGTAAATGAGAGACCTAAGGGTATAACTACATAGTTCCCTGAAAGTAGACACAGGTAGACAGGATAGTGAAGAAGGCGTTTGGCATGCTTGTCTTCATCAGTTAGGGCATTGAATATAGGAGTTGAGACATCATATTACAATTGTACAAGCTATTGATGAGACCACACTTGGAGTACTGTGTGCAATGCTGGTCACCCAATGTCATTAAGCTGGAAAAGGTTCAGAAAAGATTCACGAGAATGGAGGACTTGAGTTATGTGGATAGGCTGGGACTTTTTCCCAAGAGCATAGGAAAGCTGAGGGATGACCATGTGGAGGTATATAAAATCATGAGAGGCATAGATAAGGGGGATGGTCATGGTCTTTTTCCAAGGATAGGGAGTCTAAAACTAGAGGGCATAGGCTTAAGTGAAAGGGGAAAGATTTAAAAGGGATCTAAGGAGCAACTTTTTCACACAGAGGGTGGTGGGCATATGGAACTAGCCGCTGGAGGAAGTGATAGAGCTTTCCGTTTCTGTGCTGTATAACTCAATGACTCTCTGTTCAGAATGGGCATGTAATCACCAAAAGCATATTGATATAGGCAAACATGTGATGATGCCTTTTGATATAAAAGGGGAAAAGACCGCAACGCAGTGGCACAGCTTGTAGACTGCTGTCTCACAGCTCCAATGATCCAGGTTCTCTTGACCTCCATTGCTGTCGTGTGTAATTTACACATTCTCTCTGTGACTGCATGGGTTTCCTCCAGGCACTCAAGTTTTCTCCCACATTCCTTAAATGTGCAAGTTGATTGGTTAGTTGGCTACTGTAAATTGCCCCTTGTGTGTAGGTAAGTGGTAGAATGGGGCAGTTGATGGAAATGTGGGGAGAATGAGAAAGGGAATAATATAGAATTAGTGTGAATGGTCAACATAGACTCGATGGGCCACAGGGCCCGTTCCCACACTTTATGACTCTATGACTATGACTCTTTAAAAAATTACCATCTGAATGAGGTTAAAGGAAATGAACAGCTAGGAGACATTGGTACAGAAATACTTAAAATATTAGTGCAGGTTAATAAGGCCACAAAAAGGCAAGCAAAGCCCTGGATTCATTTCTAGAGAAATAGAAGAGAAATGCAGTGCAGCCGTGCTAATCTTCTATAGAAACACCATTGTAAAATAGTGATTAGGCCTGGTCTCCCTGTCACAAAAAGGATATGGAGGCATTGGAGAAGCTGCAAATGAGATTTACTGGGATGATGACAGAACTCAGAGGTCATACCCATCGGCAAAGATTGAACAAGATGGGCATCTTTCCTATTGAAAAGTGATGGCTGAGGAGCAACCTGAAAGAGATCCTGAAAACAATTGTGTTTGATAGGAGAGAAATAGAGAAGATGGCTTCACTTGTTGGAAACAGTTCTGAGAAAAGCAAGAACCCTGAAATCCAGAAAAAAATTTGTGACTTTTGACTGGAGAACGTATTTTCAGCCTGGAAACTAAGAAGTGATCATAAGGAAGGAAATGGCAGAGCTCAAATCAGAAATATAATTTTAAATTTTGAGACTGAGGAGAGGGGATGTGGGTTCAAGGCTGGTACAAAAAAATCAAATTAGTACGATAGTGATTGCTTGTGGGAAACTGATGCAGTCCAATCAGTGGTTTAGAGTCAGAGAGTCATACAGCACAGAAACAGGCCCTTCAGCCCAACTTATACATGCTGACCACAATGCCCCATTTGCACGCATTTGGCCCAAATCCTTCTAAACCATTCCTATCC
>JARFYF010000052.1:35908495-35922045 GCA_030265395.1 Rhina ancylostomus
ACTCAACGTTTGTCTCTTGGTGCAGCCAGCAGTGGGAGAGGGTTTACTTTGGATAGTAAGTCAAATATGTGTCAAATCACACAATTTCAAAAAAGGATATTCAGCCCATTGTGCCTGCATTAGTTCTTTGAATGACCAATGCAATTAGTCCCACTCTCCTGCTCTTTCCTTAGCTTACAATGTCTTCCCTTTTCTAGTATTTATCTGATTCCCCTTGACTCCTCTTATCTTCTTTCAAGCAGTCTGTTCCAGATCATCATGACTTGGAATGTAGAGATAGTTTTCTCCTCATCCTCCCACCACTGCCAAACCTAATTCTTTTGCCATTTATCATAAATGGTTTCTGTGTAGTAAGTGATTATAATTTCATTACATCAAGCCTGTAAAGGAAATTATACCCCTCCATTGTTCAGCTTACATTTATATTTCAACATACATCCTCTAATCTTCATGAACCAACACATGTTGTGCCTTAAAATATATTTTTCACACAGAACTACACCTGGCAGTTTTACAATTAAGAGTTGTTGAAATAATAATCAGTTTACTGTTAGATTGTTATCTGCACATTTAAAAAAATATTTTGCAACAAGAAATTATATCTCAAATATTTGAATGCCAAGGAATACAATTCTTTATATTAATAATCATTCAGAAAATACTTCAAAGTTGTTTCTTTTCCAGTCCTCCTTGTTCTGTTTCAATCAGACACAGTTATTAACATTATTACTAGGGCAATATTTATTCCCAATCCCTGATTGCTCTTGAGAAGTATGTAAGATGATGAGAGGCATAGATGAGGTAGATAGTCAAAATATTTTTCACATGTTAGGGCATAGATTTAGTGTTAGAGGAAGGAGTTTTTAAGAGGATCTGAGAGAAAAGTTGTTGTACACAGAGGGCGCTTGATATCTGCAATGAACTACCACAGAAGGTGAAGGAATCAGACACAAAAGCAATATGTTTAAGAGGCATTTAAACAGAAAAATAAGCAGGGCATATAAGGATATAATGTTAATATAGGCAAAGGGGATTAATGTAGATGGGGAAAACCATCATCATAGACCATTTCTGTGCTCTATGTCTCTATGACTCTAAGGTTTTGGAAAGCTGTTTCCTGGAGTTGCTACAGTCAGCAGTCAGTATAGTGACACTAATCCCACAGCATGATTAGGGAAAGATTTATTGGATTTTGGCCTAGTGACTATGAACTAACAGTGAAGTACTTCAACATCAGGATGCTGTGATCTTCCAGGTGACAAAAGTCATGAGTTTGGGAGGTGCAGTCAACATGCTTTGTTGAGTTGAGCAACAAGTTGCCTTGTTGAATTGTTGCAGTGCACCAATGCAGATGGTGTATTCTGCAGCCACAGTGTGCCAGTGGAGGAGGGACTGAAGGTTTAAGTTGTCATTCTTTTTCATGGATGATGTCAAGCTTTCTGAATATCACTGGAGCTGCACTTATCCAGGCAAGTGGATACAATTCCAATTAACCCCTGATTTGTTCATCATAGAATTGTCTGTCTTTGACCGGCTCTTAAAGTCACTGTATTTCTGTGGCTGGTTGAGTGTTTCTGATTCATAGTGACCTTTTAATTATTGATGATGAGGAACCTGATGACGGTAATGTTGTCAAAATCAAGGTAAGTGGTTAGACTTCCTCTTTTAGGAGATCATCATTACTTGTAAATTGTTCAGCATTCATGTTATCTGGTTCTTATCAGCTCAAACCTAAATGGTTTCCAGGTCTTGCTGCTTGCAGACATGGGCTTCTTCATTATCTGAGGATTTGCAAATGGATTGTGCACGAAACAGACATCGGCAAATATCCACACTCTGTCATTATGATGAAGGAGAATCATTAATAAAATAACTGAGGTTGCTCGTATCTGGAACCTTACTCTTAGGAACTCCCACAGTAACGTCCTAGGGCTGAAATGACTGGCATTTGCTGGACTCTGGAACATGGTGGTATTCATGGATGTTCTTATTTAATTCATAATTGAATTGTCCATCACTGTACTAAATTAGCTGTGACAAGATATTACAGCTTTGATTTGATCCATTGGTTGTAGGATTGCTTAGCCCAATACATAGCACATCAGCTTTGTTGTTGGGCACACATGTAGCAATGTTTTGTATTATTAGCAGGTTGTCAACTCATTAGGTAGCATCTAACACTTCCCACTGAACCAGGGGTTGGTCGATAGTAGTGTTAGAGTTAGAAATATAGCACACCACAAGTTAACAGATGGTGGAGAAATACAGTTCAGATTCAGATTCAGATTAGTTTATTGTCATATGCACCAGGGTGCAATGAAATAGTAGCTCGTGTGAAGCTCACAGTGTAAACAGTATACAGGTAATAATAAATACAACAATAAATACACCAGCGAGCATGAAACAACAGAATGGTACAAAGACTGTAGCTGCTACTGGTGACCCTTAGTGCCTAGTGGATATGATTAGTTCCAAAACTATCCCACCTAGCGAGTTGCTAGTGTTACATTAGAGTTTGGCCAGCTCAGTCAGTCATGTTGATGGGTATTAAAGTTTCTCACCAAATGTATGCTCTTTACATTTGGAGTGCAACTCTTGCTGCCCTCAGTGCTACTTCTAAGTGGTACTCAGCGTGGAATTAATTTGTTGCAATTTATGTAAGTGAAAAGACTCAAGATCTACATTTGATGACTTGTATAATTTAGCTGTAAAAGAACACCCTAGGCATGAAATAGCAGTATGATCACTTTCTGTTAATAGGGTTAGATAGAAATTATATTTATGGAAATCACAGCTATGCACCAGATTTTATAAATGAGATAACCTCATATGTGTAAATCAGAATACATCTGGAAATTTTCACAGATTTCAGATCACTGGAAAGTACTGACAGATGCGTAGGCAGAGTTTCTGCTGAAACAACAAAAACCAATTTGGAAATTCCCAGTGATACTCCTTATCTTTCATGATCTCCTTAATTCCTGATGCCTCTTCCAATTTTTTGCCTTCTCTTCTCATCCCATTTATCTTCTCTTCAGCTTCTTCCTTCACAGCTTTTCTTTTGGCTTTGTTTTATGTGTCCATTCTGGGATAAGGTTGGTCGAGCAGATGAAAGATTCACCAATGGCTAAGTTTTCTACTCTGTTTGGATGTCATCAAAATGTGACACCTGAGTAATTTCTTTCTCATTTCATCCTCTAAGCAGTTTCTCCTTCTTGCTACCTCCTCATTTCCTTCTTATCCCTTTGAGTTCCTATTCTTTTCTCTCTTTCCTATTATCTCTCACTATCATCATCTGCCTGCTACTCCTTTTGGAAATTTATTCATATTGAGGTGAAACAATAGAATAACGAGAAAGAGCATTGATGTTCAATGAAAACAGAATGCAGGGACATTCAGTCAATCTTGAGAGAGTATATAAATTAAGGTACTAAAGAAAATGGGATTATGAAATGTTATTTATTAAAAATCTGTCATAGAAGACCACGCAAATCATATAATGCCTGATGTGGATGATAAGCCAGCCTAGAGACCAGAAAAATGTGTCGTCCCAGAGTCAAACCAGTGGAATATAATCTCAGAGAGTCAGGAACCTCTGAGGAGATCTCAAAATAATTCACAAACCCAGTTAACAGGTTGAATCTATGACTGATAATACCTGAAGGAATAGTGTTTTATTTTTTAAAAGAGGAGTTTGGTATAGTTGTCCTTAACTTCATGATGATGGAATGTGAAGCTGTCACTACCTGAATATACTATATTATCGCATTCATGACAAAACTCCATAATGAGTACTGGCCTGACAGTATATACCCGGAGGTAGCCTAATTTATGTAATACAGGTCCTCCCCAGCTTACAAACACTCGACTTATGTACAGCCCATACGTACATACAAGCGAGGGTTTGGGAGACTGGAGAGGTGGATTTGCTAGCTGCTGTGGGGCTGCAGGCATCTTCTGCCATGAGGGAAATCTGTTCAGGGCTGCACTTCCGACTTGCAAACTGTCTGGGTTACCATTTGGGAAACCAGTGGGATGGATTTGCTGGCTGCTGCAGGGCTGCAGGCATCTTCTGCCACCCGGGAACTCAGTTCATGGCCACGTTTCCAACTTGTGGACTGTTCAGGTTACGGAACCCTGCTGTACCCTGAGGACGACCCATATACATAAGGCACAATTTAATTTAATGGTGCAACTTCCTGTTATTTTCTTCCAGGTTTAGGAATTGGAGCATTTATGTTTTCAAGCTGTTAACAAAAATATGTGAAATCATTACTTTAAAAGTTGAATTACCTTTAATATGAAGAATGTTTCTCTTTTCCGTTGTTTCCAACCCTTTGGGGATGCCTGTTTCTTCACATATCCCACACACTGCAAATTTTGTAAAACACAGAAGAAAAATACCACATTTTCAAATTGGTCCACTGTAATCTTGGCTCCTCTCAGTCACTTTTTTTTTGAGAGAAACTAGATAAATTTACCTCGATTAAACTTTTGGAAGGTGTCTTCTTGTTTCCAAGGGAATTTGAAAAAAAGGCTGCTAAACAGCAAGTTCTACATGTCACAAAGTAAGTGGGTTATCCGTACAATGAATGGGTACAAATGCATTATGGGATGAAGATTCACAGCGCTTGAACAAATTAGATAATCCAAATATAGTTCAGGATTTAAGACTGCGGAAAAATTGATTCCAAATCCAGGCTTTTGTTCAAAACGTCAGAAAGGGGTAAATTCAATTGTGTGAAAAATTTCTCTTGTGTTTAACTGTTGATTCATTCCATATTTCAGTTATTAGAAATATCAACTGCTGAGAAGAAATAAAATATGGGAAATTATTTAAACAAATATTTTAAACAGTTTGTGGGAAATTACTTGCCAGATTCTGCTGTTGAAGACTGATGTATTTTCATAATCAAACGGCAGATATCGTGTATTGCACAGATTATGGTGGGAAGGCTGGGCATGTATAATATTGAAAGTACCAATGATCATACCATCTTCCAGTAATAGGTGCTCGCACAAGTTTTCATTTAAAAGAAACTAAATGACAAACTTGCTTTATAAACAGATATGTGACAGATTTTTTAAAATTGTAGGTGTTGTTTTATTAATGGAAAAAGATGATGTACTAAGTGAGCTGATCAAACCTGATCAGCTCACTTAGTACATCATATGTCTTAACATGAAGTAAAGTCATTGGCCAAAAATTATTCTACAAAGGAAAGGTGCAGTAATGCATGCCTGCACTATGAGCTCCTATCAATTTCATGCAAGATCTCTTGGTAGCCAAATTCTATTGAATATGAAGCTCGAAGGAAAGTATGGCCTATTGGTGGAATAGGATAGTGAAGGTGCAGAGTCGGTAGCAAGGGGATGATGCAGCATCAAGAGAGGACAAAGGGGAAAGTGGTGTGGGAAATACAGGATGCAGAAAAGGTACCTAACACACAATTGGCTGGTCGAGAGAAAGGGTTAGACAGGAGATCAGGCAAGGAACTGATGGAAGGAGTGAGAGAGTCAAGGTAAGATAAGATAGGGTAGGCACAGTAGTGTAGCAGTTAGCATAATGTTATTACAGTGTCTGCGACCCAGGTTCAATTCCAGCCACTATCTGTAAGGAATTTGTACGTTCTCACTGTGACTGGGTGGCTTTCCTCCAGGTGCTCCGGTTTCCTCCCACATTCCAAAAGACGTACGGGTTAGGAAGTTGTGGGCATGCTATGTTGGTGCTGGAAGTGTGACGACACTTCCGGGATGCCCCCAGAACAATTGAGCCAGGTTTGGGGTGGTTAGTGCCACCTGCAGTCACCATAGGCCCTTAGGGCATTAGCAGCAAGAGAGAACGGCAGCAGAAGAGAAGGTTTTGTACTTAAGACCTACAAATTAACAGATATCTTGTTCTTGACAGCAGATTAGGTCAGCTTGATCCCCTTTAACTAAACCTGAAATAACAACCTTCAGCTTTCCAGTTAAGGCCAGCTTTGCTTTTAGTGCACAAACCCAGTTGTGGACCTTGAATGTTCAAAATAATTTTGCAAAAGTGATGCCAAGAAATATTGTCCTTTCTGTGCAATCCCGTAGCATCTTTGCATGTGCACATAATAAGCATGGAAAAACAGATCAAATTCTTAGAAGTGCAACAGCCACACACAAAGGACAAGGTTGTGTTTAGTGACTGGGTTTTAGACAATATTTATTTGTACAGTGCTCAAAAAATTTGCCTTGCCTGGAAGAATTTCCAGACTATTATCCAGTTATATACAGGTTCTTTTCAACAGTTAGTCCCAAAAGAGACTGAAGAATTATAAGTCCAAAAGGCACACTGTACATTTCAGTTAATAAAGAATATGACTATTAAACCTGGTACAAATAGTGGGCAAATGAGTCAAATTCCATAAAATAAAGTAACTCAGACTGTTCATGGGATTGACTGATCTGAAGAACAGAAAAAAAAATCTAGGCTGGATCCAAATTTGTAGCAATGCCATCTGGTGTGTTTCTGAGTCACACCAATCAGTAAGGTCCCAGGTTTGATTGCTGGCATATATTGAGTTTGCTGATCTCAGCCAGAGTGAATTTGGAAAACAGTGCAATTGGCCTCAATGCTCAATGGGCTGGGGATTGGGAAAATCAGTGAGTTGCTCTAATTGCCTGAAGTCGAGTAATCTTATTGAAAAGTGCTAAATATGGACAATAGATGGGAAGGTTTAAGTTGCTTCTTCCTCTTATAAACTGGATGGAATGGGAATTAAAATGAAAACCATACATTTAGGACTCTTGTTTCTAATCTTGTTCAAGTTGGCACCATAATTTCTGAGGCAACTATGGCATTTGCCTACCTCATTGCTATGTGCAAAATCATATTCTACTGTTTACGTAGGATTCTGAAACTGTCATAACATCATTTACCATAGATACTACACTCAGTAGAAACAAAATGTGTGGATGTCAGTGTGCGCACACAAAATCCCACAAACCTGAGTTCAATCCTGAACTCCACTTGTGTCCATCTGGAGGATAAACATTCACCCTGTGACTGTGTGGGTTTTCCCCATTTCTGGTTTGCTTTGCAACCCAAAGATGTACAAATTGGTAGGTTAATTGGCTGCTGTAATTTACCCCTGATATGTTATGAGAATCGTAGTGGAGTTTATCCCTTGAAATGGAAGAAAACTAATTTTATTTTAAAATAGATAATGCATATTTTTTTCAAAAGGGTCAATACAACAAAGATTGTCTGTCGACACACTCAAATTCCTTTCTTGGTAATTTCATTGACAGCAACTTCGGATAAAGAGCACTGTCATAAGGGCCTAAAAATAAAGACATTACAAAAAAGCTGTCATTGCTATAAAGGTCTCCTCTGAATGAAAACTCTTTCAGTAAAAGACAAAATACCATCTGCTATGTTTCGTTAGTTCCTAAACAAAGCTCCTGCACCTTACATTGGATATCTAGATACAAGTGCATCGCATGATTAGAATGTTCAGCCAAGTTGGAAATGATGAGTGCATCATGTTGCTACGATATGCTAACATTGCTTGCAGTAATGTCCAAGTGTAGAGTGAGGATTTTTTCCAATAATTTGGCAGCAACAATTTAGAAGATCATCTGCCTAGTATCACATGTAGAAATTGGGCCCATTTGCACCTGTTTATTATGTGCACAAAAGCTATACTATAGATGTTTTAACATGATAGCAATCATCTTCTTTTAAAAACCCCTCTGTCATGGAAATTGACTGGGCACTTCTGGAATAGTTCACCTGAGTGCAACTGACGTTTAACTGGCGTTATTTACACATGTAATGACTTTGGCAATATGCACAACACTCACCTTTGCCTTACTGATGGAAGTTGCAGCTATAAAGTGCAATCTTCAACATTCGTTTTTAACTCCCAGTAAAATGAGAAGCAAATCTGCAACAAGTCAGTTAGGAGATGTGAATTAAAGGATCCCAACAGGGACATCGATATGTAGCTGTCTGCATCTGTCTTTCTCAGTTTTTAATGCTCTACACATTTCACACATCAGCGCTGGTCTGACAGTACTTATTGCAGCTATGCACAGCAGAAATACATGCTGGGATCTCGCAGAGTGATGAGTCCATGATTCACTGTGGCTAGGGGCCACTCACGGCACATAGCTCGATCTGCACTGACAATCATGGGAGGATATGTGGCCTCACACCCTGAAGATATGTGTCCTTTCTCCCCCATGTTTTCCCTCACCTCCATGGTCATCTTTTGTGCTTTTATTCTCTGGCTGCCACAGAGAGAATCCTTTAAAGTTGAGTCCCACTTTTCAGGATTCCTAAAGGCAAAGATGAGCAGCTGCAATCTCTGCAGGCAGCTGCTGTTGGGAATCAAGTAACTCATGTTTTAATGCAACATAATCATGGAGTCAAACAGCACAGAAACAGGCCCTTTGCCCCACCAGGTCCAAGCTGACCATTAAGTACCTATCTAGACCAACAGTCAGAACAAAAAACACCCTAACAATTTATTTAAAAATAATCTTTCTCAATTTGACAGTTTTTGGGGAGTTCCTGACCGAATGTTAATGTTGAAGGTGGCACCCTTCAGCCCCTCAAATAATGAGAGACTCCAAGTTTAGGCATTGACCTTTAAGCAGTCTACAAGTGCTTTGGGACATGTCCTTTGGGTTTAAACTGGTAAGGTGATCACACATGCAGGAATCTCATTTCCCACATTGCTCTTATGGGTTAAGTAATGCGGGAGAGAATTTTAAGTCAATTATTATGGCTTGGTAATTACTGTTGGTTGTGTCATTTTTTCATAACATGGATGGATCCTAGTTCTTGCTTGAATAACTGATTTATTAGGATGACTTACACATCTTTTTTAAAATAACAGAAACAGGAATCTGATGCCAATGTATTTATTGTCAAGCATTCATTTGATCATGTTGCTGAGTGAGAATTACAAGAAAAATAGACAAAATCTTCAAATAAAACTAATTTGTTATTTTAATCTATTAGTTTGGTGCACCTGGCGATTTAGATTATGAGAATTCTTAATAGTGGACTGAGGTATCATTTGAAAAAGTTTTCCTGCCAAGCTCCTTGTTAAAAGATCCATCCAATCTATCATTTTTTTCACCATCTTCATCCATCCCCTGCTAGAAATGCAGCTAGCAAATCCTGAACCTATTAATTCTGTCTATTTCAGTGGTCTTATGCACTAACACAATTCCATTACTCCTTGTATAAAAAGTTTTTAACATTGAAGATAAAACAAGTAGCAACTCTACAAAGTTCAAGCCCTCAATCAGGTAAAGGAGCAGCAATAATCTGATAGAGAATTACAGTCTCTAAGCTGAATATAATTTGATAGTTTTCCCAGAAAATGTACTGAGCATAAACCATAGCTACATAGAAATACATTAATGTTGTAAAATAATGTAAAAGAAAGGCATGCAATCCACAAAAGAAAGTCGGGAGAACCTTTTGAATTAATCCTTTCAGAAGTACAGTCAAAAGAAAATGTAATTTTGCAAATGTTAAGAACCTTGGAAAAAAAATTAATTCTGCATAATTTTTTTGTGGGCGTACATGTGCCAATCTAACCTATTCATTGTTCTTGTACAATTCAGGCTTTTGATGGTGGGAGGAGGGCCAGTTTTCACAATGTGCTGGTGGCATTTTGCATTAATTTAAAATTGAGCAGGGATGTGAAAGGAAATTAGTACAGTAATAAACCCAAAGAGGGGAAAAGTTGAAGTGCTGCTGAATTTTAATGCAATCAGGAAAGTTGCCGAGGCAGCCACAATAAAAGTAATGAAGAATGTAATCAGAGATTGTGAGGGGAGAAGGTGCAGGAGATATTGAATCTGGAATTTAAATTAGATGACATATAATTCCATTTCAAAGAACGAAATGGAATTTTTAAGCATGGTAAAGAGGGATTAACTGACAGCAAGTTTCATCAGAGCGCGAGACCTTTGTCTTTTGTGATTCTCATTTTAATCACACGGTTTAATTTGAGGCAGTTAATGTCTTTTCAGTTATGGACACAGTCTGGTAGCTGGGATAGATATTATGAAGATGATAAAAGATTATGTTAGGGCAGCAGGCTGTCGTGGAACATTTCAATTATTGTTATTGACAGCTCAGAAAACAACCAAGAAAATGTCATTCTCTTTTTAACAGTGAAGTAACTCAGAATGGACAGGTGTTGAGATCCAGCTTGTTTTTATGATATTCTGAATCCAGGTAAATTTATATGTTATTCAGTTTCCCCACTTTCCGCCATTACACTGCTGTGATATATGTCAGGATTCTGTAGGCAGGGGTATTATCCTCTCTGTCATCTTACTCTGTTGAAATTAGGGTTGTCTAACGATTCTAACTTATTCTATCTCAGAACATTTAATCTTCGTTAGATTCACCTTTCCCAAGTAATCTTCCATCTTTACTAACTTTTGTTTGTTATCACATGATCACAACTTCCTGATTTACTTTTTACCTCCCCTTTGGTGGGGTCCGGCAACTAGATTTCTTCATAATAATATGTTTATACCCACTTATCAATGTTGTGATCATTAGCTAGGCACAATCCAGAAGCAGGATTTATCTTCTAGTTATAATTAATTTGGTCTGAATTGGTAGGCTGGTACTATTGGAAATCTGTGATGTTCCCCAACAAGCAACCCAGACATAATAAATGTTACCTGCAAGTTGTACAGACAGCAGAACAGGATAGATTGCAGCTGTCTCTACAACAATTCTGTTATTTACGTAGACTAAAGCATTGCAAATCTTGTGAGTAGCTGCTTTAGTAAAAGATTATGGCTTCACTCACATACATTCCATAGTGGAGTCCAAAGAAAAATCTAATTGTAGCTGTCTTTCCCCTCTTTAATTATCAGGAGGGTAAATAGAGTCTGTAATAAATAGTTTTAATTGTTTTTTACGCAATTTGCCAAATGTCTCACCAGAACACTTAGAATACTGATGAAGTTGCTGTACACAGCAGTAAATGTCATTATTGTCAATCTGCTCTGGTAATTGGTCTGCTCCCATTATCAGATAAAATATTACTAAATAATTCACACCAATGCGAGTCATTGGACTTCTTCATCCCGTCTACAATAACAGTAATAAGTAGTGATCACTTAGAAAAAAATTGTTTGACAGAACTTAGCACAAATACAATTTTGTTTGAGAGGAAGCTTTATTCAAATGTTGTAGTAACTGAGTCGGTGAGATAATGCACTGTTGGATGAAGTTAGAATAAGAAAAAATTGCCATTTTTCAACAATAATTCTGCTACTGCTCTCTGGTGGTCCAGTCTGTTCCACTCTAAAGTATCATTTCATTTTTGTGCACATATTACTTCAATTATTATCATAAAATGATTTCTCTGATAACTACACTGGCTTACAAATTCCTTCAGATTAATTCTAAACTAAAGGGTTTTCTACCTGAAATACTACCTTTGCTCCCCTTCCACAGATGCTGGGGGGATGCAGATAAGAGACAGTAGGCCAATCCCCAGAGCTGGGATTCTAAGCTATGAGGAAAAATTACAGGATATGGGACTCTTGTATCTGGAGATGAGGCGTGTGAGTGGTAACCTTAGAGAAATATATTAAATATTTAAGTGAGTGGGTAGGCAGAATTAATCAAGTATATTTCTTGAAATGAAACCATGGGAGTAGTCCACAGAATGCCACTTCAAATGAATAAAAATTAACTGTAAGATCAATATCAGAAAGTTCTGCTTCACTAAAAGAGTGGCCAGTTTTTGAAATAGACTTCTGGGCAGAGTGCACCCTACAAAACCCTGGAATTGCTAAGCGTACTGTAGACACAGCAGTCTGGTGACAGTGAGCTATTTTTGATTGGATACATTTAGCTATAGCTTTCCCTCATCCATTAATATCAAGTAGCTTTGTGATTGGGTAGAATATATTTAGTTGTCATTTTTCTGTACTCTCATTAGTTATATTCTCTCTTGGCTATTTAATGAATCATAGCCTTAGAGAATGGTTACATTCAGTTCAAGAATATTATCATTTAAACAGTACCTTCAGCTGAGCAAAAGTCCCAAGGCACTTCACAGATACGTTATCAACCAAAAATAGTGTTCAGGCAACATAAGAGACGCTGAGAAAGGTATTGAGAAAGAGCAAACCCCTAGAAGAAAAAGACATAGCGAGGTTTAGACAGGCAATTCATGAGCTAAAGACCTTGGCAGATGGAGACTTAACTGCCAATGTTGGAGTGGAAATGTGCAGGATGCCAGAAATAGAGGAATGTGAATATTTTGAGCGTTAACCAAAGGGAGGATACATAAAGAGGAGGAGGGAGTGAGATGATAGAGTAATTTGAAAATGCAGTTTAGAATTTTGAAATCAGGCTGTGGCTTAACCAGGAGTCAATGTGGGTCAGCAAGCAACATGAGAGCTCAGAGGTAGGTGATGGATGAAATGTGTGAGCTAAATCAGACAGCAGAGTTTTAGATAGCATCAAATTTACAGAGACATTGAGGAAGGTTGGCCCAGAGTGAGTGAGAACAATCAGGTGAAGAGGCAACAAAGGCATTGACAAGAGTTCCAGCAGCAAATGAGCTGAGGTAGCGGCAGAGTCATGCACTATTACAGAGGTGAAAATAAGCGGTCTTAGTAATGTGGTCTGAAGCTCTCAGTGTCAAATATCAAACCAAATTGCGAGCAGTCTGCTTCAGTTTCAGACAGTTGTCAGATGGATGGTTGGACTATGTAGCTAAGGAATGGAGTTTGTGACCGGGAGTGAAGATGAAAGGTTCAATCTTTATACTGCTCATGCAGCACTGGATTTCAGAGAAACAGTCTAGTAATTTAGGAAAGGTGGAAAGATCAAGAGAGTTGATAGTGAGTTAGAAGAGGTTTAATCTACAAAGATGCATATAAAATTTACTCCCCTAAATTCAAGGAAATAAATCGTCTAATTGAGAATCATAGTGAAGGTAGCTTCCATGGTATTTATCTGCCTTAGTGATTCAAGTGGGGGTCTCTCCTGCCCTTTTCAGAGTCATGGAATCTTGGAATCTCACCACTTTGGTGGGGGGGGTGTAGGTGGGCGGTGGGTTTGGGGGGAGGTGGTGCAGTCAGTGCATTGTGCTTTTGTTGGATCTTTGAGGGAGCTGACAGTTTGATGGCATCCCCCACGTTATAGCCCATAACCCAGACATTTAATCTGCTTCAAGAACATATCTGGCTCAGAGCGCAAATCAGCCCTGTGTTTTAATCTGCACTGTCCTTACTAATCCCTTACTGTTTACATTTATTTCTTTTCCTTGTTTTGTCAAAACTTCAGGCACTTCCTATGCCTTAAGATAAAACAGAATGGTAGAAATATTCATCAACAGAAAGACCATCAAACTGAGAAGCAAAATCTGTTTCTCTCGCTGAAGATGTTGCCTCGCCTACTGAGACTTCTGGCATTTTCTGTTTTATTTCATATTTCTAGTATCTGCAGTGCTTATCTGATTTTTTTCTGGCTCCATTTAGAACATACACACCCTCTCCAGTTTTGGACTCTCTCC
>JARFYF010000052.1:35954410-35965274 GCA_030265395.1 Rhina ancylostomus
GTTCTCTAATCCAGGCAGCATCCTGGTAAATCTCCTCTGCACCCTCTCTAAAGCTTCCACATCCTTCCTATAATGAGACAACCAGAACTGATCACAATACTCTAAATGTAGTCCAAACAGAATATTGTAGACCTGCAACATTACCTTTCGGCTCTTGAACTTAATCCCCCGATGAATGAAGGCCAGCACACCATACACCTTCTTAACCATCCTATCAACTTGTATGGTAACTTTGAGGGATCTGTGGACTTGGAACCCAAATTCGCTCTGTTCCTCCACACTGCAAAGAATCCTACCATTAACCTTATACTCTACCTTAAAGTTTGATCTTCCAAGGTGTATCACTTTGCACTTTTCCAGATTGAACTCCATCTGCCATTTCTCCGCCCAGGTCTGCATCCTGCCTATATCCCGTTGTAACCTCCTACAACTTTCTACACTATCCACAACCCCTCCAACCTTAGTGTCATCTGTAAACTTACTAACCCATCCTTCAATTTTCTCATCCAAGTCACTTTTAAAAATCACAAACAGCAGGGGTCTCAGAATAGATACCGGTGGAACACCAGTCGTCACCCACCTCCAGGCAGAATAGTCTCCATCTACTACCACCTTCTGTGGGCATCAATTCCAATACCATGCAGCCAAGTTTTCATGGATCTCATGCCTCATGACTTTTGGGATGAGCCTACCATGGGGAACCTTAACAAACAAGGTAAAAAAAAAATCAAATAATTTTAAGTGTTACTTGGTAGCTTTAAAATTCTCTGACTTTATGTGAGCAAAATTGCAAATCAGAATCAATTTATTATTAGTGACCTATGACATGAAATTTGATGTTTTGCAGCAGCAGTAAAGTACAAAGACATAAAAATCTATAAATAACAAAAATAAGTAAATGGTGCAAAAAAAACTAAAGTAGTGTTCATGGGTTCATGGACTGTTCAGAAATCTGATGGCAGAGGGGAATTAGCTGTTCCTAAATCATTGAGTGTGGGTCTTCCGGCTCCTGTACCTCCTTCCTGATGGTAGTAACAAGAAGAAGAAGTGAGGGTCCTTAATGATGGATACCATCTTCTTGAGATACTGCCTCTTGAAGATGTCCTCAATGGTGGGGAGGGCTTTACCTGTAATGGAATTCACTGAGTCTATAACTCTCCATAGCCTCTTGTGATCCTGTGCATTGGAGGCTCCATACCAGGCTGTGTTGCAGCCAGTCAGAATTCTCTCCACCATACATCTATAGAAATTTTTAAGAGTCTTTGGTGATATACCAAATCTCCTCAAATTCCTAATGAAGTAGAGCCACTGGTGTGCCTTCTTCGTGATTGCATCAGTGTGTTGGGCCCAAGGTAGATCCTCTGAGATGTTGACGCCCAGGAACTTGATTCTGCTCACCCTTTCCACGACTGACCCCTGAGTGAAGACTGATGTGTGTTCTCCCAACTTCCCCTTCCTGAAGTCCGCAATCAATTCCTTGGTCTTGCTGATGTTAAGTGCAGGTTTGTTGTTGCAACACCACTCAACCAGCCGATATATCTCACTCCTGTAGGCGTCCTCATTGTCATCTGAGATTCTGCCAACAGTGGTATCATTGGCGAATTTATAGATGGCATTTGCGCTGTGCTTAGCCACACAATCATGAGTGTAGAGAGAGTAGAGCAGTAGGCTAAGCACGCATCCTCGAGGTGTGCCTGTGTTGATGCAGAAATTTAAAACACAGCAATTTTTTGATGCTTGTGGATTAGTTAACAGCAAGTGCCTCTTTCTCCAAAGCTAAGGCAAATTAGTGCACATTGTTCAGCAATTTCCTGTTATTCTCATCCCATGGTATATTTCTTCTCTGCAAAAAATAACTGCTTTTTTAATGCCTCTTTAATAGTGTGTTTATTATTCCTATAAATTCTGGACCAATGAACAAATGTTCATTAATGCTCTTTTCTCTATTAAGGAATAAACTTCCCATTCTATTTTGAAAACAATGCATCTCCTTAAATTCAGTGGGATTACGTTGGTGTCATGCACATTTCTGAAGGCAAAGGTAAATGCAAATAGGAATTCAATGATGCAGACAAGAGAGCTGAATCTGATGACAGGTGCAGTCAGTGACATTGTTATGCATTACACCTTTAAGCATGAACATGCTGTATTTTCTGTATTAGTTCAAAGATGCAGCCTTACAATAAGGATCGCTGCCTCTTTGGATACAAATGTATATTAGGCCGTGACACTATGCATTTGTGAAGATATAAAAAAATTAGCAATGGGGATGGTAATTTTCCTTCAGTATTTATTGAAGAAGATTGATCATTCTCAATCAGCAAGTTTGCAACATTAAAATGGACTGTTCATTGTGTTTTCCTGAGGCCATTCACATGGAATCTATGAGCAGAGAAGAGTACATTGCACAGTGCTAAAGAAGAGTTGTATTGACCCCGCTGGAGAATGGAATGCAATAAGTTCAGTTGGGTTACTGTTGAATAGGAACTGGATAACATGGCCACACTGACTGGCAACATTGCAAGCCTCAAGATATATGAATGAGCTCAAGAACCATTCAGATAGTATATTAAACAAATGGGCATGTTCTTTAAAGATGGGGGTTGGAGGATAAGGCAATTTTATGATCGCCCCAAACAATGCAATGTGTTGGTGTAAGCAAGCAAAACTACTATTGGAGATTCTTCTCTTGCCAGACAAGGCAAAAGGATTCTTCATAAAGATGTTATACGTAAACTGGAAGATTACTTTCATCTGAAGCTGTTAGAAACAGGTGAAAGCGACAAGTTTGAGAGAAGGTGCCAGAAGAAAGGTGAGGCAATTATTGAGAATGTTGTCTCATTACATCTTGCCTTACACAAAAGGTTTATGTGTCGACTGGTAGCTGATCTGTTAAACATGCAAAACCTGACAGGTAAAGTTACTGCATCAATGAAAATGGCATTCCAAGAATGCTAGAAAGTTTCATCGACCACAAGTGACTGGTATAACTGCAGTTCACAGTCAGTGAGGTATAGCAAAGTCTGAGTCCAAAAACATACCATAAAGACCTGTTCAAAAAGTTATTATTATAGAGACACAAAAGTTGTTATTGTTACATCATTTACCACAGTCTTGTCAATTTTTTTCAGTTTTCTAAAGGAAAGGTCACATTTTGACAACCTGTAGATCCAAGACAAAGACAAGCTACACAAGCAATTGCAGTAGCAATTTAAAACAACAAAAGGGAGGATTTCATAGTTCAGAGCCCCAGAGAATGAATAACAGGAATCATATAGCATCTAAACCATAAGCAGGAACAATAACATTCAGAGGGATTCTAAATGTATTTACTTTAATTGTAATCATTTCAAAAATATAAAACCATTAATGATAAAAGCTAATTAGCAATATTCAGAAAGTAATAACAATAATGCAAATCAAAATAACTTTGAAAGATTCTTATCTTCCATATTACTTCCTATTCTGTAGATGTGTAATCCCCACTTAAATCAATGGAATTTCGAATTCTACACCATTTCTGACCTGGGATAGATTCTGCAGTTCTTACCCCAGCACAATGCTGGGAAATCCCAGCTAGTCTGAGCCTTGCCATTGGATTCTATGTTGAATCACTAGCAAGAAACCTGAGAGATTCAGCACCCCACAACCTGGTCAGCAAATCCTGGGTTCACAGCATTCATGTGGAAGTTTAGAATGTACTTCAGGCTAAATGGCTGAAAGCTGGTGGTTCTGTCAGAACCTTCAGCCTCAGCCAATATGATTCAACCTATATGACTGAAACTGAGGAACTAAGTGGCCAATTTTACTCAAGCAAAGAATCTCCTACTGGGTCCTGAAAAACAGTTTGAATATCATAAATCCCAGAAACCAGCTATATTCACCACTAATGGGTTTTCAAAATCCAAGTCAATGAAAGAATTTTACACAGGCAATTAAGAGAAGGAAAGTTATAAGTTTCATTGCTGGAGTAGGAAATTGCATCTAAGGAGAAGGGAAAGAAAGCGAGACATATAACAGGATACATTGAGATAATCACATATATACTTTGGAAAGCCATTATGGTTTATTTAATGTCATAATCAAAAGGGAATTTGACTTTTCAGTCTGCCATAAGACATTGGATTTCAGTTTTTACCTAAAATAGTTTAGAGAATGCAATCCCAAAGCAGTAATAAAAATCCAAAAATTCAGAATAATAAAAGAAACTTAAATAAGTTAGTCACCTTAAAGCACTGGCCATGGTTTAGAAGCCTTTATTGAGAGTAATTTTTAAGCTGTTAACTTTAATTGGTATACAAAGCTTTTCTGTAAGTGTAGGTTGGCATGTATGAATCAGTAAAGTGGTTAAAGAGTTATCTTGTTTAGAAAAAAGAACATAATTATAAACTGAATAGGCCAGGAATCCAACTTTGTGCAAGGAACTCCATGCTGGCGCTCAAAATTACTTACCACTTATTCTAAAATAACAAGGGGAATGTTTCAGTCGAACCCATTAAGGATTTATGCATTAATATCCTGTGGTGCAGTTTCTGAACCATTGCCTTCAAGTTTGGAGAAATTGACCTGTAGATCATCACTTTGAGCAATAATTATTGAATTGATTGAAGCACTCAAAAAACAATTGAATCAATTTTTATTTTAGTGGGAGTAATGAAATGAGGGGCTTGTGAAATAGCAACATTAAAAATGGTCAAACTGAATTTTGAAACAGTATCAATGTGATGGAGTAAGTTAAGTGAGTTCAATGATCTATTTTCCTCCATTCTCTGTTCTATGTTCTTAGTCATAGAGTCATAGAGACATGTGGCATAGAAACAGTCCCTATAAAATCTATGCCAATTATCAAGTACTCATTTGCGCTAATCCTATATTAATCCCATTTTTTTATTCTCCCCACTGTTTTGGGAGAGAAATTATACTGCTTGAATGTGTTATATAGATATAAGTATATTGGTGATGATTGAACCTAGTCACTGTGACCTGATGTACAATATTGGTTAGGCCTCTTTTTTTTTATCCATTGGAAGTGGAGTGAACTTTAAACATTATTGGATGTCAGTCTGAATCAGAATTGATGTGGATTTTGGTTCCTATCATGCAGTGTGATGTTTCTGGGGTTGTAATATTTTCATTTTACTCATATAAACAAAGAAGACTGGTTCATCAAATACCAAAAATATTCAACAAACCTGCTACATATCTCATTATTAATCATATCCCACATGTTCTGTGGCATTGAGGATTATGGGCTATTTGGGCTATTTTGTCATCAGTGTTCCATATTTTTGTTAAGTTTTTTGTATTTCTTAATATATTTGAACTGTTGTGTTCATAATGAGGTGTATCACAGTTCACCTGAGGATATGTGAAGTAATCCTTCCTCATGACCAGTGAGGAACAGTTGGACAGGAGAAAGAATCCTGTATCTTCACTTCTGCACCTTTGCCACAATAAACGATCTCACTAATCACATGAGTATATGTTTCTCTTTGCTTCATTACCTACATTAACAGTCTGTTATTTCTATTAAAAGGTTGTTGGAAGAGTTATGGAAGAATGTGGGGTAAACTTACCTCCACTAGAAACTTAGTTTAGAAACTTAGTTGAGATTGGTCCAGCCTATTTTACATAACATTATTGCAATAAAAGTAACACTGAAGACTGAATTCTAATTTATGTTTAGGGGTGAAATAATAGAATGCTAAACCTTGATACCTGCTCATTCTTGTGTTCTAAGATCATTAAATTAAGTTGCTTTTGAACCTGGTCATACTATCAGTTTTGGTACACTTCACTGTAGTTCTGTAAGGAAGATATCTTTCTTTCACTAAGAAAAATAGGACAGTAACTTAAATTTCTTACCAGTCAGGTTATATTGATAAGAATGCCGATTTAATACATTTCAACTGATTGTATTGGCCACTTTCTTAACAGTTTTCTATACTGGCCCATATCAGCTTACTTTCACTTCAGCAGTTGATAGAATAAATGTATACCACCAATGTTTACAAATGTGCCCCAGTTTTATTATTTCAGCAAAGCTTCCACCTACTCTTCCATTTCAAAGCCAAAACATTCTTTGCAAGGAGTCGGCCCTATACTCATGTCTGTTATTAATATTACTCTGCAGAGGATTCTTCTGTACAAATATCTGAAGCTACAGGCACTCAAAGACTTTATTTTATCCCTCATTTGCAACATCTACTGCAGGTGTCATGTTGGCAGTCCATTTGATGGCAGACCTGCAAGTTGCTATTTGCGTACATTTTTTGTGTCTGCCTGTTAGCTGAAAGAAAGCCAGCAGAAGTTTCCTGAAATATTCCCTTTGATTCTGTCAGATGCTCAACACCAGCAGCTGCTCACACTGACATTAATTATGCAATGAGGATGGAGGCAAGAACCTAGCCTCCTTTTCTCACTGGTGGTATGTGGGGCCCAAACAAAAACATCCATTGCAAGTGCCGGGGAAAGGCTTTCACCTTCAGTCCCAATCAAGACCCAAAACCTATCTTCAGAAGTGCTTGGCACTGTGTCAGTCAAAACATCACGTCCTTTCAAAGATGCTTAAAAGACACTTCAAAGCAGTTTGATTAAATATTTATCGAAGTGCAGTTTGTGTGACACTTTCCATTTCCCCTGTTCTCTGCTGGTAAAGGTTCGTGCTGTCCATTTCATTGACAGCGGATGGAACGAAGCTGTTGATATAGCTGTTCTCGTAACAGATTGGTCTTTCCTTTTAATTCTGGTTGTTCAGTGCTGCAGGTTTTGAAAGGTTTCTGTTTGGCTCTTACAAAAACTACTACGTACAATAGACCTGTACTTCCTTGTAAGAACAGATGTTGTTAGACACAAGAGATTCTGCAAATGCTGGAATCTGGAGCAACACATGCAAAATGCTGAAGGAACTCAGCAAGTCAGGCAGCATCTATGGAGGGAAATTTGAAGGGTCTCAACCTGAAACATCCACTGTTTGTTTTCCTCCATGGATGCTGCCTGACCTGCTGATATCTTCCAGCAATTTGCAGATGTTATTAGATATCTTATTTAAATTGTAATACTTACCACCCTGTGGTTATTGCAAGACATTTGTCTCATTAAAAATCCTGTTAAATAAATTTTTTTTAAATTTTATTTACAGCGCGGTAACAGGCCCTTCCAGCCCAACAAGTCCACACCGCCCATTTATATAAATATATCAAATATAGATGAACTACAGGAGTGCAAGTAGTGTGAAATGTCCCTATTATTTCAGTCCCTCTATATTAAATCTTTCCTGGAGCTTGGTATCATGGCTCGGAATTATGTCACCCACCCTTTATCATCACCGAGTCTAAGTCCTGGCATTCCCTCCCCAACGGCATTGTCAAAGTACCTCCACCAGAGGGAATGCTGTGGCTTCAGAAGATGGCTTCTCAAGAGTAATAACAGATAGGGAATGCAAGTAATACCCTGTTCCTGAGCATTAATGGAAAAAAAGTATGTCCTGTGATGAGTCGCAGGAGCCAATAGAGTTCCAATGACTCCTTCTACCATTTTCAAACTACCATCGGATGCAAAGGCATTACTCATGGAGAGGATTGAGCCAATCTGCGGCATCATAATCACTGTATCTGCTGAGACACCTCAGCAATGCTGACACCTGAAGAATTGCCAATACACATGGTGAGCAGTAAGACAGCATTGACCCTTGGACTTTTGAGATCTGACATCAAAGAAAATATTTCTCTCATCACTCTTCATGAATGGGGTCTTTCATCTTTGGTTAGATTCCAGTAAATCTCACTCTTATGGCCCTTGATGTCCTTCTTAAAACCTGGTGCCTAGACTAAGGACATATTTCTAGTAGTACATAAGCAATGTTTTATCAAGTGCCTGCATAATTTTCTCAGTTTTGTAATCCACATATGCATTAATAAAGATTTATACATCCTTTTAACAGCCTTCTCACCTGTCCTGCTGCCTAAAAAGACTTGCACATTTCCTTCTCTCTGTTTCAGCAACCACTTTAAAATGGTACTTTTTAGTTTATATTGTCTCACCTTATTCTCAACAAAAATGAATTATTTCACACTTCTCTGCACTATATGTCATCTGGTAACTGTCTGCCATTTCAACTGTCACTCTATATCTTCCTGAAATCTCTCTCGATACTGTCTTCACCGCAAATTACATTTCTGAGTTTTGTGTATTTCCAAGCTTAGAAATTCTGCACTTTATACTCATTTCCCGGTCAAGAAAAATCATTCTACGCAATTGTTAACCAAGAGTACTAAGGTCAATTCTGCCTTGCTGTTCACCAACTCTTGCTGTACATGTACCCAGTCCACTGCCTGCTGTACAGCAACTCTTCAGGTATCATAGACTCATGGAATTATACTGCACAGAGACAGGCCCTTTGGCCCACCACATCCAGGCCAACCTTTTTGTCCATCTACACTAATCCCATTTGCCCACACCAGAAGATTATTTTACTGTGCTGACGGCATTACAGGTTTGCTCAATCTTCTCCATGACTTATGCCTACTCATTTACCAGTAGTGTACAAATGATGAAAGAAGTCATTGGAACTATATTGGTCCTTCTGACTCAGTATCACACTGCATATTTTTTAAATTCATTTTCAGGATCTGGGTATTGCCGGCAAGACCCTGACGAAGGGTCTATGACGTGAAACTATAATTGTTTTCCCTTCCGCAAATTCCGCCTGATATTCTGAATTTTTCCAGCATTTTCTGTTTTTATTTCAGATCACTAGATCTGCAGTTTTATCGACTTTCATTGAATACCATTGTCTGTTTCCTCTCCGTTAGCTTATTTTTCACCTAACCATTTCTTGAGCCTTGAATCCCATGGCTTTCAAATCTGCTAAACAGTCTGTATGGCCCTCTACTTTTGAAACCCATAAATGCATCAAGCACATTGCCTTCACAAACCCCTTCTGTTATTTTATCAAAGAACAAGTTAGTCAAATGCGATTTGCGTCTAACAAATGCAAAATCATTTTAATTTCTTACCCATATTTGCCAAATCCCAATTAATTTTGTACTGGACTATTTTCTCATAAAGGTTACCAGTCACCAACATCAGGCTGCCTCTTCTTTATCATTTATCTGATTTTTGAACAAGCGTGCATCACTCTTATGTTAAACATAGACAAGAAAATTTTGGCCAGCCCATCTTCAGTTTCTGCTGTTACTTCCTTCAGCAAACTACAATGTCTCCAGTCTGTACCTAGTGACTTTCTACCTTGAGTTAATCCAATTACTACTTCAACTATGCCTTCTCTCCGTAAGAAGATCTTCCTTTGGGTCCTTAAAACATAGAACATAGAACACTATAGCACAGTACACGTCCTTCACAATGTTGTGCCAACATTTTATCCTGCTCTAAGATCTATCTAACCTTTCCATCCCACATAGCTTTCTATTTTCCTATCATTCAGGTGTCTACCTAAGAGCCTCTTAAATGTCCCTAATGATTCTGCCCCGACAACCTCTACAGGCAGTGCATTCCATGCACCCACCACTCTCTGTGTAAAAAACTTACCCTTGAAGTCCCACATTATCACAACTTCCACATTTTGTTTCCTTTTCCGGTCTGACTGGAATTTAGTTCCTCTGTCTCTTTCCCATTATTTCATGGTCAATGGTACAAACCCAGCACTGTAATGTTTGTCCTATCATTCGATAATTCTAGCCAAATGGATTATGTCTCTGAAACCTCGGCTACATCTTCCCAGTCCACATGTCTTGTAAACATTGTAATTTTATCTGCCTTTACCACTTCCTCTGGCAGCTCGTTCCATATATGCACCATCTTCAGTGTGAAAAACTTTCCCCTCTCACCTTAAATCTATGCCCTCTAGTTTTAGACTCCCCAACCTGGGAAAAGGCTGTGACCATTCACCCTCATGGTTTTATATATCTCACCCGTCAGCCTCCTTCACTCCAAGGGAAGCCTATTAAGTCTCTCCTTACAACTCAAACTCACCAGTCCCAGTATCATCCTTGTGAATCTTTTCTGTACCTTTTCCAGCTTAATGCCATCCTTCCTACACAATACTCCAAGTGCAGTTTCACCAATGTCTTGTACAGTTGTAACATGACATCCAAATCCCCCCCAAATGACTAATCCTGTGGGAAGGGAGGAAGCCCCTTTCATATTTCCTTATAATGTAGAAGGAGGCCACTTGGCCATTTGGCTCATCGATTGTATGCCTGCTCTCAGAGAAATTCCATTAATCGCCCAGTAATTTTCCTGTAATATGCCCATAAAACTCCTCCCCAATTCTCCCACCCCCATCCCACATTCCCCCACCCTTGCTAGGAGTAATTTGCAGTAGGCAATTAACTTATCGTCCAGCCCACCTTTAGGATATGGGAAGAAAGTGGAGCACCCAGGCGAAGCCCATGCAGTCACAGGCAGAACATGCAAACGCCATACAGACAGGCCCTGAGTTCAAGGTCAAACCCAGGTGGCTGAAGCTGTAAGTCTGTAGTTGTATTTGCTGCTCCACTTTGCAGCACTTCACATCCAATCTGCTGCTGAAGTTTTCAACTGTGTATGACCTTATCCTGTAACCTAAAGAATGATGATACTGAGGCAGTGCACCCTTGGTAGAAGGTTTTTTTATAGATATTTCCATTGACTATGGAAGCATATGTGAGAGCATTAAACATCTTGTGGCACTTGGACTTGAGTACTGATCTCTCTGGCTTCCTCCATCCACAGCAGCTTTGTTTCAGATTTGGTGGTTTCCTGGATCCTCGAGTACATTGGACCCCTCTTCCTCTTACCTGCATATCAAGGTCAGTGTCAGTAAAACAGAATGCTTCTCAATGCCCATGCAGCCCATGTTGTA
>JARFYF010000052.1:35987201-36001290 GCA_030265395.1 Rhina ancylostomus
ATCATATCTGATCTGTGCTGGCCTCAACTCCCATAACCCTCAATTCCTTGTTCTTCCAAATATTTATCTAACTCCACCTTAAGTATGTCTAATGATCTGACCCTTGGTCTGCAATAGTTAGAAACTGGACCAGTCTGCAGGTTTTTTTTAATATTTGACCCTATGATCATAAAACAAAACCTCTTTCATGTCCATAACATCGTGGATCCATTTTCAACTAAAAACCTTGTTACATTAACACTATTCCAATGTATTCCTGACCAACCTTCCACAATCTTGAGATTATCAAAAAATCGCTCCATAGCCTAACTTGATCCCAAGTCCCATTCACTCTTCGCCAATGTGGGCTGGCTCCTAGTTAAGCAACAAGATGATCTTTAAAATTCTCAAACTTATTTTCAACCCACTCTATGGTCTTGCCCTTTGCTTTATCTGTAATCTGTTCCAGCCCTCCAAGATGTCTGCCACAGTTTTGGTCTCCAATTTTAATCTCAATAACATTGACAGCAATGCCTTCAGAGGCCAGGTCCCTCTAGAACTCCTCTGTGAACTATTCCACCTTAGGACCTCTTTTCCATCTTTTTATGACTGTCCTTAAAATTTACCACTCATCTGTGCTTGCTTCTACTTCATTGGCTCAATGCCTGTTTTTATTTGATAAAGTTCCCATGAAGCACCTTTGGATGATTTGCTGCCTTAACATTCCCAATGAACTTCTTGTTGCAGTTGTAATTAGACAGGTAAAAGAATAAAGATGAAAACAGAAAGTGCTGAAATATTCAGACCTATTTTCAAATAGGTCCAGGTTTATTGGGGAACAAGACCAAATATTTACTAATAGCTTCCAGTTTGGTCTTAAAAATCATTCAACACTTTCTTTCTAAAGCTCATTATTTCATTGTCTTATTTTTAATAGTGATTTAGCACTCCATCTGCTGGCTTTTCATTATATTGCACATAAAGAGAGGAGCTGATCCTAAATCATCCAGTAATTTAGTGCTCCCTCAGTAACATACTGGCGTGTCAAGTTACATTAGGAAACCAAGCCTTGAATTTGGGGGTTTGAACTCATCACCTTTCAGGAAAGAAGCTATCAATTAAGCCACATTTTTGCAATTTATCATGGGAGATATCACTGGTCTCACCTGACGTTTAGAAATTGTTTATATGGATATTCAATTCCCTCACTTATTCTTCTGCCCTTGCCCACTGTCCTTCCAGTGCCAATGTTTTGTCTGACTGCTATCTCAGTAGACATCAGTAGACATAGGACCCGGCATGGTTCACCACCTCCCTATGAAGGGAGCATTTTGTCGCTGAAAACTGGTACCCAAATCTCAGCAAATAATAATATCCAGAGAGAAGCTCACACTGGCCAATCATCTCAGCAGAGCTCTCAGTTCTCTACTTCAGAGTTGGAATATCTGTTTCACTAACTGAAAAGTAGCTCACTGCAAATATTCAGAATTTTGAATCTCATGTAAATTATACGTTACATATGTTATAATTTTATTGAGCACATTTTATTTGTTTTGATGCTTTATGTGTCTTTGTTGCAATCTGGCTTTCAACTGAAAAGGGTTTGCCTTTGTATCAATAAGTTATGTATAAATGAATAAATACATGCATTACATTTAAGGAGGAATGCCAAATTTACCAATAAAAGTAGCAAAGTAAACAATAACAGGAAAGTCAAATGCTCATTATTTAACAGGATGCTTTTCTGATGATTTTGTAAGTGTTCAATACAATTACCCAGCTTTGGAAACTGCAGTCAAAGCACAGGCTTTATGCTGTTCCAGCTGTCTTGTCTTCATGCTGCAAAACAGCTTGTGCAATTACTTCATTGTAGTATATGGTTGTAAGACATTCACAGACTATATCGAATCTGCTTTCAGCAATCTTGCAAAGCATTTTCAAATGGGAAAGGAATAAGCCTTCAAATATTACCTATACATATATTCTCTTATCCTACATTCTGAAAGATGTTCACCAGCATTATTCATTTTGCTCCTCTACCTTTAAAATCCTTACATTCTGCCTCAGTGTTCATGCATCCAGTCAACCCTGCTAATTCTCCCAAGATCATGTTCTTGGATGCTTGGAATATTTTATTATGATAGAACTATTGTACAAGTTGTTATTAGAAAGAATTTGTTAGAAAGAAATATATATGATTGAAATTTTACTGCAGCTATAGAATATTCCTGTTGCAGAACACATAACTCGTTATGTGGCACAGTGACACTGTAGGTAGTACCCAAGTTTGATTCTGACTTCGGATGCTGTCTGTGGGGAGTTTTCACATTTTTCCTATGACTGCATGGGCTTCTCCCAGGTGCTCACACAATCCTAAAAACATGATGATTGTTGATTGGCTACTGTAAATTGGCCCGAGTGTAGGTGACTTTTGGAAAAGTCAAGGGTGTGTTAATGGACATGTGTGAGAGAATAATTGGAATTCTGGAAAATAAGTGGGGAAATGGAATTGCCCTGAGAACTGGCATTGAGTGGATGGGCCAGATGGCGTCCCTCAATGACATAAGGAAATATGAAAAATTACTCTTCTTATCCATTACCAAAAAATTGAAATCTGAAACAAAAGCAGAAAAAGCTGGAAATGGCAGCACAACACGGTGGGCCGAAGAGCCTGTATTATGCTGTATTGTTTTATGGTTCTATGGTACTCAGTAGTTCAGGTAAGGAAAGAGAAACAGAGTTAATGTTTCAGATTGAAGACCCTGCTGAGTGTTTCCTACTTCTTCTGCATTTGTTTTTGTTATTATTAACATCATGTTAGATATCATATGAGTTACATACTGTGATTGTTAATTCACCCAAAGATGCCAATATATTGGATGCAAAATTCTACAGTCTAAAATCATCTCCAGTCTTTGGAAGAGAACTCAACACATTCAATGTTTTCCACTGCAGCTGTGTAAAAGATTGAATTGCTTTAGCCAGACTGAAATCTTCACCTAAAGTAACTAAGAAGATTGATAAAGGCCGGGCTGTGGACGTTTTCTCTGTACCCTTTTGTAAGGTATCTGACAAGGTCCAACAACGTAGGCTAGTGTAGAAGGTTAAGGAACAGGGATCCAAGGCTAGCTAGCTAATTGGAGTCAAAATAGTGACAGGAAGCAGAGGATGGTGGTGCAAGGTTACTTTTATGATTTGAAGTCTATGACAAGTGGTATACCACAGGGATCAGTGTTAGGACCCTGGTTGCTTGTGATATAGATTAATGACTTGGATGTGAATGTGCATCAGATGGAAAGTTGGCCAGAAAATTAGCAGGTGGAAGTTAATCCCGGCAAGTGTGAGGTGATCCATTTTGGGAAGTCAAATAGGGGTAGGACATATGCAGTAAATGGTATGGCATGAAGGAATGTTGATCAACAAAGGAATCTTGGGGTTCAAATCTGTAGTTCCCTGAAAGTGGAGGGTGGTGAAGAAGGCATATAGCATGCTTGCCTTCGTAGGTTGGGGCATAGAATATAAACGTTGGAACATTATGTTGCAACTTAACAAAATATTGGTTAGACCGCACTTGGAGTATTGGGTGCAGTTCTGATCACTGCACAAGAGGAAGGATGTGGTTGCACTGCAAAGGAGATTCACCAGGACATTGTGTGGACTGGAGGACTTCAATTATGGGGAAAGATTGGATAGGCTTGGCTTGTTTTCCCTGGAGTAAAGGAGGCTGAGGAGTGTCCTGATAGGGATGTATAAAATTATAAGAGGCATAGACAGGGTAGACAGTCAGAATCTTTTTCCCATGTAGGTGTACCAAAAACAAGAGGACATGGGATTAAGGTAGAGGGAGGAATTTTAAAAGGGATTTGAGGGGAAAGTTTTTAACATAGAAGGTGGTTGCTGCCAAGGGAGGTGGTGGAGTCAGATACAATCACTGTGTTTTAAGAGATGTTTAGGCAGGCACTTAAATAGGCAAGGCAGAGAAGGATATGGACCTAATGTGGACAAATAGGATTAGTGTAAATGGGGAAAAAGATTGGCATGGATGTGGTAGGCCAGAGGACTGTTTCTCTGCTGTACAAGTCCATAACATTCTCTAGGGTCTGATTCTCCCCCAATCCTTTCAGTGTTGGCCAGTTAAACTGCCAATTAGACCACCTAATTTAACTCAGAAATCTTCTATATACCATCAGCATGATCTGTCTAAGAATCAACATGAAAAAATATTAAACATTACATTTTTGGAAAAACGTGAACAGGAAGTACATTATCAAAAATGTGAAAGATTGCAAATCTCTGCGATGCAGAGGGACATTGATTCACAAAGGGCTGGTGTACACAAATTCAAGTGATGAGGTTAGCTAACAGAACGTAATTGTTCATTGCTACGGGAATTAAATGCTGAAACAGGGAAGTTACCCTTCAGCTGAACAGAGAATTGGTGAGACTTCAGTCTACAGCATTGGTTTCCTTACTTAAGGAAGGACCTAAAATTATTGGAAACAGGTTAGAGAAAGTTACCTGAATAGACTAATACTCAGAATGGGTAGTTTGACTTTTGTGGAAAGACTGACAGGCTTGGCTGTAGTTTAGAAGAGTGAGAACAGAGTGATTGAAACAAATAAGATCCTGTGGGGTTTTGACAGAGTGGATGGTGGAGAGGATGTTTCCTCTTGCGGAAGCATCTAGAACCTGGAGTCTCTGTTTAAAAATAAGGAGTTGTTCACTTAAGACAGAGCTGAGGTGAAACTTTATCTCTTAGATGGTTGTGAGTCTTTGGGACTTGTTTCTTCAAAAAGCAATGTTAATGGAGTTTACGAATATCTTTAAGGCAGAGGTAGATACTTGGTATGCAAGGCAATGAAAGATTACCAAGTAGGTGGAAAAATAGAGTTGAAGTTACAATCAGATCAGCTAAGATATTATTAAATAGTGGAGCAGATTTGAGGCATTAAGTAGTTGACTCCTGCTCCTAATTTGTTTGTTCCTTTCAGTGCTTGTAAACCATACTCCACCTGAGTTGTAGGAGGTGACGCCATTTCGATATTTCACCTAATCTTTCTCTCTAGAAATTGTTAATGAGTCCTGTTGTCACGAACTAATGTGGTTAGTTAAGCTGTCAGAAAAGCTATTTCCACAGCCATTTCTTCTAGAACTAATTACATTTTCGAGCAGCAGGGTATTGTATGTGATTGCAGGTGAAATTGGTCAGTAGCAGTTGTGTAAATGATTGCAACATAATTGGCAACCTATTTGATACCACACCAAACTTTTTAGCATTTAAATTCAACATGCTGTATACCAACTAATGTTACTCCTAAAATACATTAATATTACCAATTTACTCTACAAAAAAAAAGAAATTGTATTTGCCAGAGGAAAATAAATCATACATCACTGTAGCTTAACACCAACCTCTTGTATCCCTTATAGTTGCACAAACATAACAGATTCCATTCCCACACCTTTCAATTTAAGATCTCTTTGAATGTGCTTTTTTATAGTGTTGCCATTTAGTTATAGCATTTATTTATAACGTTTAAGCCATTAACTTATAGCATTTATACTGGCTATCAAATCAAATGCATCTGTGACGCTAACTTTTCAGTTGTAAATCATTTGCCTGAAGCCCGCATCAAGAAGGATACCAGTGTCAGTCAACTTCAAAATCAGGTTCTGGTCACATACTGTATCTTAGTGCGATATATGTTGCATGAGACTCTGGCCAAGTGGCAAGCCCTGTGGATTGATCACTATGTGGCTGTGAAATAATATACCTTTAGGGGAAGCTAATCAGGTGGAAAAGGTCAGCAATTTCAAGAGAATTCAGAGACACACGTCGTTATTGTATGGTGCTCAACATCCTGGAGTGATCTGCCAGTGGAGAATTATAACCCATCTGGTAGAAAGAACAAATATGCTAATAATTGGATGTTAGGGAAAGGACTTGCTACGATCAGTCAAAAATGCAACAGGAAGACACTTTAATTTTTCTTTTCAATCAATTAAATCTTACTAAAGGCAGTCCTGAACCTAACTGAAAATCCAGAGGTGAATGCTGTTTAGTACAAGAAGGTAATATTGAAGAAAATGATCAGTCATGATCTTATTGTAAGGCATAGCATGCATGAGAACCCAAATGGCCCACTTATGCTTCTATTACTCATGTTCTTAAAAATATCTCAGATTAGAATCTAAGAACTTATTTTGTTTTATCCCTGGGGGCTCAGTTCAAATCTAAATAAGACACAGGGGGTTATTGTATCGGTTGCCTAAGGCTTCTGACCTGAAAATACACTGCATGAGCCAATAGTTAATAGTAATCACACAGGATCAAACCAACCACCGGTAATGGACTCTGCATCTAGCTGCCTTACTTGGATAATTCAAGTTGCCATTATTAATATTGAGTCTTGGATTCCCACTTTCCCCAAGGCCACAGAATAGTATCATGAAGTAAAGAGGTACTTCATATTTTCTTACAACACAGAAGGAGGGCTTTCCAGTCATTAATTCTATGACAGTACAAACAAATCCCATGAGTCCCATTTCCCCGATTATTTCCCTGTAACCTATTCGCTCTCACATGCCCATTAACTCCTCCATCCCCAATTTTCCTGCCACACATCTACACTGGGAATAATTTGCAGTAGCCTGTCAACCTACCTACTAGCACTTCTTTGAGACATGGGAGGAAACTGAAATGCCCGGTGGAAACCTATATTCTCAAAGGGAGAACATACAAACTCCACGCAGACAGCATTAGAAGTCAGGATCAAACCCAGAATGGTGGAGCTGTGAGACAACAACACTACCTGGTGTATACTGTGCACCTGAATATGCCCCAATCACCCTTTTCCATAAAGCAATTGAAATGAAAATATATGTACTTTGACTGATACTTTCAGAGGTTTGAGTCTCACTTATCATCTTGGTGTGATTCCACAAATCGTATTTTGGCCTCTTTTTCTTGTTGGTATACCTGCTGTTTCTGCTGTGGCTTGCTCCTGGCCTGAGACCTCCAACTCTTTATTAAGAGTTATGCTTGAGGTGAGCAATCTTCTGAGGAAACTTCGGCATTTCCAAATGATAGCCTGTTTCTGAGGCTGTTTCACCACATCCCTATTGAAGTACTCGTGGGAATGAGCTGGAGTATTTTCTGCTTTCCCTGTTTGAAATGTTCAGACATTGCAGAGTCTCATTGAAGTTGATGTTGTCATACAGTCAGGCTGAGATCAGGAGCATCCAATTATTTAAAAAGTCTCTGCTCCAGCATCAAATAAGTTGTGTGGAAGGGTTCCAATCCCAAAATGTCAGCATGTTCTCTGAACAGATGCCACCGTTGTGCATGTGTATCCCTGAGCTGCTGGACTCCCATGTGCACAAGCAGAGAATGTTTTCCTCAGTGGGAGGACAGGACAAATTGCAGCAAGTACTGTTGTGCACTGTTGGAAATGTGGTTCTCCATAGGTAGGAGATCACAAGCCTAATGCAGCTGGTGGGAGATTGATCTCATGCTTGTGGTTCCTGCTGAGTGTGTGGCCTGGAAACCTATGTATATTAACATAATAATCTCCTCAAATGTTGACTTTCACTGGTGATACTTATGTTTATCGATGCCTATAATCTAACATATATTTCGTATGGACGGTCTTTGGGGCTCTGAAATACACAGCAACATTGAATGTTTATGCAAGTCCCACAATTCATCCTTAGAGTCATACAACATGGAAACAGGTCCATTGGCCCAACTAGTCAATGCTAAACATGATGCTCACCTAAGCTAGTCCCATTTGCCCACATTTTGCCCATATCCCTCTAAACCTTTCCTATCCATGTACCTGTCCAAGTGTCTTTTAAATGTTGTTGATGTACCTGCCCCAACCACTTCCTCTGGCAGCTCATTACATATATGGACCTCCCTCTGGGTGAAAATGTCGCCCCTCGGGTTCCTATTAAATCTCTCCCCCTCACCTTAAACCTATGCTTTCTAGTTCTTGATTCCCCTTCCCTGGGGAAAAAGACTGTCCGCATTTACCCTATCTATGACCCTTGTGATTTTATACACCTCTATAAGATCGCCCTTCATTCTCCTTTGCTGCAATGAATAAAGTCTTAGCCTGCTCAACCTTTCTGTATAACTCAGTCCCTTGAATCCTGGCAACATCTTCGTAAATCTTTTCTGCACTCTTTTCAGCTTAATGGCATCTTTCCTATTGCAGGGTGACTAAAAACTGTCACGAGCCTCGTCAATTGTGCCACTGTCAACAGTTAGATGTCAAGTACAATTCAAAAGAAGGAGCAGAAATACTTTCCCTTATATAGGCCCTTTCACAACCTCAGGTGCCCCAAAGCAACTCCTAGTCAATTAAGTACTTTTAAAGTGTGGTAACTGTTATAAAGTAGGAAATCTTTGGCCAACAATCTCCAATATATAATAATCGCTTTATTTTCTTTTCTTGTGATGTTGATTTGAGGGATAATTAGTTGGCAGAATACAAGTTATGACACCTCCATGCTCCCTTGAGATCATTTGCAAGCATTTGAGACAAAAATTCAACTTCTCATGCAACAAGACCAATAAGGTAACACTCCAGCACTGGCATAGGGTTTGGTATTTTTGGTCCTGAGCTGAGCTTCCAGATGAGCGGTCTGACTAAGGAAGTAAAAACTAGAAAAAAGTAAACCAAAATTTCTGCCAGTTAGTCTGTTTTAATGGAGTACTTTCAGCTTCTGTCAGCATAGTCCAATTGAGTTCTTTTGTTAGAAAGCAGGCAAACAATGGTCGAATGAGCTAATCCTTAGATCACTAGATGACCCACAAGTACAATGCAATTTAAACAAAATCATGAACCCAGTGTAGGCTTGGACATAGTCAGAGTAACGTGAGTTGTTCTTTAGATTTAATACACCTAGTGTATGACATTGATAATATTTCCTCTTTAGGATAAGCTTGCTGCTGTAACCAGAATTATGACTGTGAGTAAAATGGATAATGTGTTTCCCCACTTAGCACTACTATCTTTCAGCTTGAAGTGAAAATGCTTCAGAACTACATAAATCAAACAGAAAAATGAGTATCAGTGAGCAAGAGATTTGATCCAAGCATTGTGCCTCAATTATGTAGTGTCTGTTCAAACTTTTCCTCTGAAGACATATGAATAATCTGAACTGACTTTTCAAATCCCTGTATCTTTTTCTCTGCCTTATTTCACCCTTGCTGAGAAGAAATAGTGGGAACTTTTCCACAGGCACAAATTCAAGGCGCATGCTGAGTGTGCAGGACCGAAGAGAGGGACAGAACTGTGTGAGTCCCAATGAGATTGTAACTCCTGGGGCTTATCTATTCACTTAAGATAGGACTCTTGCCCAAAGCTAATGGGAATCACTGGCTTGAACTCCTTCATTGCCCAAAATCATGCACAAAGTGCCATTGAATGCAAAACTGTTAGGAAGTGATTTTCACATGTACACAACTTCAAGAAGTATTGTGCCTGTCAGCAGTCCAATTTGCAGGTCTTTTTGCTTGCTTGTTCTTATTCGCCACATACCAACTGAGTATCCTCAAATAACCATACAGCTTCACATCATGAGTGATGCATATAAAAAGCCATTTCTCAACATAAATAGTGAACTGACTTGGAGGTGACCTGAATGAAGAAAATAAGAGTGGACATGGAATCAGGCACTCCTTTTCTATAGCGCTGGATTGCGTGGGAGTACCAATTAATGCATATTTAAAAGCCCCTCACCTGCCTGTTGCAAGAGTCATTAACGTTGCCCGAAATTGAGGAAATATAATGGCAGTGGGCAGGAGTATAACCCAGGGAGGAACCAAGCTTTCTTTCTCTATAATAATGCACTGCCAATCCATTTCTTGTCCACGGAGTCGAGGGATTTGAATCTGCATTTCAAGGATACATCACAAGATCTAGAAGCCTTCCCCACTCAATTTGAGAGTAATTGCTTCGTACTTATTCATTCCACACGGTAACATTGATGCTGTACAGATATATATTTATTTTGATTTGGAGTAGCAATTATTGCATTATACTTTGTGCATTTACAAGACTCTAGTCACAAGAGCTGTAATATATTCTATGTAAATGTGGAGCACTCAGCTTTGTAATTAGAACAGTGTAAACTTCCTATGAATCACGTAAAGCAACAACTCCAAGCGTCATAGGGGAGAGTGCCGTCATTGTTTTCTTCATTTTGCTTTCCTATTAATTGAAGTACAGCAGTGTTGATAGAACCTGTCTGGCTTGCTGAGTGCATTTGAATACACTTGACAGATGTTTAGATGTTGTCTGAAAATTAACAGGAACTCAGTGACGGCTGTCAGAACCCCTCCTCACTGCCAGCTTAATTGCAGAAAGAGCATTATTTGAACTTTGAACAAAACATCATTTCCAAAGCCCACCGAGATATATCTTAAGATTTCCCAGTCACTTCAGATCCTAGGTAATTTGCTTAAAGAGACAGCCTCACCAGCTGTGTACCCTTTTCAAAATCAAACAGTCACAAGGAATTAATTTTAACTTTCATGTACTTTGTTTTTGGCTTAAATTTGTAATTTTTTTGAAACATAAACACTGAGTGGCCATCTTCCCTGCTGGTTGAGTTAGTAAGTGCTGCTCCCAGTGTGAAACGGTGCTACACAGATTAGAAGAGTCCTAAGTTTAACCTAGAGTCTGACTTTAATGATCCCGGCCGGGAATTGCAAACATATTTTAATTGGCAACTGAACCCTTGAGCAACACAAGGAAAAATTGTCCTGGGTTCCCATTCCTGGATACCACAAGATAGCAAGACGATTCAGTCCATGGTCTAAGTGGTTACTGATGCATGCACGCTCACTAAGCTCACATGTAGCAGATAAGCACTTTGATTTCCTTTCCCTTGCTGCAAAGGAGCATCTGATCTGTTCTTCTTTTTACCTAAAACAGCACAGCAAAGATCGGGAAGATGATCTTGTACATGCAACTCATTGTTGTGAAAACATGCTAAATCTGCACCTATTAACAAAGTAAAACTCCAAACCTGGCAGCTCAAGAAAATAAAAATGCATGTAGTTCTTAACAAAAAATGCAGAAACAATGAAATACATCTATTGATAAATCATTAACCCAACCCAACCCAAAAAATATATATTTTTAATCATTCATAATGTATCAGCCTTATCTCCTAAAAACATAGTAGGTTCAAATCCCACCTTTGGATACATGGGAACAGTAGGAGGCCATTCAGCCCCTCATACTTGTTCTGTCACTCTATTAGATCATTTACTCCATAAATCCACAATGGTTCTGTTTCTAAATATTAAAAATCAATCAATCATTCTCAATGTTTAATATCTAATTGATCTGGTCTAAATCTATTTGTGGATTGTTACTATCCTTTGGGTGAAGACGTGCTTAATACCATCACCCCAAGCAACCTAACTGTAATGTTAGGCCTATGCCCTCTTATTTTGAATTTTGGCAGTGGAAACAACTTAATCATCTTAAATACCTCAACTGAATTACCTCTTAATCCTTCAAGGAAATGCAAGGTCTCCAGAGGCCAAAACATATTCAAGCCTATTACCTTACTGTATTACTGTCAGCTTGATGAACTATTGGAGGTGCCACATCTTTCTGGTGCAACTTTAAATTGAGGTCCCATTTTACTTCTTAGTTGAATTCAAATAATCTGTTTTCAATTGTGGAGTGCTGTTATGTGCAAATTAACTACCAGTAAACATCCTCTAAAACCAATCTACAGGGGAATGGACGTCAACTGTCCATTTCCCTCTGCATATGCAGCCAGCTCCCCCAGCAGCTTGGTTTTTTTTGCTCCGGATTTTAGCATCTGCAGTCTCTTGTGTCGCCAAAATATTTCTTGGCTACAAAGCACTTCGGTATTATCCCAGCATATGAAAGGTATAAACTCTTTATAAATCAAGACATTTCCATTGGGTTCTACCTGAATAGTGCTGAAAGGATTGATTGATAACAAAATTGAAAAATTGAAATTACATTTGAAGAAATGCCATGTTGCATTTCAAGTGAAATTTGGTACATGTTTGAAGAACGTGCTAATAAATATACTGGTATAATTGATGCTGGTGAATCAGCAGCTCCTAGTGCACTCCACTCAATATTCTGTTTTGTACTGTCATCAAACATCAATTTTACCCTTTTAAAAATAAAAATCCCTTTCAAATGGTTTTAACAATCTCAAAATTCTCCACTGACAGCCACTTTTAATCACCTGGAAAATAACAGGTAGATTATTCACTCAGACAATAACAGGTAGATTATCCACTCACATATTATTTTAAAAAGAATATCATTTGTTATAGTCCAGTACTTTACCTGCAATAAACAGTATATTTATAAAGACAGGCACAATACCTAGGTAATAAGAATGATTCAAAAATATTAATGAGAAGTTCATGGATAAGTTATGAGGAAATAAAATGTTGTGAATATGATTACCTTGCAAACTATGCAAATATTACTTGTCTATAGGCCCATTTTTCTCTGGAATAACCATAATTTCAGTGTATGCTATTTCTCTGTGTCTGTCTTGATAATAATACAATTTTGCATTATACCTACTCAGAACTGGCACATTCTCCCCCAACAATAGCCCTAATTAAGTCTCTCCATAATGGGAGTAACTGATGCAATGGTTTGATGGTGCAATATTAGGTTTTGATATCACCAACACTTCAAGAAACAAATCATTAGTATTTGCATATTGTGAGAAAATATCAAAAAGGCATGTTCATCAACGTACATGAAACTGGAAGTAATGTACCCATAACAAACCAAAGAAATACAATAATTTCATCATCAAATAAAATTCCAGACAAAGAAACAGTCATTGTTCAAAGGAATAATTAATAAAAGAATAAAGCTATAGATTCTTCTGCAGATGCCTACAATAATCAGAATGTTACTTCATTGATGCAAGCTGTGAAATCTAAACACATTATAGAAATTCTGCATCAAAATGCCCTTTGGATGAGCTTTTAGAGCTGGATAAAGCTCTTGATTGAGTTGAATATCATTTTAATAGTTGTGGATGCAATGCAACTGGGATAAACATCAAACAAGACCTGCATTACACCAAGGTGAAATCACAGTCAAGCTAGGTTAATTCCAGTTAATTCCAACTGTATAAATAATGACTGCTGTGTAATTAGCACCATGTCAGTGTGCAACAAAGAATACCATCCATATATAAAACTAAATTACTTTTGGCAGCTCTGGCAGCCATCCAATTACATACCTGTATAGAACTATCTTATAAAACATGGTAGCAGAGGTACATTTCCACAAAATATAGCCTTGGTACAATTAGCAGCAATGCTGCAAGAGAGCTTACTGCTAGCAACACAGGAGATGATAATATTCATCATTTCACAATGGGACATTTTCTACTGGGTGAAGAACAATGAGCCAATGATGATAGTATATTTTCAAAATATGTTGATTGTTGATTCCAAAGTTCCATGGAATATTATAGATGAATAGTACAATCTATTTACTCTAGATCTGAACACAAGCTCGCACAGACTGAGTTTTTCCAGTCAATAATAAATCCCTGAGTCTAGCAAGCAAGCAGCACCAACAGACAAGGCTTGTGCTGGGGAAAATAAGAAGTTTGCTTCGTGAATATATACTATAACTCAGGCACTGCAGCTCACTAGTTTATCCTCAGCAGAATGCTACAGAAACACACAAACAGTGGAGAATACTATATGGAATATGAATTCTCCCATTGTATTCCAAATTGAAGAGATTGCAGGTCAAACTGCACATTAACAAGGGACTCAAGAGACTGCAGATATTAGAATCTTGCCTGCATCATATTCAACTTGGGTAGCCAACATTGAACTTTCCTTTTTCAGATAACCAACATGAGCTGTGTTCCTTTCCCACTCCCATAGCCCAACCATGTTGTCTCTCTCTTTGTTCACCTTTTCCATCCTCCACCCCCCCCCCGACCCGCACACCTCATTACCCTCCACCATCTGGTTCTGCCTGCACATCACCCCTCCATACCTATCCACCTCTGTTTCTTCTCACTTGGTTTACCTTTCCCATCCCCTCCCCCACCT
>JARFYF010000052.1:36036695-36047921 GCA_030265395.1 Rhina ancylostomus
AATGCTCTGATTTGTGAAGCTTAAGTGCCAAAAGCTCTCTTTATGACCCTATCTACCTGTGACGAGACTTTCAAGGAACTGTGGATCTGTGTTCCCAGGTCCCTCTGTTCTACCACACAACTCAGAGCCCTACCATTCACTATGTAATTCCTCCCTGATTTGTCCTCCAAAAGTGCAACACCTCACACTTGTCTGCATTAAGTTCCATCAGCTATTTTTCTAGCTGGTCAAGATCACACTGAAAGATTTGATAGCCTTACTCGCTGTCCACTATGCCCCAAATCTTGGTGTCATCTGCAAATTATGAAATAACTTCACAGAAAGTGATTATTTGTAAGATATTTGATCCTAAAGCAAGCAAAGGTAATACATCTCATCACCCCATTCATTCCTGCAATACCCCCTTAACACCCCATAGAATTTTCTAGTTATTTAAATTATTTTGTATATTTCATGAAGTTATGCTTTGCAGGGGGCACTGTATAATATTCAGCATATAATTCACTCTGTAAAATGGCAATATATTATCTGCTATATAACATAAACTGTAACCTATATATTATCAAAGTTAATGGATAATGCACCTTCAGATTCTTTGGATGGCAGGGTGGTATTCTAATAAAAAAACAGTGCAAGTGCAGCTTAAAGATAGTTGACTAGATTGCCAACCAGTACTTGGGAATTGTTTAAGGGATGGGAGTGTTCAAGGCAATTAGTCCACGGACAATTCTGCTATACATTGTCCATGTACTAATTGATTGGCTTCATACTGAGCAGTGATATTTCGAAGCAAAATTGCACTGATGTGTGGCAACGTCTGAGGATTGGTCTGCACAGGTGCAAGGGGGTTGGGATAATGCTGCTCAACAGCTGTACCGTCATGGCATTATGTTTACCCCACACCTTATGTAAAGATCGAGTTCATGCATTTGCACTGATGCTGTTGAGCTTTGTGTACCAGGACCACATTTCACAAATTTAGAATGGAGAATGTAGCTTGGTTCACAGAAATTCCTGTCCATAAATTCCCAAAGTCCACCTTGTTTTACACTTTGTGTTTGTTTTTGAGTAAATGCCTGACCAACTCAATTTTATTATACTTTTAACAATAATAAACCTACACTTTTAATACTAATAAAATCCATTTTCTTCAAATGAGTATTCAAAATCCAGCTTGGACTTTAATTACAGTTATACAGATTATTTTTGGAGGTGTTATTTCTTCTTGAATATCTAAATCAAAAATATTTCTGCAAGTATGAGTGTGTGGGTGGGTAGAGTACATCTCTGGTAATTGTTCCACTTATTGCAATGCTTCAAAATCACATGTGATGGAAAGATTTTCAGTGATTGTTGGTACTAATGTGGCAGCAGAAATCATATTCTCCCTGACAATGAAATGCCATCAACTTTATTCGCTGCTAATTTTACAGTATCTTATGTGTCTTATTCCGTGCGATTCTCGAGCCTGTTGTTCAACGTCCTGTTCATTTACACGGGCAGTATTTGGGAAGTGAAGCATGTGACAGCAACAGAGACACTAATTACTTCTGGTACAGCAACTAACTATAGTGTAGAGAGCATGAATCAGTTGTTATGCTTTAGACGCCATCTAGTGAGTCTGCTGCCAGAGACATTGTTTTCATTCCACATAATACAATGTGCTGGACATAAAACTTAAATCTGCTGAATGGTTGGACAGCCAACCTACACCTGTCTCCTTTTAGTGAATTTTAAAATGACAACTGCATTTCTTTTAAGAATTTCATTTCTGTTGTATCTTGGAGGGCAAAAATATTGTCCTGCAGATTGCTTTCGAACATTTATCACGTTTATTACATACATAATCCCTCATCACATGAACATGTAAAGAAACAGCAACTGGTACCAATGTGGACTGCATATACTAAAATAGATGATAAATGCACTAGAAATTCGAGAACATAGATGGTGAAATCTAGACTTCTAAAGTCAGAGAGACCATGCTATGAACATTCAGCAGATTAGCCAACATCTGAAAGTGTAAACATAGCTTTGAGTTTTAAATTTATTTTGGTTTTAAGGACTTTGGGCCCACGAAGGTTGAACAGACTGAAAGCAGTGTGGTTTTGTGATTCAAAGACAGTGAGAGAGAAAATGAACAAAATGATAAATGTATGAAATCCACATGAACGTGAATAACATCAGATTTAAACCTACTATTTATTTTAAATGGCTGTGTCTGCTTTTACCAACAGAATAATTTGACAGTAACAATACCAGATGGAATACAAAATCTGATTTTAAGTGCTCTCAGATTAAGTGCAATTTGAACCTAGTGCACCAGTACTCAAAATGCATCTCCAGGGCCACTCATGTCTACTATCTACTTATCTTCATCCCATCCACAGAGATTTTATTTGAATATAGATGGGGGAAGAAATCTTTAAAATCACTTTATATATATTTTAATCTCTTACAGCGAGGCACAAAATCAGCAATGAATGAGGACAGATCTCCTGCATCCCCAGGACTGCTAGCCATCTACTTCTGTGGCATACTAGATCAATACAGGTTCAGGCACAGTCTTCCACTGAGAGACTGATTCCCAGCATGTAGACAAGACCCGACACAACACATGGTTTCTCTCAGCATGATTAGCCAATGTGCTGACACCCAGCCAGTCAATGACATTTCCAAACATTTAAAATCACTCAGGAGCAGTTAAAAGATACAAATGTCAGATTACACACAATATGCACATACACATATAAGTTAAATAAAAATCTTTGGTTTCTCCCATCAGCCAATTTCTCCCATTCGTGCAAGTGGAACCAGGGCTGGTGTTTGCTGACTATAGATTTCAGCCTATGCAAAGGAAGAGCCTGGTTATGGACAGCAGGTCCAAGTGAATTTCAATGAAGATTTGTCCCATTATTTTCAATTCTTAAGCATTTTTTTTACCTTAACCTTACTTTGCTGCTTAGCTGGAAACCTGAGACAAAGAACAAAGCTCAGTATTACAGAGATCTAAACAATGTATTCTTGATGCAGGTATTGGATTAAAAACAGAGATCAAGCAACTCCACAACAGAGGGACCAAAATTATATTATAGGCCACTCCATTTCTTCACCCATCATTAATAACATTTTGATTCTATTTCAGAAGAATCCTCTTTATTCTCCAGTAGTCTCACCTCTGAGACATGAAGTTTGCTGAGGCTCCAGCTCCATTACAGAAATTAGTTTTTAATTCATTCATTGGATGTGGTTATCATTGGCACAGCCACCATTTAGTGTCCCTTTTTAATTGCCACAGAACTGAATGGCTTGTGTCATCATTTCAGAGGATGTTAAGTCATTGCTCTGGATCTTGAGTCACATCAAGGCCAGACCCAGGTCAGAGCAGCAGATTTCCTTCCCAAGAATACATTAATGACCCAGGTGAGTTATTACAACAACCCAGTAAGTACATGGTAACTATTACTGATATGAGCTTTTTATTTCAGATTTATTTGATTAATTGAATTTAAATATCCCATTGAATGGATTGAACATGCCTGAGATCATTAGTCCATTCCTTTAGATTACAGATATGCAGTATACAGCAAAAGTATCTAACTACTGGGCCAATGTAGCCAACAGTTTTGAATACGTAACACGATACTGCGCGAGTGCTGTGTTGTTGGTGGTGCCATCTATAGAATGAGACAATAAACTGAAATTCTGCTCTGGTGAAGGAATCTGCCGACCCCACTATACTTGCGTCTTTGCAGGGTGGCTTTTGTATCACTCCATGAGATAGTGAAGCATTCAGAAATCACACATTCCCTTCATTGTTCTCATCACAATGCTCTCGCACAAGTACCTGAGGGCCCAGAGTGTCCTGTAAAATCAAATGCCAGGTAAACAGACTTATTTACTGAGATTCCTCAAGTGCAAGTTCAATCCACAAGCCATCAGTTATACAAATGAGGTGCAAAGCCCCACATGATGTTAACATTTTGTGACTCTGCTGAGTGACCATGATCCTCTAAAATAAATAAAAGTAATCACATACCATTTTTGATTTGTCATATTCACAATGTTAATTTACTAAAATTTGTACCTTTCACACCTTCATCTAATTTCAAAGTACTTCCTGGTCAGTTGATGTGCTCATTTTTCCTAACATTTGGTTACACAGACTCTCCACCCTCCTGCATCTTAACTTAATTATTCTTTATTTTTTGAAGACACATGCTGAAACTCATCATTGAGCTTTAAAATCTCCTGAACAAACTATCACAAAAATTCTTCTTGTCAGGAGTACATATTGTGGGCAGAGTCAAGGTTAGGAACCCACTCTTCCCCAAACTTTCCCCTCCCCTTATGCCAGTAAACCATATTCATTCTCCCACAAACTTGCTCTGTTGCAAAAATTTAGCCAGTCAGAACTGTGTACCTGATTCTGCACTAAGATCACCCTTGGATTAGAGTCTAGTTTGTAAACCAGCCTTAGGCCAACCCCTCCCCAACACATAACCCTCCCATACACATTAAATTTCATTAGTGGTCTGAACTGTGTGATCAACCTTCAACTCACCGAGATTCTTATTTGTCACAGAGGTTGGTTTGATTTGGAATTTTCATTGGTCAGGAGTAACAATGTGACCAAAAAGACAACCAACTTAGCCAGTAATCAGTTGGCCAAACTGACCATTCTGTACATGTCAAGCTAGTCCTTATGAAGGGCCTTGGCCCAAAATGTCGACTGTTTATTTCCCTCCATAGATGCTACCTGACCTGCTGAGTTCCTTCAGCACTTTTTGTCTACTGCTCCAGATTGTCAATAACAAGTCTCTGTAGGATCGGGGAAAGGAAAGACTCCTGGATCTGCTGTGCAATATTTACACAGAGGCACTTCGAGCTGAAGTCATTGCATGGCGCTGTCTCGCAGGAGCTCCTTCTGAAGCTGTTTCTGACTAATCCCTACCTTTGTCTAGCTCAGAGCAATCAAGGCAAACTGCAGTTCCCAAACTATAACTAGCTAACTCTTCCCAGGCTAGCCATAGTTCATCACCTAGAGATTAGCTTGTAGCTTTTACAAGTGTGTGGTGTGCTCAGTAATGTGGCTCAGCCTCTCATTATTCATTCTACTTGATAAGACAGCAGGCTGTGTAACAAGTGGCTGATCCACAAAACTGAGTTCACCACCCAATGATGAAATGAAAAATCTACCCCATGGCATCTGGCTTGGCTAAACTTTAACTTTGATGTCTGCTAATTTCTTCAAGGATGAAATGTGTTTTCATTGTCATTCCTTCCATGCAAACCCATCATAGACATCAGTGTTATTACTTGCAAAAGGCTTCATGTAGCTAATCGATCAGGAGCCAGAACAAGGAAGCAGCTGCTGTGTGTGGACAGACACTAAGATTCTATCAGCACAATCCTCTAGTAACCCGAATACCCTGCATTAATCTTTAAACTGTTGTGCACAGTAATATTTATTGCGCCGCTGTTCTTTTTCCATGTCAGTGAAGATTATTTATTTACTTTCCCTCTGCTTCTTTTGTCAAATGTATCCCTTTCTGCTTCTTCTTTCTTGCTGTTCTGTGAGACAATGAATGTTCTCCAAAAACATAATGCAGCATCTGCTCTTCACTGGTGAGCGAGATATCATATACAGTTTTGTGGATCAGCCATTTGTTACACAGGATGCGTACAATACTGGCAAGGGTACCAGGTAATCCCCCTCTCCAATTCCCCCTTCAAGGGCAATAGTGAACTTGAATGTCACCCTGATCTTCTGCTTGCGGGCACAAACTGTATCATTATCAGATGAGCTGGGAATGGAACAGAGTAATCTATAAGCATCAATAAACATCTACACTTTTAACTTTATGGGGGAATAGTTCAGTGACTAGAGATAGTCCTCAGAGATTCCCATTGGTTACACCTGCAATGATCTCTGGGAAAGTGACATGATAGACTACCAAACACTATAGCTATCATGCTCTATAAAAGATATGACTTTAGCCAGTAGAGTGTTTCCTCTGAAATTCTCATTAACTTTAATTTTAAATGACTCCTTAATACTATTCTTGTCCAAATCCTTCCTCATTACCAATGCCAGTCACACTCAACTCACCTCCAGAATGCAGAACTTTTATTCACGTTTTGACCAAGGCAGTCATGAGATCTGGAGCTGAGGGGTCAATTTGATTGGGTAAGTGTGAAAATTACACCTAGTCTCAACAAAGACCATGCAATAGTCACTCTTTCCAGTAATGGTGCATCAGGCGCATTTGCAACTAGGAAGTGTGATTGTGCTGATAGAATTTTAGTGTCTGTCCACACACAGCAGCTGCTTCCTTGTTCTGGCTCCTGATCGATTAGCTACATGAAGCCTTTTGCTAGTAATAACACTGATGTCTATGATGGGTTTGCAACTTCACTAATTTGCAATTAGTGAAGATGAAGTCAAGTGGATTGTTCTTTCATAGCAATTTTATCACCAGCCACTGTAGGCCAAGTTTGGTAGTTAAGTCCTCCAGGCCTCCACCAGTGGTACAGATACTGGACTACAGAGTTACTGTGAAGTTCCCATAATACATCCTGTCTGCTTGCTCTCTTTGATGTTTCTTCCAAATGGTGTTCAAAATTGACAGGTACTGATCTGTGTGCTGAATGAAACAGTGAGTGATAATAGTGATAGGAGGCTTCCTTCCTGAAGCCATCATGGGGCCCAAAATTCTGCTCAGGATTGTCAGAGCTACTCCAGCCCAGGTGTAAACTACTCTGTATTTTCCTCTGGTGAATCTGTCCCAGCATTGAATATATCAGTCTTCCAAAAAACAAAACAGCTGCAATATGTTGGAGACAAGTGAGCCTGCAGGTACTCTAAGCTGGAGCAAAAAACAAACTGCTGGAGGAACTCAACAGGTCAGGCAACATCTGTGGAGGCAGAGGTCTGGCATATGCTGGAATTCTGAAATAAAAACAGGGAATGCTGGAAATAGTCAGAAGGCCAAGCAGCATCTGCAGTTCTAATGGAAATGTAATCATGAACAGAGTACACAACTGTACCTTGAGCTTGCCTTGTAAACTTCCTGTTGTGTCACCTCATTATACAGTTGGATATCCTCAGTATAGGAGCAGTGGAGGATGATAGGTATTGTTTTAGGCTAGATAATCATCTCACTCTCCCAGATTTAACAACTTCACTACTTCTAATGAAAGGTTATTGACCTGAAAGGTTTATGTTATGTGTCCCTCTGCTGTGCTACCTGACCTGCTGATTATTTCCAGCATTCACTATTTCCATGTCAGTCAGTTGCTTGATTAGTCTGCAGGACAGTTCTCCAAATATAAGCACAAGCCTGGGAATATCGGGGAGAAGGACTCTGGAGGATCAACTGGTCAGAGTGTTCTTTTGTCTCCTTTGAATCTAGTGCCTGGATGCATGATGGAGAGTCCACCCTATGTCATTTTTATCATGCTTTGTCAAAGTGGGAGTGTACACTGAGTGGCTTGCTCAGTCATTTTAAAGAGCTGTTCAAAATCAACAACATCACTGTGGATCTGGAATTACAAGGATGTCAAGCCAAATAAAGCAGATTTCCTTCCCAAAAGGACATCAGTGAACTAAATGAGGTTTTATGATCACTATTACTGTTGTTTTATTTCAGGTGATTTAATGAACTGAACTTAAATTCCATAGCTATCAGTGTATAATATTCATCTCTCCAAATCAGCGTCCAAATGCATGGTTATTAAAATGGTGATGAAACCACTATGCCACAGTTCCCTTGAAAGAACCAGTCAAGAACTCATCTGTCACCACTTGATATTCAAACAAGTACCAAGATATCCAGCAATGGAAAAAATTGTTAATTTTTTCTCCTTTAATTCAAACTCATTGGAGAAGGATTAATTTGAGTTTGTCTGACAGTGTAGCAGCAACAATTGTAGGTTTCTTTCCCACTCTGTTTTACTCCACTTAAAGCTGCATTAATTGGGTAAGCAGTCTTGATGTGCAGGGGAAGGAGAAATTGGAGGGTGGGTTGTGGCTGGCCAAAGGGAGCAATGGTGATTGTCCAAGATTTTTTTCACCTGAATTGTAACTGTAGATGTTGAATTTGCAAAATGAAGAAATAGGTCTGTAGTTGCAAAACTATAGAAAAAACTGCCTAAATCTCAAAAATAAAGTTAAGAAAGTACAGTCAGGTTTTTAATTGCTGTTGTCTCAAGCATTTATTTTCCTTAACAACATTAATGTTAAAAATGTATTCAAGCAGAAAAGTGCGATGAGTGTTCCCATTACCTGCCACATCTCACTTGACAGGCACAGGTGATAACAATTGATTTCTAGAAGCGTTACAGCATCTGTAAGAAAACAGACCAAGTCAGTGGTACAGATTGTCTATCCCCTCAGTCTCTTCATTGACATGATTCTTGCCGATGTATTATCTATTCATTCCACATTTTCATAATTAAAGAAGTGTCACAGATTAGCATAGTCTCAACTCATGTATTTGGTTCTTCCTCTTTGGGTTCTGTACTAATGTCGTAACAAGTATTCACAAAGATTTAGCTCATTTAGAGGCTACTATTACATATGCTTCCTCTCCAAGTGCAGTAAGAGATGTAACTGTGGGCAGGGATTCTAACTGTGTGGTCGTCCACTGTTCCTATACTGAGGATATCCAACTGTATAATGAGATGACACAACAGGAAGTTTACAAGGAAAGCTCAAAGTATAGTTATGCACTCTGTTCATGATTCTATTTCCATATTTTGCCAGGAACACAGTGAAGGATTAGAGTTACACTTGAGTTTCAGATCATTGTTTACTGTGGAAAGGCTGGTTCTGAAAATAAGGAACAGTGGAGTCAGTAGTCAATTGCACCCCGGGGGTGGTGGTATGTGGATTGCCATTAGCTTGGAAGCATGTTACTCATTAGGTCTCACAGAAATCTCTGTTGGTATCTTATTATCTACTATATTGAGAAATGATTTGGAGAAAGAGATTCCACACACAATGGCTGAATTTACAACTGGCACATATTTGATAAATGTGGAAGACCAAAAGCTGAACAGGATATAATGGGGGGATTTAAAGAAATGGGAATTGGACAAATACTAGGTAAAGTTCAACGGAGAGAAATGTGTAGAGTCTGTGCATTTCTTTGTGTTTCTGTCAGCATGAGCAAATAAACAAGTCATAAACAGAACATCCTTTATTAAAGGCTGTAACTGTCAACTAAATACAGTGTCTGAGTACAATAATGCATTAGGAGTCATACCATGTGATACAAACTAGTTCTTATCTGATTGTAAATTTAACCACTTATGAATTGACTCAATCTCCTGGTCTCTTCATTCACTGAACAAGTCACTGCGAGCTCTATTTTGAGTAATAGTGTTGAATGAATCACCTGCTTGTGTGATGCTCATACATAATTGGTCTGGCCATCATTGATTTATAAAATCATTTGCATAACTTTGAATACTTGATCGGGATTACTTGTACGCACCAAGCAGTCTACATAAACCTCGACATTAAGACTAATAACTCTACTTAATAAATGATAATAAATGTTGGTACACAACTGGGTACCATGAATTTAATAGTACCAATCTCTACATTTTGTTGTTTCTGGGAACTTTCCATTATCTTCCCGTTGGTTTCATACCACCTTATATCCTGCCTTTCCATCATTTCTATCAGGTCCTTATGCTTCTCTCCCACCTTTTCCCTAGAACCTTTGATGTGAACCCATCATTGTTTGATGTAACAAGGTCTCTGCCTCCACCGGAACTCACCACCTGAAGTCCTGCTGTGGGGGTGTGCAGCACACTGAGAGGACCCATGATCAGTTGGTTGCCAAGGTTTGGATTTTCCATTGCCCAGATGACAAATAAAACTCCTCAACCTTAATTTTGCTTGATGCTTCTTTTGCGGACTAAGTGTTCTCAATCTGAAGTTCCCCCTGAAATACTGATCAGATATATGTGACAGGGAACTTGAATGTTGGGAGTCAGCATGTGTCCCCTTTGAACTTACTTCTTTTACTCAGAGTTTCTCTTGTTTCTATCAACTTTTGTTACAATCTCCTTTGCACCCTGGCTTCTGAGTGTAATGTTCATTCTGGCCCTGAGTCTGCTCTACTGCTTTCATTCCTGACATATTAGTTTGCTTCAGGCTGGTCTCACCCACAACTTATGGTCACCTTCAACTTGCTCTGCTTATCCCAATTGGCCCTGTGTGTGTTCATGACCTTCCTCCACTCTGCTGGAACTTGCCATCTCATGTGTGAGAAATATTTTCAAATCTTGCCATGTTCTTATATCCTCCATTTTAAATATACTGTCCACAAGCAGGGTAACCATGGATCAGTCTGCAACTTCTGTTCCTTGACTCCATTTCAACACTGATTTTGCAGCCACTTTATTGTCAAATTCAGTGAACATAATGCCCTGGGATCCTAAACAACTTGAGCATCAGTGATTCTAATGTATAAAAGATTTCCTTGAAGTCAGCCAACAGCATTTTGTGTGGAAGGTTCTTGACAAACAATGTTCTGCAGCCAGTCCTGGGGTTGCTCTCTCTACTGTGTGCTTTCATTGGTTTCTTTCTAGCTTCTAGTGCAACTGCAAGCTTCATCTTGCACAGTTTTTTCTGCTTTACTGCCTCTCCCAACAGTTGGGACTCCATTTAAAACACCAGCTTCAGATTTTTTCTATGTTCTATGCCAAACCAGATCACTGGTCTGAAAATTTTAACTTGCCATCTATTCAGCCGATGACCACTTTGGTATTTCCCAGAAATGGACCAACATTCTGCATAAAACTTTCAGCTCCACCGAAGGACTCAATTTAATATGCTCAAGCTTGTTAAAAAGTAAAAGCTTTTCTTCTCTCAAGGACATTAACTCATCAGACATTGCTCCTGTAGTTTCTCAATGGGGCAGGCACAGTAATGTAGTGGTTAGCGTAACGCTATTTCAGCACCAGTGACCCAGGTGCAAATCCGGCTACTGTCTGTAAGGAGTTTGTACATTCTCCCTGTGTCTGCGTGGGTTTCCTCCAGGTGCTCCGGTTTCCTCCCATATTTCAAAGACATACAGGTTAGGAAGTTGTGGTCATGCTATGTTGGCACCGGAAGTGTGGCGACACTTGCGGGCTTCCCCCAGAACACCACGCAAAAAGATGCATTTCACTGTGTTTTGATGTACATGTGACTAATAAAAGATATCTTAT
>JARFYF010000052.1:36132079-36150314 GCA_030265395.1 Rhina ancylostomus
GACCCACCCCACTCCTCCACCCCCGCCCCCCCCCCCCAATAGACCTCACTTTCCTAATCATAAGAAGATAGCAGCATCAATGCTAGTTGGCATATCCAAGACCTCTCAGTCACAGGTAACTTCTAAGGCCAACTCCGGGAGGGAGAGGCCAGACTTTATCAGTACAACGATGTTCAATGCCTACCAAGGTCCAGGGTTCAGTCAACCTGAATTTTGAAATTCAAAATCTACATATGCTGAAAATCTGAAATAAAACTTGAAACACTCAGCAAGTCAGCCAGCAGAGAGTTAACCTTTCAGGTCAAAGACCCCTCATCAGAACAAAAGAAGACTGTTGTGAATAGGAGGAAACTATTTTGATGTGGTGTGAGCAGATCAGTCGTGTTCTACAACATGCAGGGTGGTATTTCTGGGCATTGGTGTTTACTTACAGTACTCGTGAAACTGAGGGCAACATTTTGATTTTCACGTGTGGTTTGATGTGCAAATCCCAAAATTGCTGTCAACAATCTAGCTGACCTTCACAAGAAGCAGTGATAGCAATATTCTCCAACAGAAGTCATTTGAAGTGATGTGAAATTCAGCTACTTGCAAACTACTCTTGATGTAAAATAACCTAAAATCTTAAAGCAAGTGTAATTGAGTTTTTAATTACAAGCTAACCCTTCCTTACCTCTTGGCAAATCATCTGGCCCCACTAAAGGTTGCTTATTATAATTTCTTCAAATGAGTATTTAAAAATATGCAGGATTTTTAAAGAATGTTTGAATACTTAAACGTTTATGGTCATCTTTTACTTTAATCAAATGCCTGCATTCCAATCTTTACCAGACTGTGTGATATTCCACAAGTGAATCAGAAACTGGTTCTTCCTTTCCCTTCTTGATGATTCTTTAATATGGGTGGCTGCTTATCCAGCATAATCACATCATAGATGTTGAACTGATGTCTGGCGGCAGCAGTATCAGGAGAGGAAGTTTTCAACAAAACTTTGTACGGTACTCTTGTCAAGGTCAGCAAATAATCCTTCACTGCTAATCTGGGGGCAATAGCCATACATCCATAGCTTGGTCTGATCACTGTTTGAAGGAATTTCCTGAAGCTCACCACTGTGGTAAGGGGTTGACAGACAATGGAGATTACTTCATGCCAGAGAATCATTTTTCTCTGTTGAATAGTCATGATTCTGCATTGACCTTGCAGATAAGTATTACCCTACCATCTCATCATTCTGGCAGACCAAAGGAGGAGATATATAAGTAGGATTTAGTAGGAGAGATCCAACAGATGAAGGGTAAAGAGGAATTAATATTAATATATATGGCTAAATTAAACTGACAAAGATATTGGTCTACCACATTAATGCAAAATACTGCGGGTTCTGGATATCTAAAAAAATTGCTGGCAACATGCAATGGGTCAGGCAGTGAATGCTGTGAGTGATACAGAGTTAAACTTCTGGTCAATAATCTTTTATCAGATCTACATTATGCCACCATATTAGTTATTTTTGCCATTCCTGAAAGACTTATGAAGGATAAAGTTGCAGAAGTGCTTCAGTATATTTCATCTCAACAACTCGATTTCAGTAACCCGAACATTACCAAGGATCTTTCCCTGAAACTGTTCTACCACCTCTTACCTCAATGGAGTAATTGGGCCATCCGAGAGTGCAATTGGTGTGAGGTTCAACACGATCTTTATTTGTACTTATCAACACTATGGAATGGCTTAAATTGATTTATAAAGCTCAAAAGTGATTATAGACAAATACTTTTAATTGACCAAAATAATGCATACTGTTCTTTCAAAGTTATCTTTTGAAAAGCTGAAATGTCCAACAGGTACTTCTAGTTGATGCAATAGCTGAATATAAAAATAATTTCAAATAATTCAAATGATAAAGAAGTCATTCCTTGATGCTTTTGATGTAGCATTTATTAATGGGCAAATATTTTCATTTTGTCTTCTGACCTTTTGGGATATGAAGTTGTTATTGTTCTCTATTTAGTGCCATATCTTTCCAAATGAGGGAAATGTTTCACAAATTCATTTTGGCAATAGTTTAATCATTGCATGACTTCTGTATTGATTTAATTTTAATTGCTTTTAAGATCAGCGTGAGAATGTGCTTAGTTGTCTGCCCTAAGAATGATTACAGTAGTGAAGTTATACCGCAGTAATTTTTCATTGCAAGTGCAAGATTTACACTAGACATTAGGCGAACTTCAGAAACCCTCTACTATGCTTAACATTCTCTGGTACATTATCTTTGGAATCTACACAGCTCATGTATGGCATTGTCAGGCATATCAAATGGAGATTTTTTATATATACATATTTTTCTGTTACAAAAGAGAGTTTGATAAACAGTACATTTTTAGAAGAAATTATATTCATAAGAAAAGTGGGATGAGTACCTATCTGTGAAATATATTCTTTTGAAATTCAATGTTATGTTTCATGGTAAACTGATTTCAGTGATTGAACGGTCGGTGGTTAAGAGAGAAATCACAATAGATACTGGACGACTGTGTGGCAGAGTTGAATAATAATGATATATAAATATATATCTTGAACCCTTTGAAGTCAGCAATGTCTGTGAGCGTATTCGGCCAGTGGACATGGTAGTGAATTGTCAGTAGAGGTTACATGTTTAGATCCCATCTAGGCAAATTATCAAAATGAATTCAACAAATCAACAATGATTTGCATTTATTTACCACCTTCAACATAACAAAATATCCCAAGGCAATTTACAGGAATATTATTGAATGTAATTTATCACAAGACTACACAAAGTGACTGCTTAAATAAACTGCTTTCAAGTTGTGAATTAAAAGAAGGGTCAGAGAGATTTGCAGAGGGAATTCCAGACTGAGGACCTAAGCAGCTGAAAACATAGTCATAAATGGTAGAGCAAAGAGAATTGAAGGTGTGCCAGTGGCCAGAGTTAGAGAAGCACGGAGATCTCAAGGGATCGTGGAGCTGGAGAAAGATAATGAGATGCTGTGGAAGGGTTTGTAAACTCATCCAAACAAAAATAATGCAGAGAAGAAGTCTGTGCCCATAAAATGTTTGGGAACCCATGGTGTATCCTCACAGCAGACACAAACCACACTCCACTCCAGTGCAACCAGCATAACACCCAAATGGAAATATAGGTCTTGTTCTCAACACACTGCTGAGTCAAATAAGCACTGGATGCTAAAGACATTCCATTTTATCTAGCAAAAGATAAACTAAAAATGTAATTCCTGCAGAAGTTCAAAATCAAGCACATTCCATGGGTTGTGGGCCCATGTCCCACTGGTCCATGATGCCAAGGATAGGAATCAGATTCTTTGAAGAACAAAATTATTATTGCTTTTCTCTTTCTGTTTCAAGTTATTGTTGTGATTTATTTTTGATAATCTAGAGTAAAGGGAAACATCAATGGCAATTTATTACTGGCCTAGAGCCATCTGTATTTAAACTTAAAGATGGTGAAAAGGTTAATATTGAAGTTAAATATTACTTATTCAGTTTCAGCTCGGTACAGATCAACTAGGGGAATCAAATCTCGTTGCTGCACAGGCACTAGATTAAAGGGTATATTTCAAAGAAAAGATGTGATACTTGCTTAGGAATGATTATAAAAATGAGTGCAATACAATAGACAGAAACAATAGCAAAAGTAACATAAAATATGGATATATGCAAAACAATTAAAGACAATAACTCCCAATAACTTATGTATCAATAAAAATAAGTGCAGTAAGTTCAGGGTTGGCATGGTAACACAAAAACATTATCAGCCTGTCAGGAATTTAAAATGGTTTCTTTTGTGAGAAGATTCCAAAATTTGTAACGTAATAGCTTCCAGGCAGAAGTAAACCTTTGACCCATCTATTCCACCCATCTACAGTATCACTTTTGTGTGTTTAGAATGACCTCAAATCCTATTTGTTATCAATTATCTATCCCCTTCTTGAAACAAAATGAAAGTTTTCTCCTCCACCACCCAAGTAAGTAAAATGTCCAATTGCCTTCCACTCCAACAGAAAAAAGGTTCATTGGTTTAACAGAGCACTGGACTCCATATGCTTAGTAAAAGAATTTGTTAAATCAATGAACCTTGAAAAGCAGCAAACAACCAAGGGAAATTAGTAGAGGGACTTAGTAGATAACATATATTTAAGACAAGGAAGGGTAATATTATTCATATGGTCCATTGGTGACGTTGTATTAGCAAGCAGTGAGTTACCTTACCTCTAGAAGATCCAGGGTTTTACAAGATAGAAAGGGCTCATTTGGGCAGTTCGAGTTCATTTCTAAATAGTCAAATTTCCAAGCTAAAATTCTAAGGATGAATTACATTCCAACATTCCTCAGTCTTCTCGGAAATCTTACACTGAATGTCAGTGTTATAGGAGGTATATCCAAGTTCAGCATAGGCACTCTCGATACCTAGTGTGCTCCTTCTCTGGGTTTTAGAGGGTATGGCTTTCACATCATGAAAAACGGAAAAAATAATGTTAAATTTGTCAAGAACCTTGCTTAGACTCCAATTAAACTATTGTGAATAGTCTATTTTCCATATTAGTTTGGAGGTATTACAGAAGATGCATCAAGTGCTGTAGCTCTTTTCTCTCAAATAGGAAGCTGAGAAGTGACCTGATAGAAGCCTTGAGGATTAAGAATGCATTTCATAAGAATGACACATGGATTGCCCCACTTGTGAAGGAGACCAGAACTGAGAGCCATAAACAGTCAATAATTAACCCAATAAACCATTTTGGAAGATCTTCTTTGTCTAGAGAATGGTTAGAATGTGGAGATTCCTTTGAGTATTAGTTGAGTTGACAGTTAAATACATTTAAAGGGAAAGAAAAGAAGCAAGAAAAACACGTGGAAGAAAATAATAGAAGGGTTTGGACGAAGAAGAGTGAGGTGAGGCTTTTATAGATTGAAATAATGACTTGCTGAACTAATTGGCTTTTCTCTGAGCTGTGAGTTGTATGTGATCCTATATACTCCTGTAGTGCCTGCTTTGATGGTTTTGGGTGAGTTAGGAATGTTATCTTGGAAGAATTTCTTACTTCAAGAAGTGCCATGAAATGTTCTATATGCATCTGAACAGGGTTTCATTTCATCATCTCTTTCAAAAGACTGCTCTTCCAACAATAAACTGAAATTTTTGAATAGATCTTCAGCTCAAACTTAGAAATAAAAGTGGGATCACTCAGTTAAGTGCAACACTGTGTAAGAAATACATTTATAAGACACCTTTAACACCTCTTTGACAATGCCCCAAAATGCATTACAACCAACCAAATTTTCTTGAAGTTGTATTTCAAGAAATGTGCCAGACCGTTTGTATGCAGCATCTTCCCTCAAGCTCAATTTTGATATTTACATGCTTATAAACATATGAAGTGGGAGCAGTAGACCTCTCGGTGCCTCAAGTCAGCTCTGCCATTTAATAAGACCATGGCTAATTTGATTTTAACCTCAACTCCACATTCCCACCTACCCATGGTAACCTTTACTCCTTTGCTTACCAAGAATCTACCTACCTTTAATTTAACAATATTCAATGACTCTGCTTTCACTCTCATATACTCAGAGAAACATGCAGCACAGCAATATGTCCTTATGGCCACCCCGTACATGCTGACCATGATGTCTATCCACACTCAGCCATTAGCCTGCAATAGGCCCATATCCCTCAACTCCTTTCCTATACCTGTATAGGAATATATAGTACCTGTCCAAATGCTTTTTAACTATTGTAATAGTATCTGTCTCCACTACCTCCTCTGGCGGCTCATTCCAAATATTCACCACCATCCGTGTGAAAAACCCTCAGATCTCCTTTAAATTTCTCCCCTTTCATTCTTAAACATGTGGCCTTCAGTTCTAGACTCGCCTGCGCTGGGAAAAAGATTCTGTCTATCAATCCTATAATTTTGTAAACCTCTATAAGGTCACCCCAGCCTCCTACATTCCAGTGAGAATAAAAGCCAGTGTATCCAATCATAACTACAACCCTGCATCCCAGGCAACATCCTAGTACTCTGCATCTATTCCTACCACATATATCCTGTAGCATGGCAACCAGAACTGAACACAATACTCTAAGTGCAGTCGAACCAATGTTTTGTACAACTGCAACATGACGTCCTAACTATTATACTCAATCCCTCAGCCTATGCAGATAAGCATACCAAATACCTTTTTCACTACCCTATTCATATGTGTCACCACTTTCAGGGAGCTGTGGACTTCGACACAAGTTCCCTTTGTACATCAACGCTCCTAATTTCCTTGCCATTCACTCTATGTGCCCTGACAGAAGTTGACCTCCTGAAGTGCATTAATTTGCTCTCGTCGGGATTAAATTCCATCCACCACTTCTCCACTCAATTTTCCAACTTATTTGTGTCCCACTGTGTCTTTAAACAACCTTCATTGTTATCTATGACTCCACCAACTTTTGTGTCATCTGCAAACTCACCAATCATACCACCCACATTTTCATCTGTGTATTTATATATTTTACAAACAACAAAGGTTGCAACATCAATGCCTGTGGTACACCAGTTAAAAAAAACACCTATCCATCACTACCCTCTGCCTCCTATCACCCAACCAGTTCACCAATATGCCTCAGATGCTTTGGGTCTTCACCATCCAGACCAGCCTACCATGCAGGACTTTGCCAAAAGCCTAACTAAAGTCCATATAGACAACATCTACCACCCTGCCTTCTCACTTTTCTAAACTCCAGCAGATACTTGCCTAGCCTGTTAAGTCTTTCCTGATAAGACAACCAACTCACAACAGGTATTAGTCTTGCTAACTTTACGTTAACTGTTTCCACCTCCATTAACATCCTTCCATAAATATGGAGACCAGTACTGTACTCTGTACTCCAGATATGGTCTTACCAATGCCCTTTCTAATGAAAACATAAGCTCCCTATTTTTGTATTCAATTCCTCCAGCAATAAGCAATAACATTCTGTTAGCTTTCTTATTTACTTGCTGCAGATAGCTACAAGCTAGCCTTTTCCAAATCATTCATTGGGACTCAGATCCCTCAGTCTTGGCTGTGCAAGTTCTCATCATTGAGATAACATGCATCCTCTGATCCCCGTGATACACCGACTTGTTATATCTTGCCAAACAGAACAAAATCCATTTATGCCCACTCTCTGTTTCCTGTTAGCCAGCCAGTCTTCCATCCATGCGTTTATGTTACCTCCTACACTGCAAGCTTTTATTGTCTGCAATAATCTATCGAATTTCTCTGGGAAATCTAAGTATAGTACGTCAGCTGATTCCCCTGTACCCACAGTACATGTAACTTCTTCACAGTACTCTGATGAATTGGTGAAACATGATTTCCCTTTCAGAAAGCCATGCTAACTCAGCCTGATTATCTTGACTTTATTTTTGAAGTACACTGCTGTAGCATCTTTAATAATTGCTTCTAACATTTTCCCTGTAACAGATTTTAAACTAAACTGTGTAGTTCTCTGCTTTCTGTCTCCCTTTTTTTGAATAAAGGAATTATGTTTGCTATTTGATAGTGAATAGATAATCTCTTCAGAAACATTGAGTCATGAAGAAGTATTAGCAGGATATCAGGAATAACTGCAGGGATATTCTTCCATAAAGTGTCATGTAATCTTTCACATCCAGCTGAGAGAGCAGAATGGGCCTCAGTTTAAGACCTTATGCAGAAGTCTGGTTGTCTTCTATTTATGAGACCCCAGCTTGCATGTGCTTTCCTAACTGCTCTCTCGAAGTGCCTTGTCTCTTTCAAGGATATAAATACACCCTGGTCACTTTACTCCTGCACATCCATTAGACCTCTGCCATTTAGTCAATATTGTCGCCCCTCCTCCTCTCTGCCAAAATGTATCATTTCAAATTTCTTTGTATTTAATTTTACCTGCAACTTATCCACCCTTTCCGCTGGCCTATCTATATCTCCTTGTGTCTATTACTGTCCCCCTCACTGTTTACCATGCCTCCATTTGATATCATCTACAAATCTTATAATTTTACTCAATACACTCATGTCAAAGTCATCAAACAAACATTAAAAAAAGGTGATTGTCATTGCTGACCCCAGGGGTGCACCACTGTTGACCAAAACAACAATTTACTGTGACTATTTACTGCTTTAACAACCCTTGTTCACAACTTGTTGCTTCAGTAATGTTCATCATTACTCTTTTAATGTCACCATAATTCAAGATTTATAATTCATAATTTAACAACTCTGCTGACTTTTGAAACAAATCTATCAAGCTGGAACAAATTTAAATCATTTCCTTCTAATTTCAGGTTTGAATAAAGACTGTGTATTTGCCAGAAAGGTTGCTGTTACAGAAAGGAATTTGATATATACTTGAATTAAGAGAAGTTTGCAAGGTTTAGGGAAAAGACAAGAACTAACTGGATAGCTCTTTCAAAGAGTCCGCCAGAGGAAGTGACTGGTTGGCCTTCAATTGAACTGCAATTCTTCATGTGTGGAGCTTTCCAGGAGAATGTATCCCTCCACATTACTGAAGAAGTATCAAAAATTAATTGTTGTTTTTCCAAATCTCAACATTTATTTTAACCAAATCTGAAATTCACTTGGAGTGAATCAATCAACTATGCCCAACCTGCTAAATCAAGTATTGTTGGAATAACGGTTGCAACACATGCTTTAGTATTTTGATCTCTATTATATTGCTGTTTGCTAATTGTAGCTACAGTATCTGAAGAATAAAGAAGGGCCGTGAAAAGAAGTCTTTGCCACACTGGTGATCTTCACTTCTTAGTAATGAAGGAGCAATAATGCAATTCAAAGATATTGCCTGTTGATTAAAGTAAACACTGCAGAAGGATAATTTAACAATTCTCAGGTGGCATACTACAGTCAATAACATACTACAGCTAATCATCAATTTTTGATTGACTGATTTGGTTTTAATGTAAAGGAAAGTTAGGTAGGTTGTATATTGATTGTGTAATCAGCTATCATTTGCTTTCTACCATATTTAACAAAAGTTGTGGCTACTTAGAGAAGCTTCATGGGAAGAGAAACTCAGGGATTTCCAAATCTATTGAAAAAAGTCACAGATAACCATACTGATCTCCACAAACTGGCTGATGTTTTAAGTTTTGTCACAACTGTACTTTTACCCCCAGACCTTTAATGATTATAACATTTGCACATAAGGGAATATCATCATATTGAAATGTCACTCTACTGCCGTTTATTTTGCATTGATTTCCATTTGCTTAGAGGAAAAACCATATTTCCCTGATACAAAATAATTTTTAATGAGCTAAGTTCAGATTCGTGTTAGCAAAGAAGGTACAGCCTGTCAAAGAATAATGCTTTGCTTTGGAGATTATCAAGAACTTGCTTTATCACTATTAGCCTGACTCAAATATTTTGAGTTAGGTGACTTCCAATTAGACACAAAAGCAGTAGAAATTAGTTACATTCTCACTCACTGATACTGATGGATCATCAAGATTGCTTATCAACACCTCTAAAACTAGATAAAGCAGCTGATCTATAAAACACATTCATGGTTAGCAATGCACTGTTGTAATGAACTGACCTGTAAGGATGGCGGGCAAAAAAAAGATTTTTCACTGGACCTCGGTACATGTGACAATAATAAACCAATTTACCAAATAAGGGAATACTGTGCTAAAGTCCCTTAGTAAATTTTAAATAAACTTTAAATGGATTTTCGTCATTTTGTACATTTAGCTTGTTAAGTGTGACTATGCAAAATGCTCACATGAAACACGATCTCTGCATTACAGCTGCCTACCCTGCTGCCTATGGCCAGATTAGTCAAGCCTTTCCACAACCACCTCCAATGATACCCCAGCAACAGAGAGAGGGTAAGTTATTCATTATATTCATTACACATGATAGAAAAACAGAAGAGACTTGTTAAGGTGTCAAGAAATAACAAAATATCTCAGTGAGAAACTGTGAACATAAGACCTTCAGATATATAGAGGTCCAAATGTTGGGGGTCAGAAGTGGAGGATTAGCACAAAAAGTACAGTGTTTGGAATGTTGCTCAGCTTCATGTACTTCAACATATCATTTTGGTCCACAAAATGATGCTGGAATCTTCAGATGATGCTGGAATCAGGATACTGACGCGGTGCCATTGTACTCATCACTTTGATCACACATATTGCAGCAGCTTAATCTACAATTGGTCCAAATTATCTGATGGCTGGTTTGGCAGGTCACCATCCAATAATAATGTTTAGAAGGTGGGATTTGACTGGGTCATTCATTTTTGACTGGCATCGACATGATGATCTGAATAACCTGTTGTAATTTGTCTGCGACTTACAATTCAATGATATAACCACAACTAAAAGTTGAGCTGCTTAATTAAACAAGAGGTTCCATATTAAATTGGTACATTACAATATTGCAATTGCATATTGCATTCACTGCTATGATAAATAATCCTGCCTTCTGCTACAGATTTACACCTAGTAGTAATGGGCCAGATCTTGTAGTGAAATAACAAATTCCACATGGAAGTGTTGGCACATTTGGGATTGCCATACATATCCTGAGCTTGCTGAGGTTAACAAAGGAGGTGCATCAATCCCAGCTACTTACATTGGGGATTCCACTTGAAGATCCTCTGCTGGGTCAGGCTTGGCACAAGGAGTTCTCTCCTCTGATTCTGGTAGTGGTGAACTGCTACAAAGGATTAAGGCAAGTTCTTTATTGATAGTTTTAATTGGTTTCATTTATTTAAATATGTTATGTTTTTAAGTATTCCAATTTGTTTCTTTTAATAAATTTCAATGTTTTAATTTGTTCAATAGTTTAATTTTTAATAGTTTTGTAATGTTTTTGAATGTTTCTGAATGCCAGAAGCATTCATGATATTTTGCAAACTTTGACAGCTGGCTAAGCTACAGAGTGGTTCTGGAGAAGGTAAGTGCAATCTTTTCATGGAAATCAGTAGCAAACATAAGCTGCTTGCAAATACTGAGAAAATGATATCAATACACCCTTTACACCAAATGTCAAACATTTCTGTGTGTCATGCAGTTTTACTACTAGTGTTCAGAATGCCATTCCTTGCTATTGTTACTTATTCACAATAGTCTGGCTTATCCCCCAGTATCCTTCCCCCAAATTTAGACCACTTTTCAAACCAGCAGTCATTCAGTCTTATTAACTTCAGCATTGTGACTTAAACATGAAGAAAAAATATGAGAAAGTAACAGAACTTGTTAGCAAAACTGAACAGCTAACAAGGCATCTATTTTGGAAAGGATCTATGCTTGACGTAATAACTGATCCGTCCCTTCTCAGACACTGTTTCTTGCATTTTCATTCATTGCACCTGAAAGCCAAGGGACATCTCATACTTTAACACTGAGTAGAATTAATGATAATCTCCATGTTTATTACTGCACAGCCCTTCAATAATTCAGGAACATAACTACCACTGGTTTTATGGTAGCTTTAGAGTTCAGTACCAGGAGAAATTGAGATCAGTTAACATATTTGTGCAAAACTGTTATTCCAGCCGTGCTTACTGTTCACACATCATGTTAAAGCAGTTTATAGCTTTGTCTTACATTACAATTCGATTGTATTTTCTACATTGCAACAGTGGCTATTCTAGTGTTTCATTGGCTGTCATGCATTTTGTGATATGAGCTTGACTTTATTTCAATGCAGAGGTTCTCAGGAAAATAATTAAATCTGGAAATGCTAGATCCTTACACTGTGTTAGTGTGCTACCAAAAGGTTAATTATGAACCTAATGAATGAAATGAAAGATTTTTTACAAACAGTGTTTTCATATCTTTATTTGCAGAGAAATGTCACAGAGCCCACTACACTGTGTGAAAAGCTGCATTCACATTAGAAATTCATGCTTGGCAAGTGTGATTACATATTAAACAGATGAATACTGGTTAGCAAATATTCATTAACAGTCAGCTTACTATTTAAAAGAAGAAATGATAAGCTCCCATCATGCAAATAAACCTAACTTAATTCATTTTAATGAAGTAGAAATGAACAACTCTGCTCCAAGATGGACTAGTTTAAGTTTTGTCAGTAATTTGAGTATGAAAATAGCACATGCTCAACTAATCATTAGGGCCACGAGAAAAACTTTGCTTAATTAATTTTGAGATGCATTTTGGAAGAAAGTATATTCAGCATTGTCAGATACCATTGAAAATAAGTTTGTAGCAAATTGTATAATATTACTTACCCTTCTTACTTTTCTCAATTTGTTCATATTGTACCCAATCACATGTACCCAGACATTCAGCTGAACGATCATTTACAGCAACTAACAAAGCATTTTTGACACTTGAAAACTTTTTAGTGCTATATGAGATAGTCATCAAATAAACATTGACACCATGACATAAGAAAGATTAAAAAATGATGAAATAATCAAAACCGTAGAGAATGTTTTAAAGAGTGTCTTAAAGGAGGGAGAGAGAGAGATTGAAAGGTTTAGAGATGAAATTGCAGAGTGGAAGCGCGAGTCTACTGAAGGCATGGCTACCAACATTAGAAAGATTAAACTCGGGAATGATTAAGAGCCATGGAATTTAAAAACAAGAATAGAATTTCAATGTCAACGTCTAGCTTGACCATGTCAGCACGCATTGGGAAGAATACATGAACAGAAATATATTAAATGGGACCTGAATAGTAGAGTTTTGGATGGCCATAGGTTTATATTCAGTTGGTTGAGGGAAGGCAGCCTGATGAACATTAGATAGAGGTAACAAAGCCATGGTTAAGGATGATGCAGGGAGATATTAGAGAAATAGGTTGTGACTTTGAAGCATGTAATCTTATGTTATAGTTTTATCACGTTGCCATTCATTTTCAGGTACACTCAGTGCTGCTCCTGACATAGACTTCTACAATTTCCATTGAAGGAGGTTTGGTTTTCTGGCTGGATGATTAGAGTGAAAGATACACTGGGCATGGGGTTAAAGATGGTGGTAGAATACTGCTGCTGATGAATGCCTCATGGATTCCCAGTTTGAATTGATTTGTTCTGAATCTGTCGCATTTAGCACAATGGTCATCCCTCACAACACAATAGAAGGTGTGCTCAAAATAAAGATGGGACTTCATCTCCATAAGGACTGTGTAGTGGTCAGAGATATCAATACTTCCTACCAACTCTGTCATGGACAAATTCCTCTGTGACAGATAGACTGATGAGACACAAACAATGCAACAGCACAGCAGCAGTACAGAGAAGTATAGAAAGTAGCTGAACCCACATCTTTGGATACTGTTGCCAAAGTGCAAAGATTGGAGTGTTTCTCTGCATTGAATCCCTGCTGTGCATATTGCGAGAATTTTTGATGTGGAAGTGAGTATACACAAACTGACTGATAAACAGACATATACTTTGATACTTTGAACTTCAGCTAAGAAACTGAGAGACCAATATTTTAATAAAAGTTTGAGGCCACAATATCTGTCCATTTATCATAGGATTTTTGACGTCCGTTTTGTATTATAATAAGGCATGGGAATTAACAAACATCATAATATATCTTTCAGTGTGATGCTAGTCAGAGTTCTTAATGTGTTCTTTGCACTCTTCTTTCAAACAGGCTTATGAACTGAGCTGTTTATTTTACTGTCTTCCATTTCTATACAATCTGTCCACCTTTTCAATGTAGTGCAATCGTTTCTCTGCAGGTCCAGAGGGTTGCAACCTTTTTATCTATCACCTTCCTCAGGAGTTTGGAGATGCTGAGCTCATGCAAATGTTCCTGCCTTTTGGTAATGTCATCTCCTCAAAAGTGTTTGTGGACCGAGCGACAAACCAAAGTAAATGCTTTGGTGGGTACAGATAAAAAAAAGTTCAATTGCTATTCTGTCAGACATGATTTTAAAAACCATATTTTGTGTCAATACACTGAAATAATTATGTCTAAAATATGGGTCATTGCATAATCAGATTCTGCTCTTCTGTAGTTTATCGTTTAACCTTTCCCCTCAGCAACCCAGATGGGGCTTTAACCAACAATATATTTTGCTGAGGGAAAAGGGTTGAATTATAGTAAATATTACAATATTCTTGCTTTGCTTTTAGATTACCAGATACCCTTGTACGTAGATGTGCAGAATACTGTATTTCCTTGAATAGAACAAAGTCCTTGAAAACATTTTGTATATAGAGTTATGGTTTGCTACTGAAAACCTAAACAGAACTATGAAAATCAATGATCTTCCGACTGTTTTGGAGCAAGCACAAATCTTGGCTTGAAAATAAGATGTAGCTAAACTTGAGTAGTTTCGGGAATAAATTAATATGCTGGGTTTTGCCGCCTCAGGACTTGAATGTACACAGCTCATGTTTTCATACTTGGTTTTCTATTTATTAAAAAGTGAAGTGAAAGGTTTTAGCTGAGTCAATCACATTGACCATTGAGCTGTAAGAGGGAATAGGGAAACCTACGATTTGAACTTAGCATAAATTTGGTCACTATTGAAAAAGAAAATTACTTTTCTGAGATATATGGTGTGAATTGTTCACATCTGAGTAGCTCCCAGGTCATTATTAATATTACCACTATGGTTTTTTTGAAAAGCACATGTGAGTTGGTTGACGTCTATTAAATTAATGGTTCTAAAATTGCCAGATTTTCCAAATTAAAAACTTGAAAGGGATCAATCCCAAGTTACCACGGAATCTCTTGCATAAAGTAACTTTTTATGTATTGGTCATATTTTCTCTTGTGGCATTTTTATGCTGCCTTCAACAATCTCATTAATTGCACATGAGATTAACTTCTGCTCTATAAAATACAGTCAGTCGGTTGTATTCAAGGAAATAACATACTTATTCAGTTAACCTGTACACAGTGGAATAGACTTAAAATACAAAATAATTTTGTTGAAGATTATAAGCAGATTACTTAAAACAATGTTTGAAATTTCCAGACAAAATTCTCAAACAGGATCAAAAGCTGTAAGTGAGTCCCACTGTAAACTTCTCTACTGATTTGATGGCCTAATTAATGAACATCTAGCACATTTTGTAGCATTACAGAATGACCTAGTATGCTGTGTAAACATATTTATTGCAGAGAGGAATATAAATAAAAGATAACATCAAAATATTTCATAATTTATACTGTTTCATTAAAGTCAACTTGCTAAGCGTAGCATGTTCAGCAGTTGATTTCCAAAAGAAACCATTCCTTCAGTACTTGGTGGTTTCCTTCACATTGCAAGTTGTATGTATGTTAAATTGAGGAACAAAGATTTTCAACATGTGTTTTGCTGTAAAATGGGATTGCCACACTTTTGTTGTATATCATCATATGGTGCACATGTCACTAATAAAAATAATACAAAGTACTAAAGTTATTTCTAACAAATTAAATGCTCTATTGGTGTATGCTACAAAACCTGTCTATGAACAACTGTAACCAGACAAAAACTAAAGGTAATATCTGGCTTTTGTGGTTCTTTAAAGCTTTATTCTATGGCAATTGCCATTATTCTCAAGAAAGACCCTTAGAATTTGTCCATGCCTGGGGCACTCAATGAAATTTTGGTCTTTCCTGTGAGTAAAAGTGGTAAAATTTTGTAACCAAAGTCTATTTTGGTCAATTTATTATTTTTCTCCTTCTTGAATTTGCAAAATAGATAAAATAATTTACACATCTAATTGTTGATCTTTCTGAGTTCCCCAAAAGACCAAACAGTATTTTTGAACCCTTTAAGGATTGCTATCATATCGCTGCACAGCTCAAGAATCCTGCAAAACAGAAGTGATCAATTCGTAAATGAAATGAATTTGTATGCAGCTCTCAATTTTATAATAAATTTAGAAGTCTAGTGATGCTGATATTGCAATTATCTTAAAATTACTCACACTTTTCAAGTTCGAAAACTTTCTCTGGTCCTCAAAGGGTTATCTTAAAATTCCAAACCAATGTTTGACACTTAATATATCAGAATCAGATTTATTATCAGACATATGTCATGAAATTTGTTGTTTTGCGGCAGCAGTACAACAGTGTCTGAGAAATACAGAGTGCATTTAATGAGTAATTTAATTGAAACAAATTGGAATAAAGGTTAAAAATTTCACATCAGCTGGATATTGTCTGTTTATCTTGTAGGGGTGTGCAGTGACTTAACTTTAAACCTGAAAAGTTAGCACAACTTTCCCCAGTTCAGTTATTTTTAAGGTTTTCAGTTACACTTAAAGTCTTTATATGTTATAAGGATGAATGAAAGTGACCTATCACAGAAGATATAAATCACTAACCTTCAAAATGAGATTACCAAACACTATGAGACTATGAAGGGACCCCTGGAGATTTGTGTGGGCATCAGATTAATGTCCATTTGCATTCCTTTGCATTTGCTGCCATGCTTGGACAGTACTTCTGTGGAGTTAGACCGATAAAAAAAGTTCTTGGCACTCCATTCGGAATGTTTGAAAACTAATTCTCCTTGTCCCCTAGTGAAATGACTTGTTTTGCCTGTGCATTGAATTATCTCAGAAGATCAACCTTTTAATCAAAACTTTTATCCATTATCAGTAGGAAGTCTTTTGTTGGATAGAACAAATAGTTTCTCTAACAGTATTTCTGAACAAACATGGGCATGGGGTTGTGGGTTACACATTGGTAAAAGTGCAGATGTTAAATTAGATGGGCTGTTCCAATTCAGAGCAAAGAATTGCACCTCGTACTTTTATCAGCTTGAGCTCACCCTTTCAGTGTAGTGAATGGAAAGTAATTGAGAGTCAATTCTCTTTAACAGCATGAACCTAACCATTTTTGAGATTTAAATTATTTGAATGCATAGCTTAATTAGGGAAGAGCACTCTACTGCAAGCTATGCAGATGATTTAATTTTAATAAACTACTAATGGCTATCTTCTAATTTGGATTTGCAAGAAATTGTGCAAACCACCAATAGGAGCCCTAATCAGTCTCACATAAACTTTTCTCTGAGCATCACAGTGGTGCAGGTAGTAGAGCCACTGTTTCACAGCTCTAGGGACCCAGGTTTGATCTTGACCTCGAGCGCTATTTGTGTGGAGTTCGCACGTTCTCCATTAAACCATATGGATTTCCTCCGTGTGTTCCGGTTTCCTCCCACATCCCAGAGATGTGCAGGTTGTTAGGTTAATTAGCCAACATAAATTGTCCCTTGTGTTTAGGTAAGTGGTAGAATTTGGGGGAGTTGATGAGAATGTGAGGAGAATGAACAAAAAAAAATTAATGTCGGATTAATGTAAATAGTGGTTAATGGTTGGAGCAGACTCAGTGGGCCAAAGGGCCTATTTTCATGCTGTATGTCTCTATGACTCCATGACTGAAAAACTATTGTTTACCTGCAATATTTTTACACGTTATCCTCAATAGGGAAGTGGTTGGTGGATAATATTAATTGCACTGTTCCAGTGGAGCAGTGGAATAATCATTATTAAAAGAGGATGCACCTCAGTAAAGGTTATTTATGCCATGGTTATGATAGTGCTGGTAGATGGAATGTTTTCATATTGACACTGGTGTTGATATAGGTTGTGTCAATAAATTCATAATAACCAAAAAGTATACAGGTACTAATCTCACACAGTTATCAAAATCTTATAACTACACTCCTTTTAACCTGGTGGAGGCCTCTACTCTTGTGATATAAAGTATGTAATGATACTTCAATACTAATACAGTCCCAGCTGGCAAGAATTAAGAACAGAACTACGCAGTGAGAAAGGTTCCTATAAGAAGGGTATACAGAATGTACTAAAGATTCTATGTCTGTTTGAGTTGAAATTTTAATTAAAAATTCTCCATAAAATCAAGTCATTCTTTGGAATATTTAAATATGAAAAGAGACAAGCAAAAGCTTGCTTTTAATGGCCAGTTCTCTTTCACCTCTACCCCTAATCTTTCTCATATATGCAGTTTTTTGTTGGCACTATGATGATCATCAAACTTACTGACATCAAATCTTACCACTTACCAAAGCTTACTCTGAAATCAAGATTTACCACACCATAAATTACTTTAAACATAGAACATAGAATAGAACAGTACAGCACAGAACAGGACCTTCAGCCCACAATTTTGTGCCGACATAGCTAATCCCTTTTACTTATAGAATGCCCATATCCCTCCATTTTCCTTTCATTCATATGCCCATCCAAGACCCTTTTAAA
>JARFYF010000052.1:36223952-36244142 GCA_030265395.1 Rhina ancylostomus
GCTCCCCCTCTGTGATCTCTGCTCCTCTCCAGCTCTTCGACCATGTGCTCACCCAGACTCACTGCCACAGCCACATGTCTCCGCCACCATCTTGTGCCATATGGATTCCAGCTCTGTTTCCAGGCCTCCCAGTTTGGCCCCCCCAACAAGTATACATACCTATCACCTGCCAGTGTATGCTCCTCCACCTCCCCCAAATTTATTCGTGCTTCTGCCCTCTTCTGTTCCACTCCTGATGAAGGGTCTCGACCCGAAATATTGACTGTTTATTTCCCTCCATAGATGCTGCCTGACCTGCTGAGTTCTTCCAGCATTTTGTGTCTTGCTCCGGATTCCAACATCTGCAGAATCTCTTGTGTCACATTTCTGGTTGATGATGGCAACATCAACTCTGTTGCCTTCTTCACAGATACTACCTGATTGCTGAATATGTCCAGCATCTTATGGTTTTATTTCTGATATCTGGTATCTACACTATTTTGTTTTGGAAGCATTAGAGTCTGAGCAGCAAAGATTCACTAGATTAACATCTGGGATTTGTTCCATGAAGACAGATGAAGGAAGAAGGACAAATATTGTCTCAACTTTAGAAAATGGGAAGATATAATTATTGAAAATGGTTTGACGAGATAAAGGTTAAGAGGATTCTGATGAAAGATCATCAACCTCAAAATATAAGTCTGTGTCGCTTTCTTCACATATGCTCTTGATTTACAAATGTTTCCAGCACTTCCTATTTATATTTCTGATTTCCAGCATCGGTGCGATTTTCCGTTTACAGAAGCCATGCCTGGAGAGTCCAGAACCAAGGGGCATAATTTCAGGATAAGATGATGCCCAATTGTGACTGTGAGGACGGGAAAGTACCCAGGGGCTACTGATCACCATAATTTACCTCCTTAGTGGGCTATGGATGCTCCATTACTGAGTTTATTCAAGAGTGAGATAGATTTTTGGACTCCAGGAGAATCGAGGAGTTATGAGGATCAGGGTGAAAAAGTGGAGCTGAAGTTAAGGATCAACTATGATACCACTGAATGCCAAAACAGGCTTGAGATGCTGAATGGCCTTCTCCAGATACCGTTCATAAGTGCTGTTGAGTTAGCACAGTGGAAAGCTGCTGCTTTTTAAGGCTCCCCAGGGGCTTTCTATATTTTGGTCATTCTCTTGACAAACCCTTTTAATTGTTCCATTTGGTTCTTATTCAGTTGCACTGAACCACGACTGATGTCATCCTAAACTTTGTGAGCTGACCTACACTTGATTATTATGTGACTTGTTATCTTAAATAACTGAACATTCCTCCTACTGATGACTCCTCACCTTTGTCTTTCCTTCCAAAGGACACTGCTTCTTCAGAAGTCCTATATCAGAAAGAAATTGGCTCCTCCTTCTGTTAAAGGTTTACACAGCCATCCAAGTTCACTCTCCCCCAATGCCAGTGATGCTCAGATGTTTTACAAGTGCAGGCAACTAAGAATTTCCGATCTGGGTGACACATGAGCAGACAATAGTTCCACTCCACCTCTAACCCTTCACCATACAGAGAATATAGACCTGGAGTCAAAATCACCTTCTAAAAATCAACACATTATCAAAAATGTTAGATTGTATTAAATCAGGCAATAGTATTTAATGATACTTAGCTGGACATTACTTAATATTTTGAGAATGCTGAGTTTTCTTGTAGCATGTAGCAGCTCCTCAAACTTTATGAAATATTTAAAAGTTGCAATCACTGTGCATGAGTTCTTCCAAGGCAGTAATGACATGTATCAAAGCCTTATCAAGTATGTTCCATTTTTAGTGAATAATACATCCGCGTCTGGGATTTATGATGTTGATGGCATTTAAAATTAGATGCTTACTAATAGCATGTGAACAGCACATTTGGGTCCAGTGGTGGAGATAAACCTGCAGCATAAAAGCTCGTCCCCCCCAACCAAATTTCCAGGAAAGACTAGATGCAAATGCAGTTACCAAAAAAAATTAGATTTCTTCATATATGTATTATATAATCCATCATAACAAGTTACATTTATCACTTAGACATATAATTCATTGTATAATTTGCCAGAACATGTTGTACTTCTATACCACTAGAATGTAGGTAATTGAAGATGCAACAATCAGTGGTTTGGTAGGGGTGGAGAGGGGATCAGAGACAAACACTGGAGAGCTGGATTCCAGGGACAGGACATGGAGAAGGACAACTTGCTTAGGCATGGAGGGCATAGGAAATAGACAAAGCAGTTGATGCACCAGATTTTTTTATTCTTATATTTTAAACTGTTGTAACTTAGGCCAACAGATACTGTTGTAAGGAGGAACCAGAGGAAAGTAAAAAAAGGATCAAGTCATTGACAGTGGAGATATTAGCAGCAGACAATCCAGAGGGTATTCTGAAGATATCAAATGAACAACTATGCAAATTTCTGATCTGAATGAAGTGCTATAACGGATATGTCGATACATCAGGAAAGTGCAATTCCGGCTGAAGATCAGCCATGATCTTAAGCACATCAGCAGGCTCATGTGGACAAATAGCTCAATCTTGTTCCTTGTTCATACAAAAAAACTAGCTAATCTGTCAACCTTGCCTTCACCAGTTCTTCCCATTTTCACTGGGCCACTAATTTGCTGGACCTTCTGGTCCATTCAGGTAAAGATCATGATGTTTGGTGTTTCTCTTCTGGTTTGCTAGGTGTACTGGTATTATGCACTGTACCATCCTGCAGATATAGAACTTGAGAGTTAGTCAGTAGCTATTGCAAAAAAATGCAGGAACACAGGATATGTGCATTTAGTACACCAACTAGGAACTCAGGAGAGAAGATGGAATCAGAATGGGGAGGTGGTAGGTGGTGAATGGAAAGCCCCGTATGTAGCATGTGTCTTGAATAAGAAACTTGACACGAGATGTTATTTTTTCAAATGGTAAGTTATTAGGAAAGAAAGCTGTTGGTATCTGGTGGCAATAGCAAAAGAGGAGTAATTGTTTGGAATGAGAAAGAGTTATGGTACATCAGGGGGATGAGTGAGAGGAGCATTGGCCAGTATAATTGAGAGAGATGAATATCCTTGCTGGTCTTGTGAGATCATTCACAAGTGGATTTTCAAACACAATTTGACATCAACTATACAAAGAGACAATAAGGCAGATGTTTGTTCAAGCAGGTAGGTTTTAAAAAGGATTTTAAAAGAAGAAAAAGAGGTGTAGAGAAGAGGGTTCTAGAGAAGGAATTCCAGAGACTAGGGCATTTGCAACTGAAGCCACATCTACCAATTAAATTCAGGGACAGTTTAGAGGCCAAAATGGAGGAGCCCAGGAATCTCAGAGAATTAGGGCTGGTAAAGTTGGTGAAACCATTGCAAGGTTTGGAAGCAACGTTGAGAGTTTTAAATCTAAGCACTGCTAATTGTAAAAGAGACTGTTGCACATGTTCAGAGAAAGGTGTTGTGACAGTGTGGTCCAGAAAGTTTGGAAGGTTGATTATTGGAAGGTAGATCAATGGAGGTATTCTGAGAAACCAAAGATCTAGAACTCCAGGGTAACATTAGTAATGTTTCTTTATTAATAGTTGACTTAATGAAACCAACATTATATCTTCACTTTCAATAAATGCTCACAGCAGGAAATGGATGGACTGCATTTTTCTCAAAGCTACTGGATGGGCAATCGATCAAACATATTCAAATGAGCCCTGAAATTAAAATAGTTCACATTTCGCGTTGCTGAAATTAAGTACGTTTGGCACACAACACACCCAACCAAATCTCATCCCAAGTTAAAGCTTTGGCTTACGTTTCAATACATCAGATCAGCAATGGCAATCTCAGTTCAGTCATGATTTGCATTTGTCTGGACAATGACATGAAACTTAGATAATATTTACAGTCAACATAAATGTCAGGGAAAAGCAGGTTTGGGATGTTAAAAATAATCATTGGGAAAATTCTGCTAGGCTAAAATTACCACTCATTTATTTCTATCATCAATGGAACTTCTATGCACAGGCAATACAATTTAAAATTTAATGCACAATTGGGTTAAAGAAGTAGTTTTACATTGGGTTATCTGTGCTTTGTAAATCTATTGGCATTAGGAGTGGATATTAAGAGAATTTCACACTTCAAAGTTTAAGGCAATGTTATTCCTTCACTTTCAATAAATGCTCACAGCACAACATGCTTCCTACCTTAGATGAATATCATCAATTCTCAGCCATTTGGTTCAATGAAATATTTCCAAGGATCACCATCTCAAGCTGCCAGAACCTATTTCATCTCAGGATATTTCTGCCCTTTTTGGAAGACGAATAATACAGGTATCAAATGGCAAAAGATGAATGTTTCACAGTAGGTGCCCATTCAGTTGATGTGGAAGAGATGAAGAAATCTCCCACTGGACAAAAAGAGAATAAAATAAGCAGCTTCTGTGTGAGCTCCTGAGCTGTTCACAGGTCCTGCATATACTCAGCCAAATATGGGTGTCCAGATGTGTTTTAGACAACAGTGCACGTGTCTGGCCTGTTCCTTCATGGAAGACCTAGGAGAAAAACAATAGATTTCTTAGGGCATAGATTTAAATAAATCAGTGAAGAATTAGAGGGGAAAAGGGTTTTGTCTGGATGTGTACTTGAAGAGCTTCAACCTGCGGGGAAGATGGAATTAGGTTGAGTAGCTCTTTTTCAAGCAGCACATACATAAATGGGTTGAATAGCTTCCATTCACGTCATAATTATTTTATGATTCCAACAGTTTAGTGGATAGATTCACCATATTGTGTGGAAGGGGAATTTTGACCAGCTCAGTTCTGCAGTGGATTAGCTAACCAATCAAGGAACTATGAAAATCCAAACTGGTTTCAGTGCATAGAGGTAAGAAAGCGAAAGCAGCACCAGTAAAATGGCCTTGATTTCCAATTTTGGTCCTCGTTCAGTGGCCTCTGTTGGAATATTATTTAATAATAAACATAAATGATACATTCCAACATAATATGATACCTCCAGGAAAGGAAGAACAAGAAGAATTAGGAGGGGAAATGGCATCCAGGGAAATGTAAAATTATAAATTAATGGGATTAAAAAGCTGCACTCTGAAGTGTTATAAGTTTACAGATGTCTTTTGAATCCATGTGAATTATAACTTACATTCATGTATTCTGCCATTTATGTAATGTATATTATAGAATATGACTTCATGTTAAAAACAATTAAGGATATCACCAAACCATTGACAGAAGAATGTAGAAGGCTGCAATGTTATTGCAATAGAATTCAGCTATACAGAATAAGAGATCTGCTTGATGTTACAGCATAAAATTCCAAACAGAACAACAGTATATAATAACTAAATTCAACCTGCAAACAAAAAAATGAACATTAAAATTTTCTTAGAGACATATTTGCTTGCTTCAAATTTTACTATGCAAACCATTTTCTATTTATTTTAATATAAGATTTTATTTGGGCTTCTGAAGCAGTACTTTACATGTTATGATTTATTCTTCACATGAATGTCTTCAGAAACATCTTTAATATATGTGACTATCAAATGTCAATTACTTATATGTAATTCACCACATGAACAGCAAGTAGACCTGAAAACAGCACTCAAAAATCTCTGACAAATGCATCAAATAGGATATATTGAACATATTGTTCAAATTTGCTGCTTGTTTGGAACCAATTGCTTATCATTTGTGTTGTGTAAATGACAGCAGACAGAATTGTTAAGATCCAGAACTCTGTAACCCAACAGGGAACAGCAATTTGCAAAGAACTGGGTACAGTATATGGTTGTGTCACATCATTTTCAACTTGTTTCTGTTTCATTTTAAAATGCTCAGAAATATATAAGTACCAACAAGAAAGAGGGAATGAATGAGGTCCATTTTTCCTCATGGAAGCAGGCAAGAAGATGGAAAATTCCCTACAGTCTTCCCATCATTATAAGAATATAGTATACACATTGTAAATCAAGGGATAGGGAAAATTACATTCCCCACCATTACAGCTATAGAAACATAGAAAACCTACAGCACAATTCAGGTCTTCTGGCCCACAAAGCTGTGCCAAACATGTTCTTGAGGTTCTCGTTGTAGGTAATTTCAACTCCCCTTCCCAGTCCCACACCAACTGGTTTTCTCTACAACCAACCACAAATTAAAAGAATAGCACCTCATATTCCATTTGGGTAACCTACATCCCAATGGTATGAACATTGAAATTTCTAGTTTCAGGTAACCCACTCCTCCTATGTTCCTTTCCCACTCCTACAAGTCCACCCAGAGTCTCTCTGTCTTTGTTCACCTTCTGTATCCCTCCTCCCCTTATTACCAAGACTCATTACCTTCCATCTGCCTATCATCCCTCCCTATCTGGTTCCACCTAAGACCTACCAACTTCTACCTTGAACCTTCCCTCTCCCCTCCCCACCTTGCTCCATCTGACTGTTTTTTGTCTTATCTATTTTTACCTATCATCTGCTGGTCTTTCTTTCCCCTCCATCTCCCTTCTAGATACAGGATAGATACACTCTCAGTCCCGATGCAGGGTCTCAACCTGAAACGTTGACCTATTCTGCAGTCACACCAACCTACCCTTGACCATTCATCACATTCGAGAGGTGTGACTGCCTCCTGCAACTGAGTGCCCAGGTAACTCTCCACCTCCCTGGGGTGTTGCAGTGTTTGAAGCCTGGACTTTTCAGCTTATCGACTTTGAGCTCAAGTTCATTGAGCAGCCAACATTTTCTGCAGATATGGTTACCGTTAAACCACAGAGGAGTCCACTGGTTTCCATATTGAAGTTAAAGACAGAGACTGTTCATTTTGAAGCAGAGAAGGTTAAGGGAGACTTAACAGAAGTATTCAAATTGATAAGGTGTTTTGATACATGAAACAGGCAGCAGCAATTTTCTCCACCAAATGGGTCCAATTCTGGATTAGATTTAAAATTACCACAAAAATGGGAAAAGAGGAGTTTCTTTAAATAGAATCTTATTAAGATCTGTAGGTTTAGTGAAACCAGATTCTTTAATAACTTTTAAAGGGTCACCAAACATGTGCTTTAAGAGACCAATTTGTAGGGTAATGGGTATAAAGCTGAGTTGTCAGACATATCAATTAACTCTTAGAGCCAAAACCAGCAAGAGTGGAAAGGCCTCCAGCTGTACTGTCGGCTTCTGCGAAACATTTAAGTAAGTTAATAGCAGGTGCTATGAAAGAATTCACGCAGTAAATTATATAAACACTGACAGGTAAAATCGCAAAAACTTTGTTTATCATGGATGTAAACCTTTCACTTTCAGCTAACATTTTATGGTATTTCCACAGCAATTTTGTCATCGTGACTGAGTGATATTGAAATGGAGCTTGAGCTATTTTATTTTGCATTCACTAAAATTCACGAGTTGGAAATCTGTTAAAAATGTCAAAAATACTTTGTCATTATCAGTCATCTCGTATCATCAATCTATATACATATAGGCCCATTATATCCATCCATCAAAGCCCTCCAATGTCTTAACAGATGAAAGGAGATATAAGAAAGCCAGTCAGGCGTTGGGGTTTGGCAGCAACAGGGAAGAGGCAGATATGTGAAATTTTTCCCACAGTGGCCTCAGGTCCATTCACCAGATGAAGTTTGTAGGATGCTCTACTTCCTGTCACCCCTCCAGGCCTCAGCTTGTGATCTCTCGTGGTTCCTCACAGTGATATTAACCCAGCTTCTCCTGACTAATTTGTTCAATCCCTGAGTAGTGCAGCTAATATAGCCAACTGCATCACAGCTCCAGTGATCCAGATTCAGTCGTGATCTCTGGTCCTGTCTGACTGGAGTTTGCATGTTCTCCCTTTGAGATGTGCATTTCCCCTGGATGCTCTAGTTTCCAACCGCATCCCAAAGTGTGGGTTGGTGAGTTAAATCACCACTGTAAGTTACCCCTGGTAGGTGCGTGTCAGGATCTGGGCAGGTATTGTGGGAATAATAACATGGGATTCATAACATGGGATTCAGTATATAACTAGTGTAACTGGGTGTTTGATGGTTCAAATTCAGTGAGCCAAAAGGTGTTTTTTTAAAACTGTACAATTCCTCCTCTTATTTCCTAAGTTTTGAATATTTGGACTCACCTACTAATTTTTCCTGTCAACTTCTCTTCACAAATCCTTGAAAATTCAATCACCTCTTGATCTAAATTCAACAGAAAGCTAATTTATGTAGTGTACCTTTTATCCTTATATAATCTACTTCTGTAAACTTGAAAGGTCATCCTTCCATGAGCCTTCTTTTAATTCTTTTCTACATCTATTCATGTTTTTTCTGTTCAGTGCACATGCATCTCCCAGTCACGTTGGGCTGCCACTATTTCTGGTTTTTCACTATTTATAACAAAATTGACTTTTATCATTTCAAGTGGATGCCTTTGTATTTACCTACATTGAAATTTCTCCTGATTTTCCTATTTGCCTAATATTTCTTTTTAATTTTGTTGCTATCAAAACAGCTTACACTGTTAGCATATTTCATTCCTTTTACTTCCATCAAATTTACTTCCACCAACATTGTTTCCTCTGATGCAGCTCATTTTATGTAATCAGTGGTGACTAATTTTAACCCTCCCTTGGCCTCCACAATGCTGCTTGACCTGCTCAGTTCTGCTAGCAGTTCATTACTAGCTCTTGATTCTAGCATCTGCAATCTCACGTCTCCATGACTAATTTCTATTCTTGTTTCTAAGATTAATTAACATGCTGTGCGTTAGTTTAATTTTGTTGTTGATTCAAAGAAAACCTATTTAAAATGCAACCATTGATAAATCAGACAATTTCACAGAAGTTATTACATTTAATATTTACAGGCATCAATCAGAAAAACAAGTTCAAGCTAGAATGCTTAAGAATAAATTATATCTTTTTCAAATCAATTTATTTTTTTCAGCTTCACGAGAAGGCAATATTTTAATGGATATGTGCAATCTGATTTAAATACAATTGTTACATGGCTGGATTAAAGGAGGACAATAGCGAAGTCCAACAACACAATTTTCTTTTTATTTTAATAAATGTAAACTGTAAAACATATTTAGAAAATTGAAACCTTTACATGTGGCTTTCCTTTCTTCCTACTGGTTGCTGATTTCGCAAAAATATCAGCAATCAAAATATGAAATCTACCAAAACGTCCAAATTGAACATGTTCTAGTCTTCTCTGAAATGTAGAGCACATTAATAGAGATTACACAACAACTCTAACACCCCAGTGCCAACCTCAGATTTTATACAGATCACTGTTTCATGAATACATGATATACGTTAACCTCATGATAATTCTTTATTTAGCTAAAACATTTCTTCTTACAAATACCACCATGCTCTGAACACTGAAAACATAAAAATGTTTTAAATTAACAGAAACAGCTTCATCCAAACAGCATTTTTCTCACATTCTCTCATGACTGAGAAATGGTTTGATATAACAATTGATTTGTTATTGATCACGTTCATTTGGATAATCATTTTATTCAGGATCTTCTAATGCAATAGCGATATTCAAGAAGAAAATATGCAGTGGCCAATGTGTTACACCATAGCATGTCACTTATTTTATTAATAAAGGATAAGATCAGAGTGCCATAACTGATGCCTTGGCTGCCAGTGGTTTTTGAGTCTCATGGCCTTAAGTTTAAGACCCAACCTAGTGACTTAAGCACCTAATCAAGACTGACAATTCAATACATTATCATCAGTAGGGCAATTTATGGATTAGACGTTAAACTCACCTGCCTGCAGAAGAAAGCAATTTCCCAAGTTTCCTGGCCACTACTTATTCCTCAAACAACATCTCCAAAAGAATAAATGGTCATTTATTCAAAACAGTTTCTGAAATAAATGTTAACACACTAGCTGCCCCTTTGCCAACAGTACAGATAGTGCTCTTCAAAAACAATTAATTGGGTGCAAAATACATTCTACTGATAAATGCATGTTCTTTTTATTCAGAAACAAATTGTGTGCAACTTGTTATGACCAGTTTTAAACACAACCCCGTTCAAGCAAACCAAGAGGCAAGTCATCTAAGTATAGATTTTATTCTGAACAAACTATGCAATTACTGATCATATTTGTCAGATTACCAAGTGTCAAATTTAGTTACATTTAGGAAATCAATGTCAGTGAAGAGCAGGCAACTTAATGTAGTAACTTATAATTGGGGAGACAGATATCAAGGTGCTTCGGAATGTTAACATTTTAATTTAATACATGCTGTACAATAATCTAGAATATCACTGGAATTCAAATACTAGCTGCCAATAGAATGCATGTGTAGGTCACCTGGTTTGTGATAATAAGATTAAATCCCCAATATGGAATTCACATTCAATTCATTGAATACAGTCGATTTGTATTCATTGCCAGTAAATCATTTTAAATATCCACTTCTTGTCTTTTATTTAATACAAACATAACCCATTTTAAAAATGCAGCATGTGCCAATGTAATCTTTAACATAATGCATCATCCTTACAGATGTTCATCTTTCTCATAAGGGTGTATATTATTTCACACTTAAAACTCCTGTTTTTGGGAATGCAGGTCAGTTCATCTAGTGAATTAGGATCCATAAGACAAAAGTTCCAACCTTGTCCAGATAAGCATAAACTAACTCCAAGGAATAGAATTGTGCAATGAGATAGATATTCATCTTTCATCTCTGGGACTATGGTTCAACTTCAGCCCAAACTGAGAGAACAGAGATCTTCCAATTTACAGTGAGCAAGTGAATTGTTAATTAGGTTTGGTTAGCCTCAGTCTAATTCTTAGATTCCAGGAGCCCAAAATTAATCTACTCCTAATCTGTAACAAATTGCATTCTCTCTCAGCAGACATAAGATGGCAGGCAAAACAGTAAAGATCACAGTACTAAGTGGTCTACCAAAGTCACTGTTGAGCCACATGTCCCAAAGATGGATTCTCAAAAAAATGTCCCTTTTAAGTCTTTAAATTAGATTGTGCAAAAAAAGTGTTTAAAAAATTAAAAATTAGTGCAATCTGTAGATGGCAGATATTGGGAAAAGTACTGAATATTTTAGGAGATTGATTCCATTTACCCCATCAATAGAAAATATGATATACACCATCATATTGATTGTCTTTAAGATGGTTTATGACCTGCTCATTCCACAGCACTTTTTTTTAATCTGTAAATATTATCTCGGGGGTTTCAGACAGTCAAGAATTACAATTTTATTACATATTTCACCCAGTCTGCAAAAATCCAGCAGAACATGGAGAGAGAATTCTTATCATCATAGTAGGGATTTTTTAAAAAAAATCTAGTGGATTCTGTAACATCAGTCTAATTGTTAGCTGCCAGGACAATTCACATCTCTAAAGGAAAAGTGCCAGTTAACTTGTTTCTTTTAGGGATTTGCTTGCCACTATTTGAACTGGTGCTAAACATAATTATTGTGATAAATGCATTTTTTGCTTCTTCTTCCATTCAGAATTTATTAATTATCAGCATTTATGATATCAGCAACAGATTTGATAAGGCAACTAACATTTTTAGTTTAGAAAATGGTATACAGAAGTGTACTGTAGTTAGAATTTTGAAATAATCTGTTGATAGCTGTAGCATTTGTCAAACACTTTAACATATTGGAATTATACAATAGAGCCCATTCTGAGGTAGAAATTCACCTTTGATGGTTTCTATTAAACAGGCAATTTAGTACCCAGTGTCCTCCCCTCCACAGAGTTAATTCCTCTGAAAGCAATTAAACAAAATATTGAGAAAGGAGCAGAATAGGAAACACATTAATGAGCTCATACAGTATTTGTGACCAAGTTCAAATTTCTACCCCCATGAATTAGTGGCCAACAATCTTAAAGGCTAAAAGCAACCTTTCGATAGTACTTATAACTAGACACCAAAACACTACAAGACTGCATAGTTTTAGTAAGCGTATTGGGAAAAAAAACATGATACTTTGATAATGTCAATAAAATTGTTCCACACTTTTTAAATGAAGAAAATGTCTTCCAGCATTCTGCTTTCTTCAAGTTCTTCATCTGAATCTCCACTGCGTGTTAGAGCTGTTCCAATTTTAACAGGCCTTTGATGGTATCCACTTAGAGTTAGGTTGCTTTTTCTTGGTGCACTGTATGTGTCTTTGATGTGCATATTATGCTTTTGTGAGGAAACTGGGCTCAATGTATCCACCAAATGAACAAGAGAGGCTTCGTAGCTTTAGGATAGTCAACAAACATTGGGGTGGGGGGGGGGGGGGAGGAGGAGAGGCGGGAAGAAAGCACATTAAAATTAGTAATTCGACATTTATTTGATAGATATGCAAAAGAAACTTAAGAAAGACTGTTTTGAGAGCACTTTAATAAACATTTAAAGCTCCTAACTCAGATCACAAAGCAAATGATCTTCTGCATAAGCAAGATAACCATGATAATGAGCAGTTGATCTTACAATCTGTTTCTCATTTTAAATATTGCATTGAATTCAGCATGCAGTCTTAATTTATAACTCCTAAAAGCTACCACTTTTAATGCCTGCTAGCTTAAATCTATACATTAAAATTGTCTAGTAAATAATGTCAATGATATACTCAAAATTTGAAGTACAGAAGGTGCAAAATTCACCAACTATAATTACTTTTCTTAACATGAATTTGCATTTCTTCCTTTATAAGTCATAAATGACATTATGTTACTCTCTTCAAACAATGGCCTGGATCTTCTGTTCCCAAGCTGGAGCTAAAGCTCGAACATAACCATATTGCCTTGCAAAAGGCTCAATTTTCAGCTTTGATGTTGGCCTTAGCCAGTGGCAGCATCTTCTGCCTACCACCTGGTCTCCCCCGGGATTCCTGAAGCACTCCAATGAGGCAGCACAAGCAGAGCCATAGAGCACAGAAAGAGGTCCTTTGGCCCACTGTGTCCATCAGGCACCCATGTGCACTAATCCCATTTACCAGCATATAGTCTGAAGCCTACCATGCCTTGGTGATTCAAGTACTTGTCCAGATACTTATTATGTATTGTGATAGACGCTACCTCCACTACTCCCTCAGACACTTCAGTAATAGGGAAAAGTTCCTACTATTGTTATCTGTGCCCCTCAATTTTGCATTCCTCATCAGGTCCCCATAACCACCTCCTCTCCAATGAAAACAAATCCAGCTTATCCAATCTCTTGTCCCAACTGCAAAGCTCCATTCTAGGCAACATCCTAATGAATCTCCTCTGCACCTCTCCACAGCAATCATGCAGTGTGGCAACCAGAACAGTACATAGTGCTCCAACTCTACATCAACTTAACTAACATGTTATAAAGTTGTACCATCACCTCCCTGCCCTAATATTCCATGCCTTGGCTGATGAAGACAAATATCCCCTATGCCTTCACCATCTTATCTATTGTGCTGTTATCTTTAGGGATCCTTGGACTTGTACACCAAGGTTCCCCTGTTCCTCAATATTTCCTAGGACTTCACTATCTTATCAGCCAACTTCCACAAGGCTGCCAGCATTCAAGCCAGGAAGCCTGGTGCAAGCACAAGTGTTGCATTGAAATTAATGGGAGACATCAACAGCAGGGAGAAAGGTAAGTGGAACTTTGTTTATTAAGTTAGTTTTTGATGATTTTTAATTGTTTTAAATGTAAAAACTAAATTTCTTTCATTTTTAAAATATATGTTTTAGGAAGGTCCAAAGTGTAATTGAATGTGAATATCAAAACTATGCCAAGTTGCCAAGTTTATGCCCCTCATGATTTTATATACCCCTAAAAGGTCACCCCTCAGTCTTAACTCCAGGGGAAACAGTCCCACTCCCAACAGTCACTCCTCATAACTCAAGCACTCCAGTCCCAGCAACATCCTTGTGAATGCTTTCTGAATGCTCTCTTCCACACAGAGGATTGTGAGTATATGGAATGAGCTGCCAGAAGTGGTAGAGGCAGGTGCAATTATAACATTTAAAACACATTTGGACATGTAGATAGCTAGGAAAGGTTTAGAGGGATATGGACCAAACAGAGGAAAATGGGACTAGCTCAGGAAGGCACCTGGGTCAGCATGGATGAGTTGGGCCAAATGGCCTGTTTCCATGCTGTACAACTCTATGACTCACATTTGGATTAAGAAATAAAATGGCATGCAATAGGAAGGCTCAAGACTGAATGCAGGTGATTCACAAAGCAATCACTCAGTCTGTGATTGGTTTCTCCAATATAGAGAAGGCCACATTAGGAACATTGAATGGAATATATCAGATTGGAAGAAGTGTACGTGAATCACTATTTCACCTGAATCCAAACAATCATAAGAGCCTGACATCCAGGTACAAGCCCTTTAGGGCCTGAGCATACATGTCAGGTACATGTTCATTCTGAACAGGTCATTCTGTCTCGGGTCAGATTGTGCTAGCTCAACTCAGTATTTAGTCAATTTGCTTAGTAAAACCACATGTGCCCTCTGCCCTTGAATAGTGATGAATATCAGTGCATGTGTTGTATACAAGGTTGTTCTTTCCCTGTTTCTTTTCTGGAGATTCCTCTGGGTCAGGTTGGGTAGGATCAGGTATGAAAAAAAATATTGGTACTTAGGTTCTGATTAGGTTTTAATTTTATACCCCAGCAGACCTCTAATATGCACAGCTCAGCATTGAACTAGATCAGCTTTAAACTACCAGCTGATCTTGTTCTATGTAGTTATTCAAATCTCATTTACATGACATTGAGTGAATAAAGACCATGTGAAGAAAATGCATTTCAAAGTTATTTTTGAAGCGAAGTGCAAGCGCAAGTTTCTAACAACTTCACAGAAATCAAAAATTACTGCATTATGAATGCTTCAGTCAATAATAAACATTCATCAATTTAGGATTGAGATGTCTAGTAAAAAAAAAGTATTATAAAACATAAGTCAATCTATCTCTCACATTAGACTGCTCAACTGGAACTGAATTCAAGCAGGAGTTATGAGGTAGAAGATTCATTACATTAATGATTCCCCATCCTCCCATTTGCTTACTTTTAAGCAAGATTTTACTTGTAACAAAATCACAACTCAGAGCCTGGCATTTATACCTTGCTTGCAGTATGAGAAGGAATGCAGTATATAGAAGTAAATTAAATGCAAATTAAACTCCAAAAACACTCGCAGTTATAAATGGATTTAATTGGGACAAAGGATACAGTGGTACAGTAGTTGTTATCAGACTGGTAACTAGTTACGTATCCAGAGACTTGGACAAAGGATCTGGAGACAGGAATTCAAATCCCACCACAACAGCTGGGGAATTTAAATTCAGTTAATTAAATAAATCTGGAATAAAATGTTAGCATCAGTAATGGCGATCATGAAACAATCCTTCAGGTCATAAAGACCCATCTGCTTCACCATACCCTTTGGGGGAGAAAATCTGCTCTCCTTACCCAGATTGTCCTATATGTGACCTCAGATCCACTGCAATGTGAATGACTCGGAAAACTGCCCTCTGGCCGAGGAGCAACAGCTGTTCAGGATGATAGCTGAACTTCACCTTCTCAAGGACAACAGTGATGGGCAAGAAGTGCTAGATTCATTAGTGACTCCTACATCATGCAAATGTAAAGAACTCTCTGAACAAAAAGTACTTTTTTGAAAAAAGTGATTTTAGGTGGTTAAAAGTCATAAGCTAGAAATTTCTTTGAGCAAAGCAAAATAAAATATGCACTTTGTTTCCAAATGTATTGCTTCTTTCACGAAAATGTAAATTGTTTGGTCATCAGTGACAAACTATGGCTTTCAAAATACTTTTTTAAAAAATATTTTTAACCAGAAATCTACTGCAATCATGGTGATATACAACAAATGCCTGTATCCAATTACCCAACTGAAGCAAAAGAAAATCTATTAGTCCAGTGTTTATTCCACGAATCCCAAGGTGAAGACTCCAGACATCAACTCTAACTTTTACCTTAATGTACCAAATGTAGACTCAACACCCAACTTTGAGACATTGACCTTGAAATTCTTTAGTGCCCTACAGGACAATTTATTGTGAGATCCACAGGCAGCAAAGCAGCACATTCTGTTGTGCGCCAGGCCAAGTGTGCTGCTTGCAATACAAAGGCCTGCACGCAAAAACACACAGATAGGAAACAAGGAACTGGGGGAAATCAGAGGGTTGAGTATAGCAAGGTTGGGGGAAGATGTGGAGGACAACATTTGGTAGGATAGGTTGAACCTGGAATCTGGGGTAGTGGGAGAGATGATCAGGGGCTTCAAGAACAGATCAACATCAGAGGTTTGAACAGCATCAACAAAAATGACCAGGATATTGAGGAAAGGAACAATCAGAAGTCAGACATGCTATCAAGTTAGGGCAGGTAGGTAGGAATGTCAGAGGTGTGAACAGTTCAGGGTCTTTGAAGGTGACGATCATAATGATCAAGGGTTTGATCATTGACAGTGAGGAGATTGCTGCAGCAAAACATAGAAGCAAAAATCATGAGTACCTAACACATAAGAAGATAGAACACATTAATTGGTCCGTAGACAAGGAGTCTGACAGTGGTCGTCTTAAACTTGATAAAAGCTGGCCTCAACCATCAAATTAACACCTGCGATATCCAAATGATCTGCACTTTTCTTTGGCTTTGAATGCACAAATAAATTTTGTAAAAATGTGCATTTCGTACCTTTTGACATCACTGTCCATGCCCAAGTGCCTCTATGTGTTTGCACAGAGCGCCCAGATAATTTTTTGAAACTGCCAGTATCAGCATCATGCTGTCAACTAAATGTGCATTCTATCATACTAAATTGGACAGAACCAGACCGATCCAGCAAGTGGTAATCAATAGCAGAAAAAAAAATTCTACTTCAATTAAGGTGTTATGAAAAAGTTTGCAATTGCCTAAAATTAGTGCACCTGCAAAAAACACACCAGGATAAAGCAACAGATTTAATTGACTCCCAATCCACTCCCTCCTCCACCAGCACATTGTGACTGCGTCCTGCATCATCTGAAAGGTGCTCTTAAAAACCTCGCAAAGGCTTCCTCAGTAGCACCTTCCAAACTCATAATCCCTAACACTTTGAAAGACAAGACCATAAAAAGCATGGGAACTCTACAATACACAAGTACCATTCCAATGATGCACCAAATACATTGACATTCTTTAATCATCATTATGTCTAAATAATTGAACTCCCTACTCAATAACACTGTGGGAACATCTTTCCCGCAAAAAAACTGACGTGGTTCAAAAAGGTGGGCCACCAGTGTATACATCAAAAAAAACTGGCCTTGCAAGTAATATCCATGATCAATAAATGAATAAAAAAATTGCAGGCTATCTGGAGGGTTTCACTTTCATTGTCCTGCAAATATTGTTATTGATTACTGAAGTAATCCCACCACAGTCATTTCTAATCATGAACCAGTGACTATCCTATCATTTCTCCTCAGACCACCATCTTATAGTGAATAATACCACCTGTAACCAGGAATGCTATACGACTCAAACTGCATCCTTCCCCAGGGTGCAGCTTACTAACAGTATTGATGTAAAGAAAACTCTAGCTCATGCCCAATTTTGAGGCACAATGAAAGCTGCCTGAAGTGACCATATTATTGCCTTCCTCCTTCCGCAAAGGCGAAAAGTACAGTAAGCTCCACACAACAAGAAATTGAACTAAAAGCCATTTCCACAAAAGCATGACTCAACTCTGCTTTACTAATTACCATGCAGACAAGAACACAATAGACATTTCATATGCCTCACACTTGTCTCTCACAGGACACCAGCAGAATGCAGCCATGTGGCTCCCATGGAGTATATTCATCCCCTCAGGTCAATGCTTTCCAGAGCAACACTAGACTCATGAGAGGTTTAATACACCACCACATTACATATTTCCATGCTGCAGTGTCCCAGCATGAAACTCCAGAATGCTCTGTTATGTGCAGCATAGCTAACCAAATATTCTCTGCAGACCTGCAAGCTAGGCATAGCAAAACCCAGCCTAATATTTTCCTTACTCAACTTTCAAGAGCAACTGTCAAAATATTCTCATTGACAAATTGTATTCTCTTCTCATATTGTTCAACTTATTAAATCGTGTGGTAAAAACATAGTTGTTTCAAAAGTAAAAATTGCCTCTTTTTTAAAAAAAAGTTTATCCAATGCAGCAGAATTTTACCAAATGATCTAAATAGCTTAGTCAGTAGAAGTAGTCAGTAGTAGTAGAAGGTCATTTTACATGTTTTTTGTGGGCAAAGAAACTTAAACCAAAACTTCAAGGATCAGTGCAAGCATGACTGATCTCAACTGAGTAGTAGTTAATGTGCCATAGAAAGACTCAGCATCTGTGCATTAGGGAGAAAGACAAAGAAACAACCAAGATGATTTTAAAATCTGCTATTAAAAATTTAGTATAAATGAAAATATTAAAATTTCACAATGCAAAGTTGCACCCATTTCATGAAATGTTAGTACAGAACAATTTGGTTGGTTATCTGCCCATTGAAACTGTCCATTGAAACTGCCCATCTCGCACAGCAAAAAATTTGATGGTTCTAATTTTACTATTCCACTTAATTTTGCAAGCACTAAAATTCTGCAGCAGCACTAAATTTGTTAGTTCAAAATTTAAAATTTCAACAGATCTATGCAATGGAAACTTCAGCATTACAAGAGCACAATATGTGATGGATTTTTGCTGAAATTATCTCAGCAGTTCATCAAAATTCAACCCAAGCCTAATTCAATTCAGGAACAAAGAACAGAAGGATTATTTGCAACTATTTTAACTATAGTTTTAATCTTTCAAAAATAGAAAGATGCTTGCCTCTACCTCAGATTCTAAGAGCATTAGAAGTGGGAAGAATTGGACTGGGCACACTGACGATTCAAGAGTCAATCTTACAAGGCTGCATAATGTGGAAGTTACCTTGCAGCCAGATATAATCATCCCCTGCCAATGGAAGTCTAAAGAATTCTGTATGTCAACATTTTCAAACTTTATGCTTTTAAGAAAAACCACTTTATAATCTAACTTGTCTTATTTCTGTTCAGAAAAGGTGAGAAATAAAAATCTGATTAACTTTGTTAGCAAAATCTGGCTGACTAAATCCAACATTGAACTATTTTTGGTTGAATCACAAAGAAGTAAAATGCAAATCAAAATCTGACGGTTTGTTTGGTCATTGAATCCATATTAATTAACATGGGATTTTTTTTTAAAACAACAGGGAAAACTGAATAAAACTCAGAATTTTTTTTCTCAGGATCGGAGTGTGGATGGGAAGGCCAGGATTTATGGACCATTCTTAACTGCCTTTCAAGAAGTGATGGTGAATCACCTTTTTGAACTGTTGCTTTTGAAGTTTCTCCCACAAGGTAGAGTGTTTCAGAATTTAGATCCAGCAGCGATGGAGAAACTGCATTATATTTCCAAGTTAGGTGGTATGTTTGGCTTAGACCTGCTCCCTGTGAAAATACAACACATCATAACAGGACAGGCTTAAGGTCTTTGCCAAAAGAGATGCTGTTATGTCATGCCTCAGTCAGTCTTTCAGATCACGCAGTATTTGATGGTGTAGACATCGATGTAGAGAAGGTATTCCACTTGTTAGAAGACCAGAATTAGTTGTCATAAATATAAGATGCTGAATCTGGTTAGAACATTGAACTTGTTCTCATGAAAAGTAATTCAAATACCCAGGATTGCTCATTTAAGAGAAAGCTGTAGGATGAAAGGAACAGAAGAATATCCTTAATGACATTAAATGAAGATGCATCCAGTGGACCAAAAATCTTTTCGGTCATTTAGTTTTTTTTGTGCTCTCTATAACATATAATATTGTAATACAATTTCTCCTCTCAGGTACTTTGTTTTAATTTCCACCCAAATCCATTACTCTGACTTCCTACGCTACTGTACAGGTGATCAAAGCTAAAACCCTTATTATTTTGTTTAAAAATCCTTCCTGGCCTCCCCTCTCCCAATCCCTTAACTTTTAATGGAATTCTGTCTCCTTGTGCATCCAAGTCCAAACTTCAGAAATTGCCTTGGAATTCCATTCCTAAACCTTAAATTAAATTTTTTTAAAAATTTTATTTACAGCATGGTAACAGGCCCTTCCAGCCCAACGAGTCCACACCCCCCATTTTAAAC
>JARFYF010000052.1:36393094-36413570 GCA_030265395.1 Rhina ancylostomus
TGTACCTCTTGTTTCTTCACCAGGATCTCAATACCCCTCGATAACTAAGGTTCCCTAAACCTGTTAGCCTTGTCTTTTATCCTGACAGGAACATATATCCTTCGTGTCAACTACTCTACAAATTGTGGCACCATCTATTAACTTGTTAATTGTAGTTCTACAAAATGAAGCCCAGATTATTGATTTATTCCACAAAATCAATGGAGCTATCACTTTCTTGCTGAATACTTTCCCTTCTGCCATGAAGCTAATTTTAGATCCAAGTTGCCACTGTCCTTTGGATCATATGGGGTTTTACTTTTCTGTTCAGTCTGCCTTGTTGGATTTTGTCATAAATCTGAGATATATTTAACCTATTCTGGTAATTCATCTACATTCAAAATGCTAATCCTCTCAAAGGTAGGAAATATTATCTCATCCACTGTTTCACAGTTGTCCTAACTACAATATCTGTGCCTTTTGCCTCCACCCACAAGTAACCTTATTGTTTCTCTCTCATGGTCTTACTCTTTCTTCTTAAAAAAAACACCAGTACTTAACTTTTCCCAGCATTTCTGTTGTTTCAATATTGCATTTTGTACAGCCTTGAGTTTGATTAAGTCCTTCTGCTGGACATATTGTTGGAAGTATTGCAAACATCCAAGAAGAACCCTCTCTATTGACAGGAGAGTTGGCTATTTAAAATGACTGTTCAAATTATTGAAAATTTTGTTTTGCATATCTTTTCAATATTTATTGCAACATGGGGTATTTGACTAACTACAGTCCTTTCTTCTTGTCAAGCGACAATACAATTATTTTTTTTAAAGAGGGGTAATTCACCAGATGGTCCTTCTCTCTTAAAAGTGATTAATACAACTATGCATTGGCCAAAAAAAATGCTAAAAGGATATATAATTTTAATTACCTATTCCTAACATGTGAAATACTCATTCTCTCTGTTTCAGGTAAACATTTCAATGTCATATAAATTAATGTTATTTTTCGCTTTGCTGTTTTTGATGGTATAATTCATTCATTTCCATGCTTCAATTACCTTGTATAAAAGAATGCACTGAGTACTCTTTCCAGCTTTATCAGTCATCCCCTATTTGGATTCTGACACTGATGTTGCTTTAAGTTTGAAGCATTGAGAAAATACTACATTGCATAAAGTACAATCTTTTGACTGAGATTTTAATCCAAGGCCCTTGTGGATATAAAAGGTGTTGAGGTAGTCTTCACATCAGAAGGAAGAGTTCATCATTTAACACAATTAAAGCTGAGACCATTAATCTCATTGTTTGTGAAACTTTTCAATGCTTTTCTAGCTTTCTTGATTGCCTGCAAAAATGATGAATTGTTTGTGAAGCTCTTTACATACAAAACGCTGTTAGAATAGTTCCCATTCTTGGAGGAGTAACTATTCTATTTCCAAATGCCCAAGTTTTAACCACTGCAAATTCAAAAATGAACACTTGAGGGCAGTGCTAGAACAAAGAAAACTATGCGTGTAAAATGCATTTGTCCTCCAATAATGGTGCCGAACACAAGTATTGTGGCATCTACTTCCGAAATTCGGTTGCATTGGCTTCAATTGGAACTGAATTTCAGGTACCTAATACAAAGCAAGGTGCCACCACATCACACATTTAGCACTGCTAAAATCAGGACAAATTTATTTTACACTCTTCCCTCTTCTGGCCAAATCCTACCAATCTAAAAACTTTATTCAATTCCTTTTCTCTGTTTTCCCTAATGCATCCCTTATCAAATTCATCCTTTTCCCTGATTCTGACTCCATATGTCCAAGGCAATGTAATGAGTCCTGTTAGTGACCCATTATTATCTGAAAGTGAAAGCTGTTGATCAGTGATGCATAGAAGTAAATACTTGCAGCATGAGGTTAACCTGGCACTATGAAGGGGTAATAACAGTTAATACCACAACATTGGTCATTTGCTTTAGTGTGTCAATTGTGGCTCAGTTGATAGCATTCTCATTGATTGAGGAGGTTTACAGTTCAAGTCATGGTGCAGAAAATTGAGCACACGAATCTAAGCTGACATAACAGCACTGAGAGAGCTGCAGAAATTCCATCTTCCGGATGAGAAATTAAACAACGGCTGCATGTGTTTCCTTAGGTGAGAATAAAGGTTTCATGACACAGGGTAGACGTTGAGATATTTCCACTAGTCTCAAACAAGATGACATAGTTACAAGGGAGCGTTCATTTAAAATTGTAGTGCATAGGAATTTCTTCTTGCAGAGGATGGTGAATTTCTGGAATTCTCTACCCAGAAGTGGGGGCTAGATCACTGCAGATATTTAAGGAGGCAGTAGACAAATCTATGAAAGATGAGTGAATTGTGGGTTGTGGGGAACTGAAGAGGAGTTTAGGCCTGGGGAAGATCACAAGAAAATAGGAACAATCACTATTTCTCTCTCCACAGATGTTTCCTGGGTTACTTAGTGCTTCCATCATTTTATGTTTGTATTTTAGATTTCCAGCATTTGCAGATATTTTGATTTTCAACTGCAGACTAGGTCTTTGTTTAATATCTTACCCAAAAGTAAGAATCTACAAAGAGCTGAGTGTCAGCCTAGATTCTTGTTCCCAATGATCCGCAATGAGACATGAACCCTACAACTTTCTGACTCAGAGGTGAGCATGCTACTAACTAAGCTAAAGCTGACCTTGGTTTCCTTTCCCGTTCCAACAGTGAAGTTTTCTGAATCTACTGTTGGTTTTCTTTAACTGAATGCCATGAGATCAGGATTTGTGTGGACCCTGGTGAAACTGGTTCCATCTCATCACCATTTCTTCATCGTCTCTTGTTTGTCAGTTGCTTATCAAACTTCCAATCTTGAATGGAAGTACATCATTGGCTCTACACCTGGGATATCCTCATCCCCTTATTAAACGTGATATGTCAGGTTTGTTGTGAGGCCCTGTCACAGAAGACAGCCAATTAGTCCACCACAGATCAGTCCTAGTACAGACCAGTGTCAAAAGTGTCTGTGCCTTTGCTCCAATGCGTTCTCAATTTTTCTCACCTTAGTATTGCACCTCACCTCTAACAAGCTTCCTGTTGGAGCGAAGCAAGACTAAAGGACAAATGGGAAATTTTTCAACCAGTGTCAGCTCCACGGCAAAACCAAAGCGTTAACCTCAGTAATCAGACAACATTCTGCCATTGTTGACTGAAACACTGAAGCATCACAGAAAACAGGCCTAACTCATAACATCTGCAAAATAGAAGTTCACAACCAACTTAAGCATAACACTACTACCCAACAATAAAGGTCCACAATAAAATCCTGGGAAACATGGACCACATTCCATAACTTGGGGGCCATCTCTCAGCAAATGCAGACATTGAAGATGAAATGCACTGTTGCATGACAGCACCAGCACAGCTAAAGGTAAATTGAAGAAAAAGATGTTTGAAGGTCAAGACCTCAGACCCAACACAAAGCTCTTGGTCCACCGGCAGCAATGACCCTCATCCTCCTTTTGTTTCAGAGAAATGGATTACTAAAAAACACTAGGAGAAGCCAAAGCACTACAAAAGTACCACCAATCATGTACTACCAGGCACGGTAGTGTAGCAGTTTGCATAATGCTATTACAGTGCCAGCAACCTGGGTTCAATTCCTGCTGTTGTCTGTAAGGAGTTTGTACCTTCTGCCCATATCTGCGTGGGTTTCCTCCAGATGCTCCGGTTTCCTCCCACATTCCAAAGATGTACGGGTTAGGAAGTTGTGGGCATGCTATGTTGGCATTGGAAGCGTGGCAACACTTGTGGGCTGCCCCCACAATATTCTATGCAAAACTGTGTCCAATTCTGGTCGCCTCATTATAGGAAGGATGTGAAAGCGTTGGAAAGGGTGCAGAGGAGGTTTACCAGGATGCTGCTTGGTTTGGAGGGTATGCATTAGTAGGAGAGACTAAGGAATCTAGGGCTTTACTCTTTGGAGAGAAGGAGGATGAGAGGAGGCATGATAGAGGTGTACAAAATATTAAGAGGAATAGATAGATAGCCATCGTCTCTTTCCCAGGGCACCAGTGCTCAATGCCTGAGGGCATATCTTTAAAGTAACGGGTGGGAAGTTCAAGGGAGATATCAGAGGGAGGTTTTTTACCCAAAGAGCGGTTGGGGCATGGAATGCACTGCTGGGGTGGTGGTGGAGGCGGGTACATTGGTCAAATTCAAGAGATTGCTAGATAAGCATATGGACGAATTTAAAATAGAGGGAAATGTGAGAGGAAGGGGTTAGATAGTATTAGGGGAGGTTTAAAGTTCGGCACAACATTGTGGGCCAAAGGCCCTGTATTGTGCTGTACTGTTCTCTGATTATACGATGCATTTCACTGCATGTTTCAATGTACATCTGACTAATGAAGATATTTTATCTTATCAAAATCCTCCAAATTCACTGTCAGATGAAGCAAGTCAACGTAAGCATCCTCTTCCAGCATCAAGGTTCTAATTAGCAGCTCCAATGGGTAGGCCACATCATTTGCACGCCCAACATCAAACTTGCAAAATTGGCACTCCACTCCGAGGTCCATCATGGCAAGAGATTAGCAAGAGGACAGGGAAAAGAAACAAGGATGTTCTCAAAGCCTCCTTGAAAAAGTGTAACATCCTCGCCAACTCCCTCACCCATGACTACTCAAAGATGAGAAGTTGCATTCAGGATGGAGTTGAGAACACCAGATCTCTTTGTTGGGAGCATGCAGAAGCCCAGCAAAAATGGCAGGAGAAGCGCGACACTTCCTGAATACCCACTCACCCCATCAATCAGCTCCTGCCCACCTGTGTCAAAATCCACTGATTCCATATTGCCTTAACCCACCTCAGAATCTGCAGAAATGGAGTGGAAGAAAGTCATCTTGGCCTGAGAAAATGGATGTATTTGTTTTTCTTACCATTTCTTCGACAATTTCCATAAGGGATACCATGCAGTAGTCAAGAAACAATAATAACAGGGATCTTTTCTGACATAACAAATACTGAATTTGTGACTGTAGTCACAATAATTGCACTGCATCAAGAGACATGGTTTTAGCCCCAATAACATGTCAGCTTTTTGATATTAAACTCTGAGCTCAATTTATCTATTTTTCAATCCAGCTAAAACAAAGCAAACTGTTCATTTTTTGGGGAAGAAAAATCAGGTGGCGAATAACCAAATAGCTTGACACTTTAACTGTATGTTTGCTTAGCATTACCAATTCAATTGCAATGTTTGCATCTACAGGTTGAGCTCATGGACATACATCCCTTTCATTCCTTCCCACATTTCCACTTTAATTATATCCCAACAATGCACTGTTGGGAAAAGCGTAAGCTGTGTAAGACTCTTGAGCCAGTAAATTCAGCTGATTTTGAATTCTGGAATTCTGCAATATTATTTCAATTTCAACCCAATCAAGCTCCAATTTTTTTTAACATTCTGCAAAGTGCAATCCTCCTGAGTGAAGGAGAGCAATGGCTTGATGGAAGGGCATTGAAAATGGTCTTATGGAGGGCCAAACATTTGGATAAATTTATGCATGTATTGTAAAACCTGTGAATGGTATTTATGGAAAGCAAACTTTTATTCATTTTCTGATGCCTATGAAAAATCACTGGAAGCAATGAAACACAGCTTTAATGAGGCAAGTGTATGGTGGTAATCTGGAAGTTGAAGAGCAAGAGCCAGTATTACACATTTTATTAGCCCCACCTGTAAACTGTGACATATGGTAAGGCTTATAAAAATTAGTGGGGGGACTTCAAAAGCAACATCATCATTTAATAATCTTACAAAATTATGATCTTAGTTAGGGTAAACGGGCATCATTTTGTATCAATATAAAGCCTTACTGCAACCCAATTTTTATATGATCTATAAATCTTATTAATAAGGGTTTTCAGTGGGTTTTTACATTACACATGTATTTTGTGATGTATGTTATTTTCTTCAGAAAACTATCCCTTATTTTAATAATTATATTTTGTGCAAAGAACAGGGCTTAATATCTGGAAGTGCCTATTTATTTATTAATATGCCTTCTTCCATATCCTAGAAACAACCTGGGAAAAGCAATAAAAATTAAAATCAGAAGTCAGAAATATATAGAAAACTGAAAAAAATGTTTTGAAATGGATCAATTTCAGAAGTCATCATCACAGAGTCAGAGACTTGGAAACCTTCTTTCATATATTAAAATGCCCAAACCTCAGGAATATGGTCATGCAAAAATTGGTATCAAACCACATACAGGGAGCAAAGTGATGCAGCTGGTGGAGTTGCTACCCACAGCTCCAGTGACTTGGATTCAATCTTGACTTCTGGTACTGTCTACGTATAGTTTGTACCAATAAACATATAGGTTTCCCCACACTCCAAAGTCCTATTGATGGTAGAATAATTGTTGACTGTAAATTGCCCCCAGTGTGTGTGGTGGAATCTGAGGTCAGTTAATAGGAACATGAAGTGAATAAAATAGTGTTTAATGGTTCGCACAGGCACCGTGGGCCTCTTTCCATGCTATATGACTATGACGCATGAAAAGGTATTGGGACAGATGATCAAATGCTTACTCAAAAGGGTAAGTATTAAGAAATGTTTTAAAGGATTAAAGAGAGGTAGCAGGAAGAAGTAATTTAGGGAGTGAATTCCAGATGTTGGTTCCTTGCCAGCTGAGGCCAACTGTGGAGTGATTAAATTCAGAAATGATCAAGAGAATTAGAAGAGGGTAGGTATCTTCCATAATTATAAGGCTGGAAGAGGTTACAAAGAAATAAAGGGGTGCGGCTTTTGAGGCTTCAAAAGCAATTATGAGATTGTTTAAATCTTGTTTCACTGAGAAACAAGAAAGGCCTAAAAACAGAGGGTGATGTGCAAGTTGACATGCAGACAGCAGAATTTTATTCTGGCCAGTCATAGCTAAAAATGTTCTGAAATCACTTCTCTTCCTGCCCCCTGACTTTGAACACGAGAATACCAATCAGTAACCTTCCTTTCATCTCATCTGCACTTTCCCCTTTTGTAACATTGTTTAAAAAAAAAGAAAGACTTGCTTCACATCGAAAACACAAACTTTAGGAGCATGGTCATGCACTAATAATCTGTCATGGCCAAAATGGAGACTTCAACAGAAACACTAACTTAATTCATGTATGATGTACAATGCAAAAATGATGAAGCTTGCATTTGGAATGGCTGCTCAGAGAATTGTTAAGGATCTGATTGCCACAATAGTTGCCAGCTTATTAAAGAGGTTGAACTACATTTTGATAGCTAGTCCATTGTTTGGACCAAACTTGGCATTAATATAATATTCAGCACTATTTAAAGGAATACATACAATGTCTTGTTTATTAGTACATATTTGAGCCAAAGCTGAACTTCGGACAATGTTTCAAGGGATCAGACATTCCATCTCCATAACACTGTCAACTCCATCCAGCCTCAGTTCATCCCCTGCTAAAGCCTTCATCCATGCCTTTTGTTAGACCCAGGTATGACTACTCTTAATACACTCATGGTTGTCCTCCCTTGTTTTACTCTCCATGAATGAGGTCATCCAAAACTCTGCTCCCTCTTCCCTCATCACCTTGCTTACTTTCACTGGCTCCTGGTTAAATAACGCCTTGATTTAAAGATTTCATACTTTAAAATTCATTTCATGGTTTCAACCATAAATAATCTAGCCCTATATCCCAGACTGTACACTTTTCCAGTTCTGGCCTCTTGAATACGCCGTGATTTTTTTTAACCAACATTACAGTCTTCATAGAATCATACTACACAGAAACAGGCCCTTTGACCAGCCATGTCCATGCTGATCATTATGTACCCATCTATATTAATCCCATTTACCAGCACTTGGTCTGCAGTCTCCTGTGCCTTCGCATTTCAAATACTTGTACAGATACTTCTTAAATATTGAGAGAGTCTTTGCCTGCACCACCCCCTCAGGCACAGATTCCAACTACCCTCTGGGTGAAAAAAATCTTGGTCAAATCTTCTCTCAACCTCCTACCCTTTACACTAAACTGAAGCCCTCTGGTCATGGAGATATCTGCTATGGGGAAAAGTTTCTCACTACCTATCCTCCCTATGCCCCTCATAATTTCATATACCTCTGTCAGGTTCCCACTCAGTCTTCACCTCTCCAAAGAAAATAAACCCAGCCTATCCAATTTCTCCTCATAATTGAAATGCTCCATCCCAGGCAACATTCCAGTAAAAGTCCTCTGCACCCTCTCCAGTGCAACCACGCCCTCATGTAACGTGGTGACAAAACTGCGCATAGTATTCCAGTGGTGGCCTCACCAGTGTTTTAGAAAGTTGTACGATAATCCGCCTGTTCTTAAATTCTATGGGCAGCTAATGAAAGTAATTGCCCTATATGTGTTCTTCATCTCCTTATATACCTGTGCTGCAACCTTCAGGGATCTTTGAACTTGTGTGCCAAGGTCCCCACGTTTATCAATACTCACTGGGGCCCTACCATTTATTATGTATGGCCTACTGAAGTTAGCCTTCTCAAAGTGCATCAACTCGCACTTTGTGATGGATTAAATTCCATCTGCCTTTGCTCTGGCTGTCATCCTAACTGAGCCATATCATCCTACCCTCAACTCTGCAATTTCCTCCCTAAACTCCTCTGCCATTCCATTCCTCTTTTTCTCTTTAGCCTGTTTTGTTGATGGAGCTATTGATTTTCTATCTCTTTAGGTGGCTCAGTATCAATTTTTTTGTTTTAATATCCCATTTGTGAAGCATCTTGACACATTTTGCTTATCTAAAGGAAATATGTTGTTGGTGTCTAAAACAGCCTGTACCTTGATGGTTCTTTTTTGTTTTGATGTGTCAGCTTCTTTGAAAGATGATTTCTGCTGATAGAAGAAGCAGACTTCTAGAAATTAATGACTTTAACAAGCATATTCAGACACTGGTATTCCACAATGATGAATTCACATTGCCTAGCAATTCAGAGCACCCAGCTGCAGTACAAACGGCTACATCTGGGAAAGATAATACTTGCTTCTGATGTCAGGAGAAGATTTGTAACAGAATACCAACAAGGTAATTAAATTAGAAGCATTCATGAACAGGCTGAAGCTCAGAAAGTTGAGCCACCATGGCACATGAAGTCACCAGAACGGATCTGAATCTCTGCAACCAGCAACAGGAGTACAGGGTTGTACATATTGGATATATCGATGTCTGAATGTAAGTGGTAAAGTGATTAATTTCCAGAATTCTGATTCTTCTGTCAACAGAAGGCATTTTACAGAATACACAAAGAAATTAAACTGACACAGCAAAATAAACAAGCAAACATCCAAGTGCAGGCTGCTTCAGATATCATCAACAAATATCCTTTAGATAAGCAAAATGTCTCAGGATACTTCACAGCAGGGATATTGAATTCTATATATTGCAAAGGTAATGCAGGGTAGTATTTATTGCAGAAGTACTTCTGGCTCTCTCTTACATGAGCACGAAGGAACTATCATTGACAGAAGTGCTACTGAAGGTCCTTACGTTCAGATTTCTACCTAGCGGTCTTACTCACTTTCTGATTTGCGCAAACAATAAACCGAAATGAAGTTTACATTCTAAAACACTACAGAAGTGGCAGGAAAAGGCAAAAAGAAAGGCAGCTTTACTAATGTGAAATCTTAGAAGGCACAAGTTCAGACACATATATTATGCAGGGAAAGGCAGTTACTGAGTTCCATTTGCTGTACATTTTCCCTCAAATTTGTGAATGTTGGATTTTCAAAAGTGCTTGCTCATTTTTTTTAAATTATCTTTGTAGTTAAAAAGAAATTCTAACATTCAAAGTTAGTTTCCCTTGTTAAAAAATCCTTCAAATTTTATTCAATCATCAGGTAACGGAAAGTTACCCAGCCACGGTTTAATACAATTCATCCTATTGCCCTGAGTTAATGATCCCTTTGATGTTACAAAGAATTTTCATGCTGTGCTTCAAGGAAAGAACATTTTGTAGCATCAAAGTCCAACAAATGTTTCCAATATACAGGTTGTTTCAAGGAAATATGTCCCTCAAGAGACGGAATTGCTTTAAAAATCAGTAAATTGCTTGTCTAGCTATTTAACAGCAACACCAGCAAATTGCATGCTTAGGCTGAAACATCTTTTAAAGCCACACATTCTTTTGTCTTCATTAACAGCTAGCTAAAATCAGAGAACCATCATTTTCTCATTGAAGGAAGAGCTATATCATCTTGTGTATTAATGGAAATATGGGAGTGATTAAATATGGTGATTTGACTTCACTTGAATATGTCTCATAAGGTAACACACAGCACATTGGTATATACAAAATTCACATTCAATATTTATTCATGGACTATGAAAAGGGATTCTTTAGTACTGAGTCCAAAAGCAACAGTTGATTTTCAGTGCAGCTTGCAAAGTAAATTAAAATATACAATTGAATTGTATAACAATGAAACTGGGTGATTAAAAGCAGGGTCAAATTTTCCTGGAAATTCTCATCCCTCAGCTGATTTATTATGTTCAAACTTTCTGGGGAGATGTATCTCAAGTCTGTCACAACCTTAACTATATTCCTGCTCAAAAATACCCACAATCTCCCAGTTGAGTTGGTGGCACCATTTATCGAAGTAAGACAATGGATATCAAGTTTTATACTTTGGTGAGTCTATATCATAAACTGCGCTCCCATTGGTGCCTAAATATGTTGATTCTGGAAAGACAGCATCATTGACTAATATGATACAGGGTGATCCATAGCTTTGTGATCATCAAACCTCCGATCATCACAGTGGTGCATCTCTACTGACATTCACTGTTGTCATTTGCTTCATCAGCTCAGATATCCTATTTGTTATAATCATTGTTGAATCATATGTTCATTTATTGACACATAAATGTAGAGAAACAGCAACATTGATGTATATACCAATATGCAGGAATTATTGGCTGTCTTTGGGAATAGCTTAATTACAGGTTCAGAAGTTCAATATTCATTGCTTCAAAACTGTCCCCCCACCTCCCCGATTCAATCACAACTTCATTACAAAATCTATACCTCAGTTTTACTTACTTACCTTTGTTGCATGTTCTTTGAAACGCTAACCCAAGAAAAATCTGTTGATTTCAATATTGACACAATGTTCCTTACATTTTCAGGAGGGAGTTCCAGCTTTCTGCAATAATTAGAGTGCCGCAAGAGTCCTCCCTAGCTTCACTCCTTGATGGTCCAGCTCTAATTTTAAAGCCATGTCCATTTGTTTTGAATTTCTCCCATCAGAGGAAATAGTTTCTGTGTATCTATTGTAACAAATTATTTTATCCATTTAAAGTGCTTAGTTGGATCGCCATCAACCCACTAAGCCCAGAGGAAGACAACTTATGTTTGTGAGATCTAAACTCATAACTTTACATGCTGAGATAATTGTGTGATTCTTTGCAGTTACTGTCATTTACCAAACAGGATGTACAACTTTCTATTACTTCTTCTAAATTATTGACAACAGCAGCATACTTATTCTATACATTTAATGTACTAACCAATCCCTAAATGCTTCGCAGGATATAAATTAATATAAAATATTTGACACCAAGGTCCAAAAGGATGCACTAAAACAGGTGAGCAAATCTTCCTCAATGTTAGTTTTGAGCATCATCTTGAAGGAAGAAAGAAAGATAGGGGAGTGCAGAGACATATAGAGTGATTTGCAGAGCTTAGGACCTTTGTACTTCAAGGTACATGTTTAAATTATTACTTTCAGGGATAAACAGGAGCAGGACAGATATCATTAAGGGGTTACAGAGCAAGAGCACAATACAGAGAAGAATACAGAAATCAATAGGGGAGAGACCACGTAAGATTTATAGCAAGGATGTGAATTTTAAATTAGATGTGCTCCTCAACCAGCAACCTATGGAGGTCAGCAAGCACAAGGATAATTGATGAGTGGGATTTGGTCTGAGCCAAGATAAATGTGCCAAAGTTTTGGATCACATCAAGTTATTGGGTTATAGAACAAGGAAGGATGACCAGGACCGTGTTGGAATAGTTATACCCGGTTAAGCCAGATGTTTACAATACATAAGTAGCATTACCCTGACTCGCCATCAACCTCTGCTCATCTGCTAATGCAACTCACATCCTTAACGAAATGTGTTAAACACATGAAGCTACCGCTTTCTAGGAACACCATTTATCAAATCCTGCAGTCAAAAAACATCTTTTTTTAATCCCTATGTCTATGGCTTCTGTCTTCTAGCCAATTAACAACTCATCACAGATTACCTCCAAATCTGTGCAATCTTAATTTTGCTAATAATCTTTAGTCTGGAATTTTATTGAATACTTTCTAGAAACCCTCAGATACAACATCCAGAACCAATGTCTTCATCGGACTAACAACATGCCTTCAATTCCATGACCTTTAATTTTCGCTAGCAGTCCCTCATATTGTGCCTAACAAGTGTCTTTTGGAAGTTCATATAAACAAAATATTCTCTGCTTTACTATCTTAGAATATAAGAAACAGGAGCAGCAGCAGACCATACAGCTCCTCAAGTTTGCTGTGTCATTCAGCAAGATCATTGTTGATCTGATCTCTTCAATTCACTGAAACTTTTCTAACTGTTCAGCCATTCTCTTCTTCATTGTACATTAGATTCCAGTACCATTCCCACAAGAGTTTTTAGACCATGAGTTCTAGAACTTCCTGGTTTTCTCCCTCAGTTTAGTTACAACCATTGACTCTCTTTTGAAGTGTAGTCAATGTTGTAGTGTGCAAAAAAGAGCAACCACTTATTGAAAATACATCACACAAACAATAATGACATAAATAACCAATTCATCAGTATTAAAGGTGAAGCAAGGACATTTCTGTTTTTCTTGACCTTGGGCTAAACTGAATCAAAAAAGAGATGAAGGATAGCTTGCTGAATGGACAAAATAGCCAAATGCAAGAGCTTAACAACAATGAAACACAAATGCCATTCTTCCACTGTAAATCATGGAGAGAGATTTTGTTCTGTAATGTCCATTTTTTTGGAAATCTTGGGCCTCAACAGGTTCAAAATGGTATCAGAAATGTCATCTTGGTAATGTGGATTGCACATAGTGTGCAGAGCAGATTGTAATCTGAATGCCAAGACTGACATTTTCAAATGTCATATTCTAACCTCCTTCCTGCCTTGTGGTGGAGGCAGATATGTTGGATGGGTTCAAGAGATTGTTGGATAGGCATATGGAGAAATGTGGGATATAAGGATATGTGGGAGGAAAGGGTTAGATAGTGTGAGGTGTGGTTTGATGGACAGCACAACATGGTGGGCCGAAGGGCCTGTATTGTTCTATGGTTGACCTCACTCCAATGAACACCATGTTAAATACCGAGGCATCCTCCAGCACTACTTAAAGGAGTCAAAAGCTAATTATGAATAAATTGCTGGATTAGTTCAACTGCTGGTACAATTGCATGCATTTTTGCAACTTTACTATACTTTGCTGATGTTTTATAGTCTAGAGAGTGTTGATATATTGTACTGTTGATTTAAAAGATGTTACTTCCAGATAAGGCATGATTTCCTTTTGAAATTAAGCAGGACTGTAAACTATAGAGAAACAACCTCTACTGAAGGATGAGGAAGTGGGGAAGAAGAGATCTCAGCAGGATCCTGAATTAGCTGAGGGCCTTCAGGAATCAATTTTCTTACCTCAACCTCAAGAACTAATGCATGAGACATCCTCCCTTTACTAAAAAAAACCTGTGATCGAAACCTCCAAACTGCTGCAGCCATCCCTGTAATGTTAAAGCAGAACATGGACTGCATTGCCTGTGGGTCTCAGTTTTTATGTGCTTGCCTCTTTCCATTGTGCTGTTGGAGAGATAACCAATATCCTTCTGTTGGAAGTACATTGTTACATGATTAAGAAAGGAAGATAGTTTACCCTCACTTTGTCTTACCAGAGACAAGTAGGGAAAGTGAGTATGGCATTTACATGGATTGTGAACTTCCCCATTGAACAGTGTGTCACTGACTAAAGATATATTGCCTTATATTCTCATGTCAGCTAAACCATTTATATGAATTGAAGGCGATTCCACTCCTCAATATCCAACTGACAAATGATCACATCAATGCAAATGAATTCCTATTATCCACGATCTTTGACCCCTCAGCCTTAGGAACAGTTTCTGTCTATCTACTCTGCCTATACCTTTCATGACATTAAATACAAATAGAGTGAAGGTGATTGGCAAAAGAACCTAAGCTAATCTGAGGAAAAGCTTTTCACATGGTTGAGTAGATAGGGGCAAAAATACACTGCCAGGAAGAATAATGGAAGCAGATACGATTGTAGTGTTTAAAAGGCAGCTGGATAAGTATCTGAAAGGGAACTGTTTACAGGGCTGTAGGGATTCCACTGCATTTGTCACAGCAAGTCAAAGGTGGCTTCTGGGCAACAACATGGCACTTGACTCCAGTCCAGGCCCCATGTGCCTATACATGTCAGCCCCACTAAGACTGTCATGATGCTGTAAGGAAATTCAATAAGCACATCGCTAGTATTGTCAATCAATGCCTCTGGTGCCTGTTCTGGCCTAAAGGAGCTCTGCTGTACTCCACGGAGTGGGCATCAAGGTTTGTGATAGCGTGTGGTGCAGTGAACATTCTAAACATAAGGGGTTCGCCCTTGCCACTGCTTATGAGGAGAGAATCTGAGGAGATCATAAGAAAAAGGAGGAAGAGGAATTACTGTAAGAATTAGGCTGATTGCAAGAAGAAGGGAGGATCAATTTTACTTAGCAACTTTCTGCCCAGAAAGTTACTGCCACTTATTTTTCTGCATGATGAAATAATTAATGAACAAGTAACCTCAGGCACAACTCCCCATTCACCAATGATCAATTGCTCTTTTTCTTTACTACCAGCGATGTAAGTTAATCATTCTTGTGCATTCATTCAGTGCCTGCCTTTTAGTGACTATTTACCCAATCCAGCGCTCCCATAAGATGCTTACCCAGAGACTGCAGGATGCCTGTAGAAGACTGCTATCTTTCAGTGGAGGAGATTGTGGGTGGCTTTGAAGGTCAACCTCCAGCAGCTCTGGGCCCATGCATACTAAGATAAGATAAGACATCTTTATTAGTCACATGTACATCGAAACACACAGTGAAATGCATCTTTTTGCGTAGAGTGTTCTGGGGCAGCTGCAAGAGTCACCATGCTTCCAGCGCCAATATAGCATGCCCACAACTTCCTAATCTGTATGTCTTTGGAATGGATGGTAGTGGTCCAGGCTGGTTAGCTGACAGGCAACAGTAAGACCACAGGTGATGTGGCCAGGTGGGTTGATGGACGAATGCTGGCATCCTACGACCAGGTGTGTGCTCCACGGAGGCAGGGCAATTCCTCCAAGGTGGCATCTCAGCATTCCTATTGATCTTTGGAAAATAGATTTGACTGTGCTGTGATGGCCTGGAAGAATCATCAAACAGTACCAACCAGAGCAACGATGGAAGCAGACTTAATTTGCAAAGCAGCTGTTCAAGCTTCCATGACAACACACTGTAACACAGATTTATAAATTAATCTTGACTAAATATCCTGAAAAAAATTTGATGGAAGCTGTTTGTGCTGCATTGCAATCTCTGCATTATGATGTGAAGATGGAGGTGACCCATGTTGAAAGGCAGGAGCTCCGGTTTCTGCTGAAAACCCAGTGCCACTTCTTCATTCTGAGCTTTTTAAATTCATTTCCAGGATACGGGCACCATTGGCAAGACTAGACTTCGCTGCTGATGTTTATTTGTCCTTGAACTGAGTGGCTTGTCCATTTCAGAGGGCAATTGGGAGTCATCCAGTTTGATGGGGATCACAGGGTCATAGAGAGTCGTGAAGTTAGAAAACAAGGCCCATAGAGACCACACTGACAATCAAGCACCAATTTACACTAATCTTACATTAATTTCATATTCTCATCAACTCTCCCCTGATTTTACCATTCGCCTGCACAGTAAAGGCAATTTACAGTGGCTAATTAACCTACCGACCTGCACTTCTTTGGGATGCGGGAAGAAACTGGAGCCTCTGGGGGAAACTCGCATACTCACAGAGAGAACATGCAAACTCTCTACAGATAGCTCCTGAGGTCAGAATTGTACCAGGATCTTTGGTGCTGTAAGGCAGCTGCTCTACTAGCTGCACCACTGTGCCAGCCTGAAGTCACATATGGAGCAAACAGGGTTAAGATGAGAAATATCCTTTCTTAAAGGACATTAGTGAACCCTTTAGTTTTTACAATAATTCAGTATTTTCATGCTCACTGTTGCTGGTGTTATCTTTCTAATTAACTAAATTTAAATCCCCCAGCTGACAGGGTGGTATTTGAATACAGCTCTGGATCATTAGTCAAGACTTCTGGATTGCTGTTCCAATAAATTAACTATTACACTACTGCACTTGCTTCTGGCAGGATTTCCAGTCCATCAAACATGCACCCAGCTGCCTTCATCTATAGTCTGGCCCATCAAGTTCATCTGCGGTAGAGTTAGTGAGCAAACTTGCCTTCTGGTGAGCTGGAACCTAAGCTATGTAGATCCGTAGAATTGCTATGAAACTGCCCACAGAGAGTGGCAGTGGCCACAGTGGGCACAAGACTGCTTTCCTCCATGAGGATGATAGTAATTATCAACTCACTTTGACTCTTGCACACTTATGTACCACATACAGCTCCTAACTTTAGCCTAGCTTCTAAAATAGGCACCAGTTCTGCTGGCTGTGACTGCAAGACTGGGTAAAGTCAAATCTACATCTGCATTCTTTCTCTTCCACTCTTGACTGTGGAAGCTCCAGTTCCTGGGTCTCTGAAATGAAAAAGGGCAAGGATTATCTTGTGATGAGGTGAGACAAGATATTAAAAATTGCATGCTTACACTATCTTCAGCTTCTAAATTCAAGTAGATTGTGGGATAAGGGAAAAGAGAGAAAGAGGGTTAGGTATGCAGATATCTGCTTCATCGATTTCTTCAGCCCAGGCAATGACTATAAAGCATTAGGGTTGCCCTTTGCACAGATTCAGAACCTCAAAGGTGTCCAGGGATAAATAGCTGTGGGTCACAAACTGCAGATGAAACATCATGCATGACCATCTGTAACTTCATAGATGTCCATATCTTACATGCCACCTTTAACATCAAGCCGGGGGACCAATTCTGCAGAAGAGTATTCCTTGAGTTAACAAATTTCTACCCCGTCAGTTCAAACTTACTATTAAGCCTGAAAATGGACGTCAAATCTCCTTAACATCATGAGAACTAAACATTTTTCTTTGAACCTTAATTTTAAAGTCCAATATTTATTCAATTGCACACATTCTCATCCCCATAAATTTCCTGAGGAAAAAAATTGGAAAGTCAACTCCCTTTAAGTAATTAAATTTTTATAAAGACTGTGGATTCAATGAATTTTTAAAATAAATTCCAGTGAACCAAACTGGTATTCCAAAAAGAAATTGCCTTTAAGGCAAATCTTGTCAAATTTGTGCTTAATCATACTAATAAGAACATGAACAAATTTTGTTTTGATCCACAGTGACTTAAATGCTAAACTGGGTAAAACCAGCTACAATTAATTAACTCACCTATGAAAGGATCAGCCTGACAAACCAATGCAATGATGAGATGGATTACACAGAGATAGCATCCAATGAAATATGTCCAACATCTTTAATTGGAGATTATATTTTGCTCTGATGATGAAATTATTCCTGAGGTTTAACTCCTGAGATTCCTAAGCTGGCTCTAAGTACAAAACTGAAACATTTTAAACTAAGAAACAGAAAGCCAGATGTTCTCCATGCTGCTTATAACAACACGAAGTTGAGACAAATACCGTTACAAAGCACTTGAATAATTAAACAGACACGGAAAGAAATTGGGATCACTACTCTTATTTTAGAATCCACAAGTGCCTTTGACATCCATGATGGATGCAAACATTGATGATACAAATTGCTAGGTATTCATGAGAACATTAAATGCTCTCAGTTAACATCCAGTAGAAGTATTCAAAACAGACTGATCCAAATTTCAATCAACTACAACATTGGCTTGACATCAGTACAATATGCTTCATACAATATACAAAATATATATTGGAACATAATGCTTAGGCCAGCAGTATCTCTTAACCTCATACCATTGAACAGAGATCAGTAGGCAGAGGAACACATTGCTTCATTGCTGTCTTCTCAATGGAGAAGGTTACCATTGACATCAATGCAGATCTTCCATGTACCTGAACTGTAAGAGGTTCCACTCCTTCAGTGTCTATTTGGTGTGAGGCCATGCACTTTGCTTTATGCAGATCAAAGCCAGGGATCCTGACAGCAGTCCTAATATCTTCATTCTACTGCAATACACTGTGCCAGCTGCATTTCAGCCACACGAACAGTGGCCAAAGTCAGGCTCTGGAAGATAAATACAGTCTTCTTGAGAAAGACAGAAATCTATGTCCCTTGGATACACTGCTATTCTCCTAAGATGCGCAACACAATCCTTGTTATCTAAAATAAAAATCAAAAAAGTATATTTGAGCTGAAACAGTAACTCTGTTTCACTTTCAACTGATGCTGCCTGAGCTGCTGTGTGTTTCCAGGTTTTTTCTTATTATGCCAGATCTCCAGCATCAGCAATTTTTGATTTTTAGTTCTTGTAATCTGTTGGAGGATGGATTCCTGGACAACTGTGAGACTGCGTGGATTCTTTTAGCCCACAGGCATGATGACTGCTGACCTGTCTTCTACAACTGAATTCTGACACGGGGACGGCTGCATCTGGTGCTGCAGTGGAAGCTGTAACATGGGACTATGCAGCATGGCTGCAGCCACAAATGTGCAAATAGAAGTGCACAATACTTGCATGATCAGAAGGATGGATTCTGGGCTCTGTAGCAGGACAATGTCTGACTACATGTCTTCTGCTTAGTGTTGAATACAGTTATTTTGGCAGACTTTTCAATGCACTGAGCATTTCACTGTGAACGGCCATCAGCCATTGTCTAATGGCTAATGGGCATTCACCTGCAGCACAGAAGCGGAGCGGTTAGCTTAACACTATTTCAGCACCAGTGACCCAGGTTCAATTCCCACTGCTGTCTGTAAGGAGGCTGCATGTTCTGCCTGTGTCTGTGTGGGTTTTCTCCGGATGATCCAGTTTCCTCCCACATTCCAAAGACGTACAGGGTAGGAACTGTGGGCCTGCTATGTTGGCACCAGAAGAGTGGCGACACTTGTGGGCTGCCCCAGTGCATTCTCGGTAACGCAAAAAGATGTATTTCACTGTGTGTTTTGATGTACATGTGACTAGTTAATAAATATCTAAAAATATCTAATATCTGTAAATTGGCCCACTGAAATCTTCATCTGTCCTCCGGACTACAACACATGCACAACCTTGCTCCAATAGCATTCTCCTTGGTCCCTGCTCACACTGCAAGCCATTTGTTCCCAGGGTCTTATCATTGTCATATCATGTCTCTGTACTGTCCTCATAATCACACCCAGGAGCCTATGGCTGCAAACGTGACTGTGTGTCTTCAACATCACAGTCACTCTTCACCTCCTGGCCAGGTTTTAATGTTCATTATTTATAATGTGAAAGGCACAATGCTGGTTCACTAGGGGTGGAAAGGAGAAAGAAAGATGCATGTTTTACCCTCTGTCGCTTTTAAATTCAAAGAATGTAGGTTGAGGGGGAAGACTGGATGTAAGAAGAAGAATTAGTTATAAAGATACAGTTTTAGCATATCATGCCACATCCTGTCTATTTGCATGAATTTCTGCTGGTCAGGGATTCAGAAATGACTACATTACTCATGGTTAACCTTGGCTCTTCCATAGGGATTTTGACATGAAGGTATCCCTCTCTGGTTCGTTCCAAGGTGGTTGTGTACCACTTGTCTTGCAAGAGAGAAGATAGTGTGCTAACAAGGGTTGTGGAATCTCTTTGGGTGGCGTGATTGTCACAGTTGAACAGTTGGCAATGTGTGCAAAACTGTGAGATGTAGATGTGAAATTTGCAGCAGTGCTGGGCATGCAGATGTTAGCTGGAGCCTATGTAGTTGGTAATCCAACGACATAGTCTATGTAGATCCAATCAATAAAGATCGTTGGGTGAGTCTTGTCGGTGTGGTGGATTTGGCAATGCTTAAGGCTAGAGGTGAACCTGATATGGTGTGCTATCTGAACATGCTTTTGCTGACCTTACATATGCTCATTGACTTCTTGGTGAACTGCATCCCTAGTCCTCACTGCTGAAGTCCTTATGCTAATCTCCACATTATATGTTCCCACTGCCTTTGTCTGGAAGGCTTCCTGGGTCTGGTGAATTCAAGGCATTGCTTCTACTTTACCCTGCACCCACCAAGATCTCTGCTACACACACAGGACAACATTAATCATTCAGGGGCT
>JARFYF010000052.1:36472053-36484096 GCA_030265395.1 Rhina ancylostomus
ATGTGAAAAGTAAAAAGGTTCTGCTAAGCATATGCAAAACCTGGTATAATTCTGGTCATGATATTATGAAAGCAATAAAGGAACAATGATTGTGATGGGAAACAATATACAAGAATGCAGATTTGCTATTCGATCTAATTCACCCTGTTTTTGAAATGGTCACTGAAAGTTAACAGTAGTTTGAATATTCATATTAAACAAAATATGTAATCTATCCAAGAATACTTATGGGAACAGGCACAGAAAAGGAGTGTTGCCTGATTTGTTTCCCCCACATGGTTCATTAAATATAGGGGTAATAACAAGAGATTTCAATACGGCAACTGTTGTTCCAAATTTTAAACAAGGTCAGAAGTGTGATCTTGGGAGTTATAGACCTATTAACTCAACATTAAATCACTGAAAAATAAACATAGGTCTATTACAAAAGGAAGCAGTTAAAGTACTTTTAGCAAAGGTAAAGGTAATAACTCCAGTCTAGCATAAGTTTTCTAAAAGGCAGGATATGCCTCACAAATTTGTTGGAATCCATAAGGATTAAATAATGTGTCCCAGTCCAAAAGCAAAAATGTTGCAGATACTGGACATCTTAAAAAAACCAGAAAATGCTCCAAATGTCTGCAGGTCAGGCAATACCTGTGGACAGAAAAACAAAGTTAATGTTTCAGGTCAAATTGAACCATTAACTAAATGTGTTATGGTAATATGGCAACAAGGTGCTGATTTTCAGCAGGGTTTTAAGAACATGCCTCATGGAAACATAGCTAGACTAAGGAAGTTGTAGTTTTATTGCACACTTGTGACCAGCAGCTTCCTATACTGCAAGTGTAAACTGCTGTCATTGAAAGCAATAGTTAATCACCATCAATACAGAAAATACACAGTAGATGTTAACCAATCTGACGGCTATTTTCACAATTTTTCGAAGGGTTTCCCCCAATCTTCCAGCATTTAGGTTAATGTCTACATTTCACTTGAGATGGAAGGGGGGTCCTAACCTGTCTTAAGGTTAGCTCTGCATCCACCTTCTAGCGAGATCTCTCATTAAAAAAAGTCCTTAGTCCCTGTCAGGAATCTGCAGTTTCAGTCAGTTCCAGGCTCACCAAGATGTTGAGTTCTTCTTCTGTCGCCTCCGCACCTACTTCTTCGGCAAGGATTCCTAACCCCCCACTGACTACCCTTTCTCCCATCTCAAATCCACCTCTTCCTCTTGAACACCCCCTTCTGGCCTTTTGCCCTCTCTCGACCTTTTCATTTCCAACTGCCAATGTAACACTGTCTTGAGTTCTCTACTCCACTCCAACCTCACCCCCTCTGAAGGACTTCCCCCTGTTTCTGGTTCTTTATCCACTCAGAATGCTTACGTTGGTACATGACATACCACAACTCAGCTGCTTCCAGTACATCAGATATTGCAGTTCATCAGCAATTAATGATCTAAGGTCATCATATTTACCGTCCTGGATGTCTCAGGAGAAAAATAAAGAGCCTATGTGTACACGAATGTGTGGTCAAAGGAAGCTTTCAGATTGCCTTTCTTTGCAGATGCCACCTTCAACCAATTTATATTTCCATTAAGTTCAATGCAGGCAACCCAAGACAAGCTGAAAATTGCTATGAGACATTTTATACCTACCCCTTTTGGTCTCTTGAAAAGGTTAGTGATCTTTTCATAATTGGCTCAAAGTTCAATATTAGAGCCACAAAGCTGTAGACACCATTTGCATTAACTGAACAATTCACTCTTTTTGGTGTACGGCATATTTTAACAATTGCTTCTATTAACATTCTTTACACAAAGTAAAGGACTTTCTGTAGTATTTACCCTGCCTAAAGGGATGATATCAGTGTGTGAATAATGTTGGGAAGAACCAAGTCTTGGCCCCTGACAACCATTTTAAAAAGCAACCCTGTGTATAAGCTATAAATAAATACAATTCCTCTTGGGATTTTTCATACTGATATCCACCCCAGTCATGAATGGAACTGCATATTTCCTTCTTTTATGTTGTTAACACTTGACACAAACTTAAAGACATTCGAAGGTTAGACTGTACACTTTGATTAATCATTAAAGAAATAGAAGAAAAACATTGCCAGGGAGTAAATTGCTGTGATGTTAATGACTTTAGTGCATTAGTTTAGTCTTCAACATGGTGCTCTAGCCTACGGACATGCACAACTTAGGCTAAGTAAATTGATGTTCAGTGCATTAGAATTTACACATTTTAATTGATGCAAGTTTAAAAATTTAGAAACATAACCCCTTGTATTTAAAAGAGTTTAAATACAAGTTTATTGGCGTCCAGATCAATTTTCATCTTCAACTACACAAGTCATCGGCAAACTTGCACATTGTACCTTTTCCATCCACAGGATATCCAGAAGCAACTCATATTTAATACATTATTTTAAACTGCATTGACTGCAATTTGTAGGCAAATGCACACCCAGGTCCCACAAGCAACAAATGATAAATATAACCAGCTAAGCTGTCCATGCAATGTTAAGTGAGAGGGGATAGTTGGAAAGAGTAACTCACTCATCTTGGAATAAGTTTCATGGAATCTTTCATATCTACCTCAGGGGGCAGAGAGAGATTTGGTTTAACACACCTGACGGCACATTTTGGAGGAAAAGTAAACAGGTTACGCATTGCTTAAGTGTTTGTAAAGGGTAGAGGAACAAAGGTATTTGGGAATACAGATACACAAGTCTCTAAAAGTAGAATGCAAGTTAATAATGTCATTTTAAAAAAAGCAAAGTACCAGGCTTCATTTCTTCAGGAATAAAAGTTGTATGGAAGCCTGGTTAGGGCATATTTGCAGTAATATGAACCATTCTGTTCTTGATATTATAAAAATGATAGGCATTGAAGAAGGTCAAACCTATCAAAGTTTGTACATTCTCCCTGTGTCTGCATGAGTTTCCTCCGGGTGCTCTGGTTTCCTCCCACATTCCATAGACATACAGGTTAGGAAGTTGTGGGCATGTTATGTTGGTGCCAGGAGAATGGCAAAACTTGGGCACTGCCCCCAGAACACTCTACGCAAAAGATGCATTTCACTGTGTGTTTCAATGTACGCGTGACTAATAAAGATATCTTATTTATTTTCTATAATACTAGGATTGAGAGACTACACCTGTCACATAAACTGTCATATAAGCTGGAGTCTTCTCTCTAGGAATAGTAGACTTACTCTGGGTTTCCCTCTTTAAATCTTTAAAACTCCCTAAAACTTACCTCTTTGACTAAAGATTTCTTCCAAAATCTTCTTACATGGGTGCATGTCAAATTGTGCTTGATAGCGCTTATGTGAAGAAACTTGGGATGTTTTGGTACATTAAACAAGAGAAAAAGTTGGTCTCAATCATTAGCACCACCAGTGATAACATACAGTATGCAGCACGCTGCCACCATTTGTATGATTCTATTGGCTGCATAATGCAAGGCACCATCCAGAGACCAGAAACAACTTGAACATCACAATACCTTGCTCAGTTCTCATTTTCCTTGTTCCATGTGCTTTTATTGTTCCTGCAAACATAGGTCATCCAACAAAGATTCGTCGTGAGAAATAAGAGTTAATATAGCCATGAGGAGTGACAGACGTTCTATGTGCCCTTTGTTGAGTCGAGAAGATGGACTGAAAATCTACATTGATCCTTGTGTGCTCTAAATTCATGTTCCAAGCTGTGCCCGAGATTGCAAATGAGCAGCACATTTAAGAAATTAGAGCCTTTGTATGTCAAACAAATATGCTGCTTTACATTGGAGGAAAAAAATATAAAGCCTCTGTAACCCTGAGGAATTTGAAACAAAAAATGATGGCCCTACAAGCCTTCTGTTTATGTATAAATTCAGATTTCTAGGAAAGGTATACAGCAGATGAGCTAATATGAAAAATTGTTTCTCCCTGGCAAATCTTACATCACTGAAGGTTACAACCTGTCACTTCCTCAATCACAAATAAAGCTTAGCCTGTGTGGAGCTTACTTATAGATCTGGCTCCAGCAATAGTTTTCCTCCAAAGTTTCCTGCGAAAAGCGTGCCTATGATCGTCTACTAGGCTGTCCCAATTAATCTGGCTTCCTTATTATTGAATAACACTGCCTCTTCTTCTGCATTTGCTTCATACTTCTGTTATCCCTGGTGTAGACAACTCCAACATATCCCTGATGACCTTCCTCATTTCTTCCTACGGAAACATGAACAAAATCCAAAACTCCATCCACGTCCTAATTTATACATCCCTCTTCACTCATCATCCCTTTGCTTACCGGCATGTGTTGGCTCCCAGTTGGGCAATATCTTCATTGTTATTTTATATTGTTACAGTATTACATCTATGGCCTCAGCATCAGCTCCCTCCACCATCTCCATCCAGTTCCCCAGTACATCAGGCTGATGATCTGGCACCACTTCTGGATGAGCCGTATCCTCCTGTCGAATGTTGGGCAGATTGATTCCATAGTCTTTGCAACCCTCATTAAATTTCTTACCAACCACAGACTACATCCAATCAACCATGGTAACTTATTTGACTGTGATGAGATACTAACCACATCTCCTCCACCACTATCACCTGGTTCCTTCTCTGTTACATGTCCTGCATCCGTCCCCATCTCACCCTATTTCTTGCTGAAAGCTGTGCCCATGGTTATATTACCTCCAAACCTGACTATTCCAGTGCTTGCCTTCTTTCAGCTTACGTAAACTTGAACAGGTAATGCCTGCAGCCTATCCTACACTAAATCTCATTCACCTACCTTTCCGATTTTAAAGTTTACCTCAATCTAAAAATTCTCTCTTGCTCCTATCTCTGGAATCTCCACCAATCCCACACTCTTCTCTTAATTGCTATTTGCAGTTACCAACAGCAGCCCAAATGCTCTCTCTTGTTTTAAAGATGCTCTTCAAAATCTACCTCTGCCACCAAGGTTTTGGTCACCTACCCCAATAGAAAATATTTATTTCATGACCACAGGATGCCCTAAAGCACCTTGCAACCAGTGATCATTGTCATTGCCATCAGGTAAGAAACACATCAGCCCACTTGCACAAAGCTTATTGAAGCAAACAGTAAAGCAATAATGAACATACAGCTCTTCTGTAGCTCAGTATTTGTTAACATCCAGTTCCCTATCTTAGGATGTTTCCTGCATTACAGTTATTCAAGAGCAGTCCCAAGTTTAAAATGTGAGTGCCTCATTACAAGATTGTTAAGGATAGTGAGGAAAATCACAAGAGAAGTGAATCATGAGAGTACAGAGAAAATGATACCCATGTGCAATATATTTAAAGGAACTGCCAATTCTAATGGAGGTGAGGTGGGGGGGCGGTGGCGGGGAAGGAAAGTGCATGCATTTATATATTTGTATAAAGAAAAAACAGCTGACAAATGGTCAAATACTAAAATTTGCACGATAGAAAATAAAGTTACTCCTGCTAATAACAGCTGCACCTGCCCCAGGACTTTCAATAACAAATTAACAATTTATACACAGAAATTAAAGATAAATCATTTTCAGATGTTGTTAGATTTTTTCAAAGGAACAGTTTTCATCTCCAGTTAACTTCCATGTTAGTGTCGTTGACTGACAAACTTGCATGTCTGTTTAAGCCCAACAAACATGGGCAAAAGCTGCATAAGAAAATGAGTGTTAACCTGTCACGTATAGCTACTTCAAGCGAAAACTTGTCAAAGGAAGCAAGTATCAGAAGAGGCAGTACTCATGAGGACACAACAGCTTTCGTTTGATAATGTTCAGTTTCAGATCACTGCAGTGGTCAAAATTATTTTTTTTTGTAGAGTGTATATGAAAGAAATAATATTAAGTCTCAGAAATATGAATGGCATCAACAAGTCTAATGACACAAAGCATCTTCTCTAAAATCACCTTGCCTGAAAATAACTGGAAATCACAAGGTCTGCTGTACAGTATATATAAAAACATTTATTTTTCAAATGGTACAAGTTATAATATTTTACCACATTTTCATAATCTCCAGACTACATGCCTACAAAATGAGTGACTAGGTATCTATTGATAAAATAATTAGGTCTTTAGATCTTCCATTTTTCTGTGCGTGCTTCGATGGACTTCACTAAACCAGCTCCAAGAATTTCAAAGTCTTCCAGAATAGCCTCCACATTGGGGATCATTTGAAGTTCATTTCCTTTTGTTTCCAACATCCTGGCATTAACGTGTGAGGTCTGTAATTGTACAATGAAATACTCATTGAATGGGGGTCATTTGGTAGCAGTTGTGACAGAAGGATTAATATTCTATGGTAACATAACCAGAGTGTATTAAACACGTTTCCATTGACAAATGAGGAAGCAATAATGGAATAGCCTCCAAATGTAAATGGCAAAAAGAATAATCTAATACCCAAGGGGGGCAAGTGAAAACAGTTTTGCCCATGAAAACTCTGAAAAAAAAACTTTGATAGTTATACCTTACGGTTAGCTAGGTATTAAAACTTCAAATATTTCCGACGTTCAAAGACGCCTTAAAGTATTTCAAAATTAATTGAAGGATTTAAAAATTCAGAAGTTACAACAAAACATTGAAAAATCTTAAAAACCAAAGCAATCAAATAAACTCAAACAATTGAACAAAAAACTTAAAAATACTAACACTGAGCTGAACCCTTTGTAATGATTCTCCTTCACTGAAATGAATGGAGGGGAACTCACTGTACCAGATCTAATCAGGCCCAGGTACTGAAGTCAAATCCCAGCTTTTGCCTGCAAAACCCACCCAATTGAATATAACTGTACCAATATCATTGCTTACATAAATTTTTCAATATCATTGAATTATTTCAAAATCATTTTGCAATTAATACCTTAAAAGGTTGAGGAGCAAAAGCCTGAGGATTCCAAAGTACAGCAATCAAATTTCCTCCATGAGTATCATAGAAAAACATAGCAAGTTCCCCAAAAGCACTCTGTAACAGAACAAATTATTGCAATTAATCAAGGTTTACAAATATTCAAATAATCAATGTTTGGCAAAAAAATGCAATTGGATTTTTTTTGCTATAAGGAAGAAATAGTGAGACATCTGGATAGAAGTGGTTCCATCAGGCAAACACCACATAGATTCAGGAAGGGCAGGTCCTGTTCGACACATTTACTGGAGTTCTTTGAGGATATAATGAGCACAGTGGACAGAGGTGAACAGGTGGATGTTGTATACTTGGATTTCCAGAAGGCGTTAGACAAGGTGCCGCATAAAGGACTTATCCACAAGATAAGGATGCGTGGAGTTGGGTGTAATGTATTAGCATGGATAGAGGGTTTGTTAACCAATAGAAGGCAGACTGTTGGGATAAATGGGCATTTCTCAGGTTGGCAATCAGTGGTGAGCAGTGTACCACGGGGGTCAGTGCTGAGCCCACAATTGTTCACAATATACATTAACCATTTGGAAGAGGAGACCGAGTGTAGCATATCTAAGCTTGCTGATGACACTAATTTGAGTGGAAAAGTAAATTGTGCAGAGGATGCAGAGATACAGATAGGTTAAATGAGTGGGCAAGGGTCTGGCAGATGGAGTACAATGTTAGTAAATGCAAGGTCATCCACTTTGGAAGGAAAAGTAGATCAGGTTATTATTTAAATGATGAAAGATTGCAGCATGCTGTTGTGCAGGGGGACTTGGGAGTGCTTGTGTATGAATCACAAAAGGTTAGTTTGCAGGTGCAACAGGTTATTAAGTTGGTCTTCATTGCTAGAGGGATTGAATTTAAGAGCAGAGAGGTTATGCTGCAACTGTACAGGGTACTGGTGAGGCCGCACCAGGATTACTGTGTGCGGTTCTGGTCTCCTCACTTGAGGAAGGATAAACTGGCTTTGGAGGAGGTTCACCAAGTTGATTCCAGAGATGAGGTGGTGAGCCTCTGAGGAAAGATTGAGTCGGCTCGGACTATATGTGCTGGAATTCAGAAGAATAAGAGGGGATCTTATAGAAACATACACAATTATGAAAGGGGTAGATACGGTAGAGTAAGATAGATAAGGGATAGTTGTTTCCACTGGTAGGCGAGACTAAAACTAAGGTACATAGCCTCAAGATTCGGGGGAATAGATTTAGGACAGGGATGAGGAAAAACCGCTTTTCCTAGAGAGTAGTGAATCTCTGGAATTCTCTGCCCAAGGAAGCAGTAGAGGCTACCTCATTAAATATATTTAAGACACAGTTAGATTTTTGCATAGTTGGGGCATTAAAGGTTATGGGGAAAAGGCAGGTAGATGGAGCTGATTCCATGGCCGGATCAGCCATGATTTTATTGAATGGCAGAGCAGGCTCGATGGGCCAGATGGCCTACTCCTGCTCCTGTTTCTTATGTAATTATAGCACAAAATTATAGGACCAGAAATGAAATACAATAACCAGACATTATCCCAAAGCTGTTACTGCATTTTGTGCACAAGATTCTTAAATGAGTATATTGATGAAAAGCTGATGGTTTTGGTTATTGGCTAATGTTAACAGAATACAAGGACCAATTAGTCCTCATTCACAAACCAACTTTTATTTCCTCTCATAGGATGTGAGCATTGCTGGGCTCACTGGCATTTACTGCCCACCCTTCATTGCTCTTAAGGAGGTGGCAGCAATCCAACTTCTTCAGTTGTTGCAAATTTTGTGGATGATGCTCTACCAACAGTGCTGTTAGCCAATGATGCAGCAACAAAGGAATGGCAAAAACGTTTCAAAGGCATGATGGTATACGATTTGGAGAAGAATTTACAAGTAGTGGCAGTCCTGTGTACTATTCCACTTATCCTTCCGGATGGGAGAGATCACATGCTTGGGAGGCACTGTTGAAGAAGCCTTGATGTGTTGTTGCAGTGTAAGGGCAGTAGATACTGCGTTGGAGGGGTGGGGGCATTCGGGATGGTGGGTGCCAATTAAGTAGGCTTCTTTGAACTTCATGAGTATTATTGATATTACACTCATCTAGAGAGAGGTGCTGAGTTCTCCAGTACACTCCTGAAGAATTCTGTAGATGGTGGAAAAGCCTTATTAGTTTATTGGCTGAAGGGATTGGAGTGTGAGATTGTCAGCGTGAAGATTGGCGGTGCTCAGATGAGTCCTTGCAGAAGAATATCCAGCAGTCATTGTAACCAAAGTGTTTGTGAGTGCCTCATTTATGTTCCTGATCAATAGCAATCTCCCAGGATGTTGATAATTTGGAATAATGCAGTTGAATGTCAAGAGGAGAGACTGATAATTTGAAAGACCTTAAATAAGCCAGGTACGCAGCTGCAAGTTATCATGCTCCTTACGAAACTCATTTGCAGCCTCATGGGTGGGACCCTGGAACCACACAAGGTGTAAGCTACAGTATGAACAACAAGCTATTTGCTTCAGGCAGTTAACAAGTTCTGACAAATTAGAATGGGCATTTTAAATTGAGAGTCTTCCAAGTCTCCACTTAAGGTCTCGTAAAATCCAAAGGTCTGTCCTAACATTTTAGAGGCAAGGAATTAGAATCCCACCAAAGATATTGAAATTCAGGTAACTAAATTGTATCTAGGATTAAAAAATGGGATCAATAAATGAAATCATCTAATCACAAGTTGTCATAAAATGCCATTGGGTGTCATGGAGTTGAAATATATTACTCTGTTTACTTTCAACACAGTTCATCTCCACAATACATATAGCAACAGCAGTTTCTTTATTCTTAATTTATGGATTCAACTTCCAAAAGCCTTGTGAGCAAGACAGTTATGCAAATTTTCAAAGGAAAATGACAAACTCTACATTTTAATGAGAATAATTACTTCTTTCTGCATCATTAACGTGAAGTACTCACCCTTAGTTCACGAAGGTAACACTGAACTGGGTCATAGCCCACCACTGGTAGCTTTAAGAATTTTACTGATGCATCTCGTTTTAATGTCCCTCTACAGAATGTAAATTTCGGCCTATCAACTGCTTCTAGATATCTCGGTATATGTTTGGGGTTCAGGTGAATGATGACATCATACACATCCAGAGGTGGCCGGAATACCATCTGATGCAGGAAAAATGGAGAAAATTAACAAAGTACATTTTCTTTCCTTTCTAGGATGTTAACTCTCTTTTGACATCAATAAAAACTTTTAAACTATCAACACCATTTTTCTTTTGATGATTGACAGCATCTTTCCAATTTCAATGCAGGTTGGTGGCCAGGAATATGTTAATATTGGTAGATTTCCACAGAAGCATTTGCAAACCACAGACTTAATCAGAATGTACTTCAATAGAAAATATTATTTTATACACACCAAACAATAAAAGTTTGCAATAGAATAATTGTGATTTCTGTACAATTAACAATTTTCAGTTCCTGGAAAATGATAGGGTTACTGCAGACAATTGTGTAAACTTGTGCTGTCAACAACTGCTTAATTGTTGACATCAAATGTGCATTAGATGCACTCTTAATATGATGTGTTGGAGCTTGACAGCATTACAGCTGAATCCAGGCATAGAACAGCCCCACCCATACATTGATGCCCTAACACAGTGTCAAATTCAATGGAGTAAACACGGGATAACATGCAGGTGAAGAATGATGCAAGGCAGTATCACAAAGTTCTCCAAAAAACACCCAAGCAATTTTGAGTCTTCACTGGTTCACTGGCATTTAAATTTTAAAGATTATAGCCTCATAATGAGCCAATCATTTCTAAAATGTATTGCTTGGACTTGTAGGCTGGCATGATTCTATTTTTGGCAGAAGATAGGCTTTGACTGGAAGTTAGCATAATTCATGGTAAGCTAGAAGATTTCTTAGAGTGAATTATGCTATTTTAATTGTAGTGGTATTATTAGTTTTACAGAGGTGAAATCAATGATGCACCACAGTTTTCAGAGGTATAGCAATATTGTTTATATGGTGCATGACAGTTATTTTTGAAATAAATTAATAGTTTTGGTGTATTGAAAGTCAATTATTGTAGCAGTTGGAAAGCTGTAAATTGCGTTAGCCTAAGGAAGCAAGAAGTGAAATAAAGGCTCCTGATTGTAAGAATTTCTAACATTTTGCAAAACTGGAGCCTCCACCTTCTGTGTTATCTAAATTCATGGAGTCTCCATTCCCAATGCACTCCCTAGATCCTAAACTCACGGGGTTTGTTGCATCCCACATGTTCTTAAATCCTAAAGTCATGGGGCCTCTGTCTCCTTGAAGCTTGAGACAACCCAGCAGGTGCAATGCTAACCAGAACCTCCAGCTACAAATCCACTTTGCACATTATTTTCATTGGAAGCCAAAGCAGATAAACAAATTGGATTACTGTCCACATCCTTCAGTTCCCAAAGGACAACTAACAATCTACAGCAACGTGGAGAAGGGGAAGAACATTAAACAATTTCTGATATTATTTCTGATATTGTCTTAAAGCTTGAATGCACCTACCACTTGCACATACTGACATTATTTATTGGAAGAATTTTCTTTTTTCCCCTCACGTTCTCAGACTTTTGGAATAAATTAATATTTCAGTGGACATTTTTTGAGAAGACACTACAGAGTGAAATAAATAATCCAACTTTTAAAAGATAACATCACTGTAATTGAATGGGAGATTTTTCATTGTTTAGTAATTCAAGTAATTTGTAGGTAGCAGATTATGTCGGCACAACATTGTGGGCCAAAGGGCCTGTTCTGTGCTGTACTGTTCTATGTTCTAATTTAGAAGATTTGTGTAACATCATTAATGCAGCTTGTATGGCAAAATAACAGAACTACTTAATGCTTTCAATATCCAGACATTACCTTAAGATCATGGTTATCGGAAGGATCCAGCAGCTGTCTTTCCAGTATTTGCAATGATTGGCTTGCTAGCTCTATTAATCGTTGAAGAATCTGAAAAGTTCACATTAATTATTGTTTTAGTTGATCAGATTCAAAAAGGGCCCAAGATAACTTGCCAATGCCTTGGACTTTTCTTTCCACATGTACTAGTAGGCACATTTAAAGTCAGGTTTACCAAAATCAGTGGCTTAATATTTTGTGAACATAGAACAA
>JARFYF010000052.1:36583569-36595869 GCA_030265395.1 Rhina ancylostomus
TGGTTCTCAGTAGGTTACAGGAAGAGTGTATGGCTGAAGTGGAACAGGTGCACATTCTTGCAGACAGATGTGCCTATTAGGGCTCAGAATTAGAATAGACAGATGTCTAATGCAAGGGAGCTGGCTAATGTTACTGACCTTCACTATTTCCTTGAGATTCTTTAGTATTACTCCAGTTTTTGCTGAGCTTGGCCACCACTTCACCAGTTCTTACAGGGAAACCTTGGCTTTCTGATGAAGGATATTACCTACATAGAGTTAAGATATTCCTTGTCCACTGTTGAAGTCATTGTGGAGATCATGCTCTGCCTCCAGCAAGGGATTTTGGGTGTAGTCATTTGGATCTTGAGCTGAACATGGGCATCCTTCAGCAGGTACAATTACAATACCTTTGGCACAAAAACTTAGTGGCTCCACTTCAGACAACCTTAATTCACAAACTGCTCATGCCACCTTTGCCAGAAGGGTCTAACTATGTTGCTGATTCTCAACTTTAGCCCATCAAGGTATGTTCACACTCCTGCCTCAAAGAAACATGTATGAAGGTTGTCCTGGTTATCTCTTCACCTATCAGGAAGTTACTTTGAATGCAATTGAAAATTGCCCTGTCTCTAGTTCTTAACCACCTCATCAGACAGCTATCAGCACATTCACTGTAGCAATCAGCCTCATTGTGCTGCACTAAAAAAATTGTTAATTTGGGCAGTGGGATGATTCTTTGCAGTCACCCAACTACCTTCATTAGTACAGCTGATTTCTGCTAAAGGTTGCCAGAGGCCGATATCCAGAGTGAAATTGCCCACGAGCTAGCAACGTCTGAAATTGAATAATCCAAAAACAATTGCCAGAACCTATTTTTCAGTGTGTGCATAGTTTTATCACTGGCAAACGGTCAGTAGCTTGTGAAATGACTCCATTAGCCAGAAGCCAAGTGAATTGACCTTATTTGTGCATAGATCTGGTTACGTTTTGCTTGGTGTATCAGAGCTGCAAGCCACAGCTTTAATGTGCAAATGGGGCTGACCCTTCCAAAGGGTCCATCTTGACCAGTTAAGAACAGACACTTTGTCCTTGCTGGCTGATGTTCACTCAGTGTTTGGAAGTGTTCACAGTTCTGGTCATGAACTTCTACAAAACAAGCCAGAGAGGCTTTGATGTTAATTTTTTTTGACACTTGGCCTTTCTGAGCAACTGGCTTATAATAGACCACAGTTCATGTTATTGTTTGTCACATTCTTCTACTCTAATAGGATCCTTCGTAGCTTAACATCCACTTACCGTCCATTGTCTGTTTAGGAGGTCAAGGTAACAATGAAATAGCAGTTATTAGAGAGAGGATCAAATTGATCCAATAGACCCATGTGTCATAAGTTGGGAAAACTATAGAAGTACCTAGTCAGGAACTACATGTTGAAGATGGGTGGTAGAAGTTGAAAGTTTCCTGTAGATCTGTGGTATATTCATGTATATTGGTGATAATTTTCCATTGCCTAGCTATGCCTACTATAGGTTCTCCAGGTATCTGAAGCATTTCAGAGACCAGGAATCACTGCTACTCTTAGTGAGTCATGTGCCAGTCTGATCTCTTGATCTTCAACTGTCCTTTTCTTCAGTCAACCAAAGTCTGCAGTGGCACATTGAAATTTATTATCACTTTCAACATTGGTTTATTATTGTCACACACAGATCAATTCATTGTACAGTGCATTGAGGTGGTACAAAGTGCATTGATGTTCACTCCAATACACCAATAGCAATACATCTACTTTTGCTGAGAAGTAGGTTCTGAGATGTACAAGTAGTCTACATTTTCCATCATGAACAAGGATAATGCTCTCCACACTTGAATGACATATCACAATCACGTGTCAGAATCCACGTGGAAGGACATCATCCTCATCTACATGCAGAAGATGGGGTAGGAGCAAGGGGAGAAGGAACTAAGCAACTGACAACCTATCATGCTATGAACTGTGGATTACAGGATTCTATTCAAAGCTATTTGTTAAGTCTGTTCTGCAGCAGGTGTGCAACCCCACACCAGTTCTATATCACACCTGTCAGCAAGAGCTTTGACTGCCTTGTGCTGCTCGGGTACTATCAAATATTTGTGACACAAGGAGTGTGCACTTGCTTGGACCAGGAGAAGGCATGTGACACAATATTGCACACCTACCTGATGGACCTGCAGTCCAAAGTGGGCTCAAGGGAGGGAATTTGTAATTAGATACAACTACTTTGCACAGACATCAGTAGCTCAGTCTAAATTAGAGGGAAATGTAAGCTTCCTGATCAAATCTGGTGTTGGATAAGGCTGCCCTCACCCCTCTGTCTTGTATGTGTGTTACATTGAGCCTTTTACCAAATCCATTGGAAATGACATGGACATAAGAGATGTGATGATCCCGGGCAGCAGCAAAAACAGAAAATGCTGGATAAACTCAGCAAGTCAGCAGCATCCATAGAAAGAGAAACGGTCGATGCTTCAGGTGCACAACCCTTTATCAGAGCAAGTAATGGCCAACCTCACTTTCTGTTCAGACCCACTGTCAGTCTACAGATTGATCAGCATCTGTGATCAGTTTGAACTGGCCTTGAGCCAAGAGCAAGGACCAGTTTTAACAACGGATTTGACCAATCCTTTATCTTCAGATAATTGGACCTGATGAAAACAGTGGGAAGCTGGTTTGGAGAAGCCAGTGATTTGGCAAGATTGGCTGGAGTGAATAGCGAAAGTGATACAGAAGTTGGGAATATAGGAACGGCAGTCCTATTGAAGGCATGAAAGAACTTGGCCATGAAGCGCAAGGTGCTTTCAATGTTGCTGTATGTGGTGCAACTGTGGCCCAAGCCCTGCTCCTGCACAGTAGCAGTCACCTGAGTCGTCATCTGTTTTAGCTAGATATCGAAAATTGATTTTGTGCATAGATATCTCCAGGGAAAGGGGGGTGGTGGTGTGACTGGAGGGGAGGGGGGAAGAAATGTATCAGTGTAGCCCTCCTCCTGGTGGCCAATTTTCTTTGTGTGGCTGCATTAAGCTGTCCTTAACCTGGGTATGCAAACACAAATGATCAGTACATGCTGAGATTCTACCTGGCCTCAGTGCTGTAGCACATTCTATTCTGTTGAACTTTGCCACACCACCTCTCCCGTGTAGAAACATTTCTGATACATCAATCAGGTAGTGGTATGCCTGATGCCCTCAAGGTCCTGTGGGAAAAGGAAATCGATCCTGTTGGATAGTTCCCCACACAGACTTTTAAAGTCATTGGACCAAATAACTGGAACTCTCAAACAAGCTTCAAGACCGTTTAGATGGCAGTGAGGAGAGCCTTCCCCTCAGATCCTTCATGCATAGCCAGCGTCTTAATCCCACCACATGCAGGCCTTTAAGTGGCTTTGGTGCAGATGAGATGATCATCCATCTCCTTTCACACTGTGCATTCAGGTCTGGAAAGGGTTGCAGTGGTCTTTGTTGATGTTTGTCCTGAGTAACTACGTAACGTGTAACAGAACGAAACGTTAGTGATGTTGACATATTGTAAGTGAATGTATTGAATTTCTTGGTGCAGTGAATGAAGATAAAGATATCTCCTGATTTGTATTACTGTATATTTTATGAATGAAGTATATTTTTGAAAAGAAATCACTTTCTGGGTTTGATACCATTTATTATTCCTTTTACATGTTTGATGTTTGCTTGCAGTTGTTTTATTGCGCCACCATTTTAACTCTCAAATGACTTTGCGTATCCACAAGCCTGTAAGTTATTCCAGTAACACAACCTTCTAGGTCATTAATATAGATAGTAAAGAACAATGGGCCCAAGCATGAAGTGCTATGGGATACACTGCTGATAATAAATCTACAGCCACTGAATGACCAAAGGCAGAATATCATTCATATTCTTAATAGATTGCACTCATTTCCATTAAATAGAAGAAATTCTATTTGTATGGTATAATCGTATTGTTGCAATCTTCTTTGAATGATTTCTAGAAATCAAGGTGAATAGTGTCTACCAGGCTACCCTCATCTACCAAAATAGTGATGACTTTTTTTTAAAAAAAACACAAATCAAATTAGTAATATGTGACATTTTCCAGGATTCTGTGGGTGTTGCATATAACTTAATCTGGTAAACCTATCAAGCCTAGATTTTCAAACTGGAGGTGGCCTCCTCGAGGAAACCATCATAAAGTTAGAAAAGACATTGTAGTTATAAAAACAATTTTATTCAGTGATTAAAGGGGAGGGTTAGAAAACAAAAGAAATCCCCTTGAATTGGAGAGCAGCAAATCAAGTTTGGGTACCACTTCAATAGTGTCTTTTATATTACTTATGAGTTTAGCTTTTTGAGCACACAATTATGAAGTATTTCACATGTGGTCATAAAAAGTGTATTTTTAATATATATATGTACATTGAAATTCACAATCAAATCTCCTATTATTCAGATGTGTTGAGCTAGGATTTGGACCACTTCAAATGATTGCATGTCATTATTGAACTCTGGAAACAGAATTGTACACAGAATGCCATTTTAACTAGGCCAGAATCTCTCTCAGTTCTTTTGAGCCTTTTATAGCCTAAAGATTGTGTGAAACTAAAATTCATCACTGGTTGCTTTATGCTGGCTCTTTATTTAGATGCAGCAAATATTGCATACAGTCGAGGACCATCCTTTATTCAAACTATGGTGGTCTACCACCACCAAAGTCATCAAATAAAGCTTGCTTGGCTCCACTGATGTGCATTTATTGAATAAAACATAATGGATATCTTTCTCTAGACTTGTAATGTTATATTCTAGGATCTGATGAGAGTTTACCTTCCTGTTGCTGGACACCATGCTTTAGTTTCAGTGAACTGTTTATCATAGAAGACTCACTCTTCTGTACAGTGTCCTGTGTCTTAGAGCTCTTTAATGTATGTTTGCATTTCTAATTACTTACCATTCCTAGGCTCACTATAACTTTTGTTGTGGTAAATGCTTTTGAGAATGGTATCCATCCATTTTCTCCTAACTAAGCACGGGTATATCCTTCACTGCCTGGGATCATAGGTTGTCCGCACCCTGGATAAAGATAGTCTTCCACTGCATTTGTCTGCAAGCTGATCACCAAAGTGCAGGGCAGCACAGTGCAGTGCAGAGCACTTCGCAGTACAAGTGCTGGATGGAATACCGTTCTCACCTGGTGAGAGTCTTCCCCAGGCTTCCACACTGTCAAAGCTGAGTTGAATGTTTGTGAATTAGAGCCCATCTTCCCGACATAAGCCCAACAGGACCTGCCTGTGTGTTTCTCTTTTGGGATGTATATTATGAATCATTTTGTTTTAAAGAAATGGGCTGGGTTGTGCCTTGCTGGCATAGTTCAGAGCTTTATCCTTGGTGTTTAGGTCAGCTGCTCAATCTGCTAAATTCTTCCAGCAGTTTACTTTTTGCTCCAGATTCCAGCATCTGCAGTCTCGTGTGTCTCAGGTCAGTTGTGGTTGGGTCAAGTCTGGCTTAAATTTTAACTTTATACCTGACCAGATCTTTTTTGTGAGCTAAAATTACTCTGGATTATTTTTTAGTTAAGGAAGCAAATGTTTAAAAATAAAACAACTAATATAACTTAGTGCAAATGCTTCTGGCATTTTAAGTTATTTTAAGTGTATTTAATTACTATTTAAAAGAAATGAAAACCTTTTACTTTTTCCCAGCAGCAAATTCTCTTGCTCATTTCAGTGGGTTTACTATAGCAAGGTTAATCTGGCACAAATTCAGCAGATAGATTTCCCAGCTTGGGTAAACTGTTTTGAGCTCAGAATATTCTAGCACTCTTTGTAGGCTTTGAATAATGAAACAGTAGATTTTAAGTTTTTTCCCCTACAGCATTTCTGTGTTCACGCACAAGACCTCAAGACCTAACACTCTAAAGTTGATTTTCACATAATACATTCTCACTTTCATCATGTGCTTTGTCTTCAGTTCTACCCTATATGCGCTATTGCCAGGTTATACTGATCTGCTGGTCATTAATTTAGCTGAATAAGTATGATTAGGACCTCAAATTTTAGGATGTTGACCTGGGAGAGGAAATGACATGGTTTGTTTAATCTCCCAATAAATTTGGTAGATTTTGCGGAGACAGGATTAGTGGTACCTTCTCAGAGCCTTAAGATGCCTGCTGTAGGTTGTCTTTGTCTCAGAAGCATATTAGGAGGGCAAAGATCACTGCTGCCTGAGAGCATGTTTTTGTGTCACATCTGAGGTCTTGGGCTTCAAATATACTTCTCAATGAAGCTAAGGCTATGCTGGCACAATGAACATGCTACCTTCACCAAGAGGTCACTGCAGAGAGGTAGGAGGTGGTCCACGTTTTCCAAGATCTCGCAATGAACTGTTATCAGAGGGCAGTGTGACATAACGAGTGAAGGCTGATGGAGGAGCTTTGTCTTGCAGATGTTGGGTGTAAGGCCGATTCTCCTTTGTGCTTCTGTGATCAAATCAACAATGACTTCTGGGAATCTCTGGCCCATGACCACTCAAAGTGGAAAAGAAGAATTTGGAATGAAAATCAAGTCCATACTTCAGGAGTACACAAAAATACATTTGAAGCTGCAGAAGGATCACACCATCTCTCAAACTGTCCCTTGTCAGGTACATCTTGTCCCACCTTTGTAGTCTCCAATTCCCACATTGGCCTCATTAGTCATCTCAGAACTGGCACAAAGTAAGTCATCCTTGATCCCATGGGACTGGCTAAGAAGAAGAGTTTTTAAGAGGGAGCGGCTGGAGTTGTGGACCAATATTTTTGGCATATGTTGCTCACTCAATCATCTATTGGATTTAAAGCCAGCTGTTCTAATTGAGCAATTATGAACCAATTCCATGGATTTACTTGTGGTTGTTGCATGCTGCCTTGAACAACAGAGCCCAGGACTGGAATGTAGGTAATATTTATAAGGAAAAGTGCATTGCTGACATTTTTCTTGTTTAAATTTTCGAAGTGAATACAGAGGTTAACAAAAACATCAACATCTATTGATTAACATTATTGAAACCCCACAGTTCAGTAGAAAAATATTTGTGGATTATGACAAATTCTACCAAGTTCATCAGTTTTACTGGGCAATTTGAGACTAGCTACAGAATCAACATCAAGAAATGTAAGTGCTAAAAATAAAAAAAACTTTCCATAAGAGGACATTAATGTGCAATCTATCCAAATGACTGATGACTTGGTACAATTTGGAAACCAGTATGAAAGCAATAGATTGATCTAAATGAATAATTGATGTCACTTGCTTTCTTATCACAAGATCACTCTTGTAGATGGGCACATTTAGACAGGTCAGTTATCTGTTTCCATCTTGGGTTAATTTAATCTGCTTGCTTATCCATGATTAATGTTGACTTTCAAATGATCACTAATTAGACATGAAATTGAAGATGAACATTGCATTCATTTTCACTGCCAAAGTCTGCAGGAAAGAATTTAGTAAGAATAATTTTTTTACAGTAATAATTTCAATGATTTATTACTTGTGCAGTAGTCAAGTCATGGTGATACAGCACATTTCAACAAAGTAGAAATTCTAAACCTACAGTAAGTAAAGATATGCTCGTAAGTGTTACAGCAGCTACATTTTATACAGTGAGTGACATTATCGTCTCAGCAGATGTCATGCATGATGCCCTCGCGTGGAAAGTTGAAATGAGTAAAATGTATTGGTATGGTCTGGAGTTGAAACTAAGTACAGAATTGAAGTGTGCAGCCAGTCATCAAAATAGTTCTGCTGGTTTTCTTCTGTCTTGTTTGTTGCCAGTGTTGTATTGCATTATCAGTTACTGTCCAAATTCATCCAGTAACATTGCAGCAGCCATAACTCGTTTCTTGGTTCCAGGATAATTTTTAGCTCCATATTTTCTAACTATATCAATACTGTGGGCATGCCACGTTGGTGTCGGAAGCGTGGCGACACTTGTGGGCTGCACCCAGAATAATTTGCACAAGACTCATTTTACTGTTTTAATATACATATGACTAGTGAAGTTATCTTATGAAGTAGTATTAAAATATTAACATTTACAGTATTGTGCTTTTGTACTTGAATGTTGATGAACTTCAATTCAGTGAGTAAAGTGAAAGGTAAAATTCCCTACTGTTAGTGTAGCAACATGTACACAGTTTATTTTAGGGTTATATTTGTCTTCATAACAAATCTTAGATATGTGGCCATTTTACAATGACATAACAGAAAACAGAAGTGTTGCTAAATCATTTTACCATGTTGTAAAGTGTCACTAATGCCACAAGCCTTTTAGCAAATGGCTGTAAACCTATGAAGAGAGAGGCAATTCTTGACTTAAGCTGGGTAGGTGAACAGTGTCAACAGGGAAGTAATTTATTTGTGGTAACTATAATTCAGGTAGATTTAGCAAAATAACAGTCAAACATCAAGTGTTCACCAGAAAAATGGCAAATAGGATTAATTTTAGAAAAATACAAGATGATGGATTTGATCAGGCCAAATAGATCATATGATTGCACAATAAAGATTTGAAGACTGGAAAGTTAATGATACATCATTGTCATAACTTTTTTTAAATTAATACAGATTTATATATAACATCAGTGTTTGTACATGTAATACAAAGCGATCAGGAGAACAATCATGGCATTGATAATAAAGAACAATAAAATATTTTAAAAATCTGTAGATCCCTCAATCTCTTAATAAATGAATATAATATAAAAGAGAGAGATTTATATCTATAAAAGAGAGAGAAAAAATCCCCAAATAAGAAAAATTATAAACAATATATCAACTAAACAAAGTCAAAAAGAACAAAAAAAAGAGACTGGACTGAAATTTCTCAGTAGAAACATTATTATGTCATCAACTACATTCCTCTAAATTAGAGAGTTATTGAAAGTTTATTGAAATTGGAAAGCTATATCATATTAAAATATTGAATACATGGACTCCAAATATCTTCAAATTTAATCAAAGGATCAACAGAACCACTCCTAATTTTTTCCAAGTTTAAACATGATATAGTTTGAGAAAACCATTGAAAAGTAGTAGGGGGTATTGGATCCTTCCATTTGTCATAACATTTAAAGAGAAAATGAGTTTTCAGAGAAAATGAGGTTTCAGAGCAAAAGTTTTGCTAAAGAAAATGAGTGGGATTTTTAAATAAGATATTTATTTGTCACGTGTACATCGAAACACACAGTGAAATGCATCTCTTTCCTTTACTGAAAATGTACTGGGGGCAGCCTGCAAATGTCACCTCTCTTCTGCCACCAACATAGCCTGCCCACAGCTCCTAACCTGGACATCTTTGGAATGTGGGAGGAAGCTGGCGCACCCAGAGAAAACCCACACAGACACACGGGGAGAACATACAAACTCATTACAGACAGCGGCAGGGATCTAATGCCTCTTAAGGGAAGTAAGAAAAAAAAGTAGCAGAACTTGTGACTCAGTTATTCCCCAATCCATTTTGGGACAGCTGTGTTGTCAGAAGATAGGAAGACTGTTAATGTGTCATTCAGTTTTAACCATACGTCCTCCTATTAAAGAAGTTTTAAGATTAAAAAGATTAGCCTTGTTGATAGTGAGGTAGAAGACTACATGCTGCAGTTCAGTGACTGTGGTCAGGGTGATCTTGATTCTAGCAAGAGGACACTCTAGATTGAACAGTTTATTTGTACTACAGAGTAGCTCTGCTGTAACAGTAAGCTTGCCTGAGATGATGTACAGCATGCAGTGGGAAAGATCAAGAAAAAACATTGGGCTTACTTGATGTCATGAAGATTGGGTTTGTTGTAGACTAATTGGTTAAGATCATAGCTATTGTCTGCACTCTTTCTAATTGCCATTTATTCTTCAGATCACAGGCCTTGTGTTAAACCCTGGCCTTCAGTTGGCTGTAAAGCTGTTTCATTTCCCTTCTGGTATTGTGGAATTTGCATTTGTAGTCAATTAGCTCCTGGATCTACTTATCACTTAAACTAGTCCTAGTGTTTTCTAGTAGAGAAGCCAAGCATCCCATCATAGGTGTTAATTATGATGGACTTTAGGGGAGTTCAGATGTGGGGTTTTTGTTTAGGGGCTGAAAAGTTGTCTTGTGAAGCATTATCTGAGAAGAGCTATCTTCATGAGATCTTTGAGACCATCAACACTGAATTTCTTGCAGGAACACTTCTGTTGATGCTGTTGTTTTGGGGAGGGGCCCATAGGGATAAAAAATGGTTTGTGGTCAATCTAACAGTCATACCACCAATGCACAGGTGGTATGGAATGTCCTTAAGGTCTCTCACTTGGATGATAAGATATTCACGGAAGCATGTTGTTTAAACAAAAAGACCTTAACGCATCTACAAAACAAGCCTTTAGCAGCTTGCATTCAATGTGCAGCACCCCTCCATGATGATTAAGCTCCACAATGGTAAACTTGGACCATTCCTCATATTTTAGGGCCACCTTTTAATGACAGACTCAGTTATGAAATTCACCATCAGCTTCAGTCTGCCAGCAGTGTTTGGCCATCTGGTGAAAAGTATCTGAAGATTAAGTGTCATAGAACAATACAGCACGGATATAGGTCCTTAGGCCCAACAAGTCCATGCCGACCATATTGTCCACCTAGCTAGTCCCAATTTCTTGCATTCGGCCCATATCCCTCCAGAGCCCTCCCCTCCATGTACCTATCCAATTGCCTCCTAAATGACACTACTGTTCCTGTCTCAACCACTTCCTCTGGCATCTCATTCCATGTACTCATCACCCTCCATGGAAAAAGTTCCCCTCAAGTCCGTTTAAAAATTTCCCCCTTGCCCTAAATCTATGCCCACCAGTTTTGGACTCCCTTACTCTGTGGAAGAGACTGTTACCGTCCACCTTTTCTATGCCTCTCATATGTTGAAATGCTTCTGTAAGGTTGCCCCTCATTCTCCTATGTTCCAAAGAATAAAGACGTAGCTTGACCAACCTCTCCCTATAACTCAGGCCTTTTGATCCTCGTAAATCTTTTCTGCACTCTTTACAGATTAACCACATCTTTCCTATAATAGGGTGACCAAAACTGCGCACAGTACTCCAAGTGTGGCCTCACCAAAGACTTGTGCAACTGCAACATTAATCTCCCAACTCCTATACTTAATGCCCTTACTGACGAAGGCCAGCGTGCTAAATGCCCTTTTCACCACCCTGTCTACCTGTGATGCCACTTTCAACCTCAGAATAAAGCTCTTGGTCTACTGAGCAGCAATAATCTCTGCCCTGCTCTATGCTTCTGAAGATGTGAACTTTTTAAATCTGCCTTGGCACAACCATCCAACTTCATAGGAAAGAAAAGTGAACCAATAACCACATCTTTCCCTGAGTCAGCATCCTCAGTGTTAAGTCTCTTATTGCATTCAGTCATCTCCAATGGGCTGTTAACATCAATCCCATTCTGTAAAGCAGATGCACGATTCAGGCAACCTGTTTCAAGCTCTTTCATGGTAAGAGACTATCATGTGGACAGAAAACTATTTAAGGATATTCACAAAGCCTCTTTGATAAAGTATAACATCCCACCAGCTTGTGGGAGTCCCTAATCCATAACCACTAAGAGGAAATACCATTAGATCCTTTTGAGTCCATTCATTGAGATCACAGGGAAGTGGTGGAAGGTCACACCTCCCAACTGTACCTCCTAATCCAACAATCCCTTACCTTACTTCAGTTTTTGACATCTTTTACTACATAATAAGGGGTGAAAAGTTGTAGCTTAAGAAAAATCTAGGGGCACTGCATTGGTATTATCAACATCAGGACCAAGAACTGAAATGGAAATAGGTCATCCTCAATTCTGAGGGTCTGCATAAAAGGTGGGCATGAAAGTCTTAAAAGGAATTCAAAAATGATACATTTGTGGTGGGCAATCAAAGGAATGAATGCACAACAAATATTTGGACACTGAACTGTAACAAAAAATGGGGCCTTGAGATGCATCAGAACTTTGAGGCTACTTATTTCCTGGGTTCATGGTTTAAGAAACATTGAGAATATTCAAGATTAGATTGGGTGAATGAAGGAAAAATGTTAGAAGGAATATAATTGTAATTTGTTCTGAATTAGTGTATCAGTTCTCAAATAAGTGTAAACACAGTGGTGCTTGAGGAACTCAGCAGACCAGGCAGCATCTGTGGAGAAAAACAGGCGGTCAATGTGTTACGGACTAGGACTATTAGTGAGTGTTCCTTTAAGATAGTGTGTGTGGCGTGCTTACGTCAACAGAAGATAAAGAACGTCATG